>CM048827.1:25004233-25457813 GCA_026586065.1 Dioscorea zingiberensis
GAGGTATACTAGCTCTCCAATGAGATTTAGAATCCTCGCTATAGTATCTTGATGCCAACAAAAGAGGGGAAGCCCCTTCGCAGTGATCCAACACAGCTCCTCTTCAGCGCGTTCCGGTGAGTCGAGGTCCGATGTCTATAGCCAGAATTGAAGGGTAAAGCAACGGAGCTTAATGTTCTCCATCTTTTCGACCTTCCTGACTAGTTTTTCCGACGAGAAACCCATCACCATTTCCAATCGCTCAATGAATTCATTGCGAGAATCGCTCCGCCATCACCAGCAACATTGTTTTGTAGTCAGCTAGTCCCTCAACCATCTTGATTACAATTGCAATTGAGTACGACCAAAGTCTCCCCCTCTATCATTTAGGTGTCTAGAGCCAGGGACATATTATATGTTTCTGGCTCCGACTCCATCAAAGCTCTCCAACAGTCGGCCGTTTTCCCCTCCGATGCTATTTTCTTTTGATTTCCGAGTGGATTAGCTTTTCATGATCTTTGCAAATCTATACCTATCGAGGTCTTCGCTTTGCACCTTGCCATTATATATGTCAGTCCCGCCCTCTTCGGCGATGCCTTCGGCAAGGTGATCTGGTGGTCTCCTTTCCACGATTTGCTAGTGATCGTGCACTGTACGAGCTTCCATATTTCCTGATGTGTCATTCTCCTATCGAATTGGACCTTTGTCCTTTGTTCGAGCTTCGTACCTTACGCCTTCGGCGAGGTCTATCTGCAGGCGTGTTGCCAATGCCCCTCCCCTCCACAACGGAGAAATTATAATATGATTTTATTACTCTCAAGCTCCATAGTGGTAACTTTGATTTGCTATTTTTTGTTTACTTATTTATTTCTTAGCTGTTGTTTTTGGTAAATCAATAAGTTCATGCCACACTTGTGATTGCAGGACCAACATTACGATTAGACTCAAATCTGTTGATGGAAATTAACTGATAAAGGAGATAGCTTGTGGGTTGTGTTGGTGTAGTCAAAAATCAAAATGAAAGGAAAGTATTCCAACAAGATACTCTTCCTTTCCTTGCTTTTGTTTGCATTTTGAAATTTCTGTTCACACTAAGTGCTTTAAAGTAGGAGAGACAATGATTCCCTCTTTTTTGGCACTATGTTTAAAAAGGAATCCCATACTGAGGAAGCAAGTTCATGTTATTGTTAATATTTCTTGCTTTTCAGTCTGTTGTTTGGTATCATCCTCTTGTAATAGTAAAGGCTAACTTAATTCTTGGCACAACCTTAATTAATCTTGGCACAACCTTTCGCTGTTTGAACTTGGAAAGCATGAATCTCAAAGCAGTTTGAAATTTCAAACTCTGCCCAGGCTTGTATTCTTGAACAATATCAGACTTCCCAAAAGCATCAGCACAGATGATTTACATATATTTTACAGCTTTCTTTTAATGAATTTTAGAGAAAAGAAAAGTGTGGCTAGCTCTTTGATTGCCCAGGCAGCAAATGAAATCCTAGGTTTTGTTAATTGTTTATAAAACAGGTGAGATGTGGATGAGAACTCATAACAAGTTTTAAGTAACCTCTCATCCTATTGATGCAACAGCCAACAGCTGATCCATCAGTACTCCCATTCATCAGTGAAAGTTCCTGGAAGCATCTGAGGTTCCAATCAAATGCTCCTCCTGATGCTTCCTATTGATGGAAGTATACCACCCAATCATGCATTTCTGCTCCAATTAAACACCATATCAGGAATTCCTGGCCAATATGGTACTTCCACATCTTGCCCATGCAATAAGTCCTCCATCTGATTCAGGTCACTTTTTCTATTTATTTGATTTGACTCTGTTTTCCATTCTTCACTACTTTATCCTTCAGTTTTACTTTTGCATCCAGAAAAGCATCTTATTATCTTATTATATATAGACATAGACATAGTTTTGCATGTTTTACTTATCTTTTCTCATTACCATTATACTCCTGGACATCATCAAGTCATGCATGCATTCAGTGCACGATTCCATTGAAGTTTGATTAGAAGCGCGTGTACCCCCTGCGAGGGAGGCATCAGGCAGCCGCAGAGCGAATCCCATGCACTCCGGATCCAGTAACTATGTCAGGGGGGACCAAGACACAACCAGTCCCAGCCTGACACGTATCCATTAATAAGAGTGGGCCCCGCTTAAACACAATCTCAGATCCCGTGTTACGTCTACTGTGCATGTGTGCATGTTCCGCATGTTGACGTCCGAACTCCGTGCAAATTTGGTGACCATATATATCTCTACTTATAAATTTACAATCGTATCTTTCCAGTTGACGGGGGCCAGCCAGCGGTGGGGGTACCCATGGAGATATCGTATGCCACGTCGAGTAATGGCGACATCACTGACATTGACATGGGCGGAGGCCTGGTTCGGCAGGTGAGAGTGACGCCCCTCGAGCGCCCCACACCCTCCTCGCCTCTCCTCCCATCCACTTCCATCTTCACCCAATGGAGCCTCAAGCTCCGCAGCATGTCACCAACCGAGTGGATGGAACTCCTCCTCCCTTGCTCTCGTTGGATTCGGACCTACAACTGGAGTGACTACCTTCAGGTTGATCTCATGGCTGGTATCACCGTTGGTGTCATGCTGGTCCCTCAGGTGACTTAATTATTGTGAGAAAAAAAATAAAGTATCATAATTCTTGATTTTACTATCAGTACTCTTGTTTTCAACCTTAATTAATTATCTGATGAAGACTACTTGCCTTGTGTGTGTGTGTGTTTTTATTTTTTTTATGTCAAATGATTAGGCAATGTCATATGCAAAGTTGGCAGGGCTTCATCCAATTTATGGACTCTGTGAGTAGTTTTGATCTTGTTATTTCGGTTCTGCTTTTCTTTTCTATCCAAAAACAATACTTGTAGGATGTAGTGGATTAATCAAACAAATGATAATTTGTATGTGCAGATTCTGGATTTGTTCCTATATTTGTTTATGCTTTGTTTGGTTCATCCCGTCAACTTGCTATTGGTCCAGTAACTCTGGTCTCCCTCTTAGTTTCTAATGTTCTAAGTGGCATTGTTGATCCTTCGGAGGAGTTGTACACAGAGCTTGCTATATTATTGGCTTTTATGGTTGGCGCACTCGAATGCACAATGGGACTGTTGAGGTATCTGAAGTTTACTTTCTTCCTTTTTTTTTTCTTCGTCTTCTATTTTGCTAGAAATTGAATATAATTGATTGATCATTTCATCGATTCAATCTCACCTTTTTCTTTTCTTAACCATGATCACTTGCCAATAAGGAGTATGTTGACATTCTGCTGCAGGCTTGGTTGGCTTCTTCGTTTCATCAGCCACTCTGTAATCTCTGGTTTCATTACTTCTTCAGCCATAGTAATTGCACTTTCTCAAGCCAAATACTTCTTGGGCTACAATGTGGAACGGAGTAGTAAAATTGTACCCCTCGCTAGAAGTATAATTGCTGGAGCTGGAGATGTAAGACTGCTTGTCCTGTGAAATATCTGTTTTTCTTCAGCTTTAATTTATTTATTCGCTTCTCTGCTTGTTATTAAGGAAAAAAAAAACCTTCATCCTTTTACTTATGAAATTGTTCATCTTTGCAGCAGTACTCATAGTTATTAGCTTTTATTCTTGGTCATTGGCATTCCCTTGGATGCATCTGCTGAAATAGACACCAGTGTTCACTAAATTCATGTGATAGTTTCTTTTTGTAGTTTTCATGGCCCCCCTTTGTGATGGGATCAACTATTCTTGCGATTATCCTTGCCATGAAGCACCTGGTGGGCATTTCTTTCTTGTCCTTCTGTGTTTAACCATGCACAAATGTTAAATGTCATAATTTGATTTTTGTAGGGAAAATCAAACAAGAACTTCAGATTTCTAAGAGCATCAGGACCACTGACAGCAGTCATCCTGGGTACCACTTTTGTGAAATTATTTCACCCATCTTCAATTTCTGTGGTGAGACAAGCCTCCTTTTTATTATTACACATTCTCTTAAAGCATGGATAGAGGGTATAAAGGTTTACTTAAAAATCTTTTTAGTGGTAGGATTCTGATTGATATACTTGACTAAGGATTTAGGTGACAGAGCTGATCCAATAATATGGCTTTTGGCCAACAACTAGGATAAAACTGGTTGCAATTCAAGATAAGTTGACGGCTAAACAAACTATACTCTCTGAGGAAGCAGAAATTAACCTCAAAGATTTCATGTTGCTTACAAGAGTGATGCTTGTGTTCTCGTCCTTTCTATGAGTTGTTATTATATTTCGAATATACCAATATCTTTGAATTAATTTTATTGAATAAAAGAAAACAAAGTTGATTTGGTTTTTCTCCTTTTTTTTTCATTAGGTTGGTGATATACCCCAGGGACTTCCAAAGTTCCACTTTCCTAGAGAATTTCAATACGCGGAGTCTCTGATTTCAACTGCAGTCCTTATAACTGGTGTAGCAATCTTGGTAAGAGTTCTAACTAATGTTTTTCTGTTCTTTTTTATTTTTTTGTTCTTTCAAAATTTGTGTATCAAGATGGTAGTTCTTTTAACATACAGGAATCTGTGGGAATTGCCAAAGCATTAGCAGCCAAGCATGGATATGAATTGGACTCAAACCAAGAGGTAAGAATTTGGCACACAAGACTTTGTTTTTACTGCAGGAATTCTAATCATAGTGGCTACATATTACTAAACTAATGTCATGAATATTGGCAATGGATAACCTTATGCTCTAGATTTACAAACAGTTTCTGGACCTTGTGCCACATCTATTTCTCTTGAAGGATAGGCTTTTTTAAGTCTGTTGTTTTATATGGGTATATCAATATCATCTTCTGATGAGAGAGTTAATGACATAATGATTCACATCTGTCTTTAATATTTCGCACTATATTCCCTATTCGTGATATAATGTAGACAAGTTATTTGGCCAAACTGACAACATCCATTTGCAGTTATTTGGCCTTGGTATGGCAAACATCTGCGGTTCATTCTTCTCTGCATATCCTACCACCGGTAACTTCAAATTGTGTTCTTTCTCTGGCATGAAAATATCATTATTCCTCTATTTTAAGATCTGGACTAAAATTAGTATTTCCAATCTATTTTAATATTTCATGGTGAGAGAAAATTTGATTGGGTTGTTCTGCAGGATCATTCTCAAGGTCAGCCGTAAATCATGAGAGTGGGGCAAAAACTGGGTTATCTGGAATTGCTATGGGACTTACAATGGCATGTGCTCTCTTTTTTCTGACACCACTCTTTAGGGACATACCTCAGGTACTTAGTTGAAGATTCCAAGTACTTTTGAGAACCAAATATTAGAGTTTCATACTCTAAACATGAGAAATGACATTTATATGAGACCTATTTCTTATCAATTATACACTATGCGAGGCATTTTCTACTGTAAACACTAAAACTAAGGCAATGGTTTTATCTGCAAGATGTTCTTACTTAGTTGAAGATTCTAAGTACATGTCAGAATCAAATAATAATAGAGTTTCATATTATAAACATGAGAAATGACATTCATACAACACATATTTCTTATCAACTAGACACAAAGTGATGCATTTTCTGCACTGAACAATAAAACTATGGTTTTATCTGCAAGCATTTCTATAAAAGATGCAGGATTTCTTGAACTTTCTTTACCTCACACATTAAGAACAATGACATACCAGAGAGACACTAGCTGCATTTTCTTAACAAAGAAAGAAAATAATTTGAATTTTCTTATATTTATATTTTGTTGGAAGTTTCCTGCTTTTCTTCTTCCTTACCTGCTGGACTATCTTAATACAATATACTTACTGAAGCTTGCTTCTTATTATTGCAGTGTGCATTGGCTGCCATTGTAATCTCTGTTGGCATCAGTCTAGTAAGTATAGTTGAATCTTTGTTGAATGTTATTTTTTTATTAGTTGTGTTTAAATTGTCTACTTCTGCAATAAGTATGACATAAGTCCTTATCCTGTTGTATTCCATGTATTTGTTCTGCTAGGTGGATTATGAGGAAGCTTTATTCTTATGGCGTGTCGATAAGAAAGATTTTCTTCTTTGGACTATAACTTGTGTTATGACACTGTTTCTTGGTATTGAGATTGGTGTGCTTGTTGGGGTAAGAATTATAAAGCACAAACTCCATCAAAAAGTTTTCTTCTGCCTTCCATTTCTTTTTCACTCTACATTTGTTGGAAATTTTTGCATATTGCAAGATAACATAGCTTCAAAATTTTCCTTGATACCAGCCTATTAGACCTGCCATGCCTATTTCTTGTTGCGCTTACATTGAAATGAAATTCTTAAAATAATATGTTATCTTCCATCATTCTGTGTTCAGTCACATGTGTACTTTGAGATGTATGAGTTTCTTGAACTTCAGTTTACATTGAGTGTTTGTGTCAGGTTAATATGGCATCAATTATATGCACAGATAGTGAACATGATATGCATAACTATTAACGATGGAGCTAAAACATTGCAGGTCAGCTCCTCCCTTGCATTTGTCATCCATGAATCAGCAAACCCACATATCGGTAAGTGTGCTTCTCGAATTGAATTCTACTGTGGCTGTCTTACCTCAAATGCCTCAAATGCCTTATTGCACTTATGTTTACTTCCGTTGAAACTCAACTGCATTGCATATCAGTCAATTGACTCCTTGATATAAAGATTTAGCAGACACAAACTTTCCAATTTAGTATTTCTCATTGTCCAACACTTTATCTATTTGTGCTTACCATTCATTAATACTTTTCCACTGCAAACATATTTGATTTGCGAAATTGAAGAAATTTAAGAATTTTAACGTTTTAAAAGAAAGAATGTGATTTAGCTGATTTATTGGAAATTTTTTTTTTAATGTTTTGCACCAAAGAATTTTCATGTTCTTCCAGGCTTTTCAACTCTAGGTGTTACTGTTTTGAAAGCATCAAATTAGCTTGAGATATAATATGATTATGATTATTGTGCTCATTGCCTCTGTTGCAGCTATCTTGGGTCGTCTTCCCGGAACAACTGTTTACAGGAACATAGAACAGTATCCTGAGGCATATATATACATTGGCATCGTCGTTGTTCGAATTGATGCACCTATCTACTTTGCAAACATAAGTTATATAAAGGATAGGTATAGTATTTAAACTTTTCTAGAACACACAATGGCCAATTTAATTTAAAATTTGCAGTTCATGCTTCATTAGATACCTTGCAAAATCTACTTTAGTGAGATTAAACTTGCTCCCAGACCGCAACATCGATGAATTAAATTTATGGCCAAGTTCATACTTCATTACATCATTTCAAAGTGTGTTTGAGGGGAAGATTTTCACTGCTTTTACAACCTTTCCCTGCCTTCTCTTCTGTTTACTTTCTGCATCCTGAAAACCAAATCAATCTACCTCTGAACCTAAGATGGAGTAAATGATCATCATCTGGGGGCAAGCAAGGGAATATGACATTGATTTTCTTAAGAAAGAACCAGCAGTCAAACGACATTTTAAGGATGCGTTAAAAATCTGAGCTGCTTTTTTTTTTCCAGTTAATCTAATCTATCTTCTGATTTCCAGGCTTCGAGAATATGAACTCAATGCTTCAGGAAGCTCAAGGCATGGACCAGATGCTGAAAGGGTTTATTTTGTGATTATGGAGATGGCTCGTAAGTCTTAGCTTTTGTCATGCAGCCTGATTAAAGACGTAAAACATTCCATAGTCTAACCATTGCTTGTAAATTTTCCAGCTGTTCCATACATAGACTCCAGTGCAGTGCAAGCTCTTAAAGACTTGCATCAGGAATACAAATCACGGGAAATCCAGGTTTTCTTCACATTACTACTATTCTATCATGTTTCCAAATATGTATTCAGACTAAATTATTTAACTGCATCTCTTCTCTTGCAGATTGCGATATCTAATCCAAACAGAAGTGTCCTCCGAACACTTTCGAGAGCTGGTCTAATAGAACTGATAGGGAAGAAATGGTATTTTGTGAGTGTCCATGATGCTGTGAAAGCATGCCTGCAGCAAATGCAGAACTTCCATGGAACAACACCAAGGATAGGAGACCAGAGTGCAGGTAGACAACCAAGTTTCATGCAGAGGCAATGGAGACATCATCAAAGTGGAGATGAATCAAGCACAGATCAGGAGCCACTTCTTTCTCCAAAGGTGGTCTAATTAAGGGCTTTCTCCTCCTCACCCCACTCTTGATAATTTAATTTACTGTAAATGAGTCCCAATGGCAAGCAATGATGGCAATTTATAATTCAAGAAAATAAGCGAAATCTCTGACAATTACTAAATAAACATTGTTTCCATATCATTAAGGCTTGCAGTGTTTAGACAAAGAATATCATTTCTTAGATACCATTTGTCCGTATCTATAGCTTAAATAAAGAGCATCAGGTTGGTAGCATTTGTCTTTCCATGTTGGAAATCAATTCCACTGTTATGTGACAGTCTAAATGAAAAGATTGAATCAGAAATACAGTTACTTCGAATGACAACATTCAAATAAGTCAGTCTTGTGAAATTTTGATTGTCTAATTAATTCTCTTTTTTTGAATTATTATTAATGTGTGATTTCCACGGGGGGCATTTCACAATAATAAAAAAAGACGAGGTTTCATTTGCAAAATTCTCCTACCTCTCCTACAAAAACCAGGGGTTTTAAGTGGGGGCGCCGCGCCGCGCCGTACCTCCAGTCGGAACTGTAAACGGGTCGGATTCAGACCACGTCCATCAACCCGTTAGCCCGAGAAGAGCGAGAGCAATGGAAGCCATCTCCATCTCCATCCCCATGCTCCGCCCCTCCATCGTCTCCTCATCCTCTCCCCTGAGAGCCCGCTTCCCAAAACCATCGTATACCCCTCTTCGCGCCGCCCTGAAACCCCAGTCCCACTCCCAACCCAAGCACAAGCCCCTCCGAACCCTCATCCCCTCCGTCGCCGCAGCCGCCGCTCTCGCCCTCGCCGCACTGTTCGGCCGCCCACTCAAGCCCGCCCTCGCCGCCGCCCCCCCAGTCTCTCAGTCGGAGTCGGAGCGCCTCCCCGAATCCCTCACCGATGACGACAAAGTCCGAGCCCTCGAAGACCATCTCGCCTCTGATCCAGACGACATCAAGGCTCTCCGATCTCTCCTCGAGCTCCAAGTCAAGGCCAACCGCCTCCCCGAGGCAATCTCCATCATCGACCGCCTCATTGTTCTCGAATCAGACGACAAGGACCTCCCCCTCCTCAAGGCCCACCTGCATAGCCACGCTGGCGACCCCGCCGCCGCGAAGCAGGGTTTCGAGGATCTCCTCTCGAAGAACCCCTACCTCGTCGAGGCCTACCACGGCCTCGTCATGGTGGCTTACGAATACGAAACTGGGTCTGAGCTCGAGGCTGTCCTCGAAAGAGTCGAGGGCGCAATGGAGATGTGCAAGAAGCAAGGAAGGAAGGAGGATTTGAGGGACTTGAGGCTGTTGGTGGCGCAGATCAAGGTGGTGGAGGGGAAGTATGAGGATGCACTGAAGGTGTATGAAGGAATGGTCGCGGAGGAGCCGAGGGATTTCAGGCCATATCTTTGCCAGGGAATCATATATTCGATGTTGAAGAAGAGTGATGAGGCGGAGAAGCAGTTCGTCAAGTACCGGAAGCTGGTCCCAAGAGAACATCCTTATGCACAGTACTTTGACGATAATATGTTTGCCATGAAGGTGTTCATGCAGATGGAGGAGAACAAGACAAGAGGGGAAGGGGCTCTGAAGAGATGAATGACAGACAATTGACTTGGGAAAGTGAGTAGCTTTTTTTTTTTTGTTTTTTTGGTAATATGGTAGTGCCTTTTTCCTCTGAATCTATTAATTTTAATTGTTTTTCCCTTTTCTTTTGTTTGTTTTTTTTTGGTATGAAAGAGCCCATGGGCTAGTTTTTATTCAAATTTAGCAAGTCTAAACAAAATAGTCTGCTCCGAAATTTAAACTAGAAATTTTGCTCCTCAACCATTCAGGCACAGTTTCTATGTCATCCAATTTTAGTTCCCTGCCATTGTGTTTTGCTTCTCTGGCCAATTGATCAGCAATGTCATTTCTCTCTCTTCCTATCTTCAGCACACTCCAGTGTTTAATTTCCTTCAGCAGCCTTTCGCATTCTCTAAATTTTTCCCTGGTTCGCCAGTCTTGATCTCTATTCTCTTCATTCAAAAATCTTGTAATGCTTTGGTTGTCAGTTAATATTATTGCTCCCTTGGTCCTCAGTTGGGCCAACGTCCTGAGTCCTTCTTCCATAGCTTGTAGTTCCCCATCCAGAGCAGAATTCGCGTCTCTTCTTCCAGCACCTGCATGGCAAAACCTCCCATCAGTTTGGAGTATGATAAAACCGATACCTGCAGTGGTTTGTCCTTCATCCCAAGCCCCATCCGTATACAGGATATGATTGGCATTTGCCAGCCTCCATTGCCAGTCTTGTCTTCTATCCATTTCCTCTATTGACACTTCTCTCTGCATGAATTCTCTGCTCATGTTGACAGTATGCTCAGCAAGGTCTTTTGGATCACATCTCACTCCTTGGAAGATTTTTTTTACATCTGCTTGTCCATCCTTGCCACATAGTATAGGCTATGAGAGTTATTTCATCTGTCTGCAATAGTTTTGAGCCCAGTCTTTTTTGTTCTATCCATGTCCCATCCAGCAGCTCCCTTGAAGGTAGTTCAATTCCTGTGAGATATCCCTTTGATTGGATCTCTTTCCATAGCAAGTGTTGCAGCCTGCAATTACAAAATAAGTGCATGAGTGTTTCTTTATCAAGATTGCAAAATGGGCAGTTGTCCTCTGGCCCAATCCTAATTTTATGAAGATACTCCCTTGTAACAAGCCCTCCATGGAAGAGCTTCCATAGAAATAGCTTGACTCTTGGTGGTGCTTGTATTTTCCATATTTGTTTCCACCCTCCCCATGTCTCTCCATCTTCCTTGGGTCTAAGTCTCTCATAAATAGCAGCTGTGAGTGACACCCCTCCTATTCCAGGTGCCCAGCTCCATTGGTTCTGCTCTATGTTTATGATTGGCATAATTTGTTCTACCTTTTCAGCTACCAGAGGAGGGAACAGATTTTCAACCATCTGGTGATTCCAACTGTTTCCCTCTCTCAGGTCTTTAACCTGTAAACTCAGTAATTCACAGTTAGTATTGATAAATGTTGGTTTCATTGCAATTGGTAAGTCAAACAGCCAAGGTTGTTGGATCACAGAATCATGCATCTTCACATTGTTTAAAATTAAGTGACCCCTAATTCCTTTTGTTGTATTTATCATAGACCTACACCCCCAAGATATCTTCTGTTTGTGCTTTAGATCCCATGGCTCAAGTTTCCCATATTTGTGCTCCATAAATCTAATCCACAGTTTATCTTTTCCATTTATTAGTTCTAGTGTATGTTTCCCTAAAAGAGCTTTTTTCATTACTCTTAAATCTTTGATGCCTAATCCACCCTCAGACTTTGGAAGTGTAACTGTGCTCCAATTGATCATATGTATGCCTTTGCCACTTTTGCTGTGGGACCAGAGGAATTTCCTGACCATTCTAGTTATGTTGTCTAGTACACTATCATGTATTGCATAAGTGCTAAGCATGTAAATAGGAATAGTCATTAGGACTGAGTTTGCCAGTGTTACCCTGCCTGCTAATGATAAACTTAAGCTCTTCCAAAACTTAAGCTCTAATTAACACAAAGGCTTCGTACCTGGTTAGCATGTTTCTTGGATTATATGCTTTCCTAATGTTTTACTTTTGTCATGAATGGATATGGTAGGTAAACCATAATCATGAGATATATAATGAGATCATATCATTTATGCTTCAATATACAGGTTATTGTGTTTTTGTGCACTTTTCTTTTGTTTGTTGAGTGAATCCAAGTCCTTTCAATGTGGTTTAGGGTTGTGTTGAATCTCAATGCTGGGCATATAATAATATCAGTCAGTTGTTAGCACATCTTGTTGAACAAACACATTGTCATAATATCAGCTTATTGTTGTTGGTATAGAAGATTACTGTGACATGCTTTAGGAATTTAGTATGTTTGCCTTGCCCAAGGGCATATATATATATATATATATTCTGCTACAATTTGTTTGAAGATGATTTAGATGAATTGGCTATTTGAAGTTAAGATATTGGAAGGTGATTGATGCATTGATTCCACTACTGGCTCTGAATTCTTGCAGTCATAAGGAACCTGTAGATATATATGTATGTTGTCTATAAAAGCACTTGAAACACACACACTGGGGCATTGAAGAATTTTTTAAGTAGCTAGCTATCCTTATACTAAATGGCAGTAGCTAGCTTCTCATCTCATCAATGAAGAAAAGAATCTGGCCAGGACTTTGTTGTGAAAAAGGACAATACCAACTCTCTACACCGAGAACACACAGCGGTATCTTTTTCCCTCTTTGTGCAATCAAATAGACAAAAAAAAAAAAAAAATGCCAAAGGTCTCGGGGCCGAGCGGCAATGGGTTCCCGTGTTTCAAACCCCGCGTGGGTTCGATCGCGTGGGGGGGCAGTTTGAGGCGTTCTTGTGCCCACATGTGTATCTTGCCTGCGGGGGGCTTTGCACTGTGGTAAAGACTTTGTCTGCCAGGATTCGATCCCGGGCCACCCCCATCCCTGGTTCTTATTAATCGATGGCCTAGCCAGTGGTTCGTTCGACCAAAAAAAAAAAAAAAATAGACAAAAAAAAAACCAATCTAACACAATAATAAATCACAAAATTAGTAAGAAATAGCAGCACCAAGTTTTTGTGTGGAAAAGTGGAAAACCTTCAAAATAGAGAGTAAAAAAGTCACTGGGATACACCAAATTTTTCTTTGAACGATGCCCAAAGGGAATCAACAATCAACTGTCACCAAAATAGGTGGAATGTAACAACAATCCTCAAACACAAAGTTTGAAAGTCTCACCAATTGCAAGAGAGCAAAGAGAGGAAACTACAATATGAACCACTACCCTTGGTATATGGATCACCACCAACAAGACACTAAAATCTCACGAAGAGTGGAAGAAGATTCGCTGAAGAAGACGAAGAGCGGAAGTAGATTCGCCGACCAAGAGGCTGAATTTCCTTTCTTCCTTCCCTTCTCTTCACACTGTTCTCTTTTTCTTTCGTGTGTCCAAGACAACGCACAGCCATCACTAAATCAGTTTTATGTTCATTAGGTTTTAAGTAATACCAAGCACATTTGGGCTTTATGGCTTTTGAGTTAAGACTCCAATGGAAGAGGAGAGATCGGAGATGGGAAGAAGGGTGACTGGAGATAGGAAGAGGAGCAACACGTACACACAGTGGCGGTTATCATTTTGTTATATTAAAATAACAAATCAAAGAATTACAAACCTTAGTTGCACATATATACACAACAACTTATAACCCGGATCTATTAAGGCATGACCCGGATCCGATAAGACATATACATTATACTTGACTCACACTGACACTCCCCCTCAAGTTGGAGCATACACATCAACCATGCCCAACTTGCTTAGTGAGTCATAAAATGCCTTCTTGGAGACTCCCTTTATAAGTATGCCTGCAAATTGCTCTTCAGTATGAACAAAGGGAAAGCTAATAATCTTGTCGTCTAGCCTTTCTTTTATTAAGTGACGATCAACATCCATATACTTAGTACGATCATGTTGGACTGGATTTTGTGATATATCAATGGGGGATTTATTGTCGCAATACAATTGCATAGTATCTCTGAGTTTAAAATCCATATCACACAACAGATCCCTTAGCCACAACAATTCACACACTCCATGGGTAGGGGTGTAATCGATCGAGTTCGAGCCGAGTAGTGAGGTGCTCGAGCTCCAGTTCGATTGAAAACTCGCTGCTCGATACTCGGCTCGAACTGGACCAATTTTTGTTTTTATGGCTCGAGCTCGATTCGATACATAAATCGAGCTACTTGAGCTCGCTCCATTAAGCTTGATTATTTTTATTTTTTATTTTTTGATTTGATATAAATATTCTTCTGCTCGAACTCAAGCTCGAGCTTGATTGGAGCTCGACTTGAGCTCGAGCTCGATTATTCAAAACTTTTGCACTTCATTTTCATCAATTAAATAAAAACTTTTTTCATCCAAAACACCTGATGTTCCACATCTATATATCTAATAAAAAACAATATTACAATAACAACAATAACATCAAAAATACCAAAAATAATATATCTAACAAAGAAAAAAATGTTCCACTTAGACCTCCATATTTACACATGCACATGCATACATAATAGGGCACTAGAAATGCCGGACTTAATAGCTTTAGGAAGAGAATCAAGAGTCTCTTGTTGTTGAAGACCCTCTGAGTCAGTCCTATACTTTAAGCACAAATGTGCTAACATCTGATCTTGTAGCCGAACCAGGAGCTGGATTCTTTGTGCAAAACTTGAGGGAGCTTGAATTGTGTCCCTCTGCAGAGAACACAAAATGAGTAATAGTCATATGCAAAGTGATGTATCTCTTCGGTTTACTTTAAAGGAACTCACAAATTTCCTAGTTCTACTAGTCCTATGGACGACCAAGTTAGTCATATTTTCGATCAAATATGCTGTGAATCCAAGATTGAAGATCATGTAGACAATGTCAAAATTCATCTCCCTTGTATTTTGAGCGTGTAAATCTCCATAACCAATTGTAGTCAGAGTGGTGATTGACCAATACATCACTATTACATATCGAATCCACAAGCTTCTCTCAAGAAAACCAGGCATTGAAGCTCCAATCCATGTCAAATGAGGATCATAATACCTCGCCGCAAGAAGATAATAGAAGCACCCAGCACAGTGAACAGCAAATAAGGTCACCTACAGATGCTCTGAAATCAAATGAACAATGTGTGCCTACTAAAACAAGAACATGGACACAAACAAATTGGTAGTTAAAAATTACTTACACAAACAAGTTTTGCACATCTGACCCAGAGGTAGTTAAAATGCCCGTCTTTCTCCAATCTGTCAATTCGATGGCCAGGAGTATGGATATGTTTCTGATTTTTTTCATTTAAATAGATCATAAAATTATTGTTGCTCAGTCAAAGTTAGGATAACCAACCATGGACAGAAAACACCATAGATTAAAGTCATTTTTAGTCCCTGTACTTTGACACAATATTCATTTTCATCCTTGTACTTTAAAAATCTTCGATAATATGGTCCTTGTACTTTGGGGTTTTAGTTTAAATATGTCCATGGTGTTAACATGGCAGCATAGGTAGCATACGAACTAAATACGGTTATTTTTTTTATTCCAGGTGGCATGCCACGTCATCAAAAAATTAGTTTATTTGAAATCCATTTTGTCATACCATATCAGCATGCCACATCATCATAACCTTGCCACATAAGCTGCCATGTCAGAAATACTAGCCACATGTGCTGCCACGTCAGTACTAGGGACATATTCGATCAAAAACCCCAAAATACATGGACCGTATCGAAGATTTTTAAAGTATAGGGATGGAAATAAATATTGGGTCAAAGTACATGGACCAAATCTGGGGTTTATCCTATATGAAAGTAAAGAGTATCCTCATCAAGAAGAGAAAAACTTCCACGGAGCCGGACTCACCCATTATTGGATGAGTCCTCCATTCAAATCCTGACATGTGTAAAGGCTCTTTCTCTCTCTCCACTTCTTGCATGAGTCAATAAAATTTTCCTTGTGGGGCTTGCAAGGTGACATAGCTGTTAGACTACCGGCTTCTTGGGTAAAATCTCATGATAAATCAGCCAAAATATAAAAAAACCTATAATTCATCCAAAATAATAATAAAAAAATGTATAATCCAACATCACATGCGTTCCCAAAGAAAAGACATGTGCATCCCCAAATTTCAAATAGAAGAACTTAGGTTTCTTGGGTAAAATATCCGATTGAGAGGATAAATCTCATGGGTGAAGCTAAGGAGAATAAACAATCAATCCATTCAAATGGCGGGAATTCACATCCAAAGATTACTTTTGGCGCCAAAACATAAGATTGGGCATGGATTCATCACATCAAAAGAAGTTGTCTATCTTCATAGGAATTAATGGGTGAATGGAAAATTGCTCAAGTGAGCTACCGCCGTTGCCGTCCTTGATCCTCATTTCTGCACTCATTCTTGCTATTTCCTGAAGATAGTTCATTTGATCAGGAAAGACTAGGTGAGAAAATGGACTCTTTCTTTGCTCTCTCGTTAGATTAAAAAAAAATCTCTCCTAGACGAGGGAGGTTGAATTCACAATCCTCCATTTGCTTTCTTGGTATTCTCATCAGATTTGTTGGAATTATGGACGTTGGAGCAAGAGGAAATTTGAGAGGTTCTGGTTAATCTTTGGTATTGATGCTTCTCCTTTTTATAAAATTTAATTTATTTACTAAATTTTTGTGAGGTTTTTGGATTGATTTCTACATTTTTCTTAGTGCTCGTTGGATTTATGTGAAGTTAGGAACCTTTTTTTTTGTTGTAATTTTGTTCTCACATGATAGGCGGATTTTTTGGAGGTTTATATGAATCTTAAGTTCATACTCTATTCTTCAATTTTTTTTCATCAAACAAATGGCTATAATGTTCTTAGATACCATAATCCTCATGCTCTCAAACTATGCTTTGTTTTTCAATTTTGATAAAAACAATGTAATGATCATAAGATTGATTAGGAATTATAGAATACTCAAAACCATCAATAAATTGTTGTTGGGATCAATCTCCACACTAAACATATATTTTTGCTTCTCTCTACTTGGACATTATGTTTATTTGGTTTTGTGAGGATTATATAACATTCTTAGTTTTTCAATTTTTTTTTCCAAAACCAGCAATAGTGGCATGGATGTCTTGGTTACAGATGGTTCTTCAGATTCTTCTGATAGTAACATTAATTGCATGGAAAGATCATCTATTGTAGTGCAAAAGGAAAGCATTCAACTTAATTCTCAAATACCTGAAATTGGAAAAACCTTTACTTCATTTGATGAGGCCTATAATTACTACAAACATTATGCTCAAGGAGTTGGTTTCAGCATTAGGAAAAGAAGCATAAAGAGATTAAATGATGGAACCATAAGAAAGGGATATATTTCTTGTTGTAGAGAAGGCTTTCGAGAAGAAAATCAAAAAAATGATGTCAAGTACAAGAGAAGAGAGACAAGGGTAGGCTGTAATGCAAGAGTTGGATTTACCATTGAAGATGGTCAATAGATTATATTTGATTTTAATCCTGAGCACAACCATGAGCTAGTTCAAGAAGATCAGAGATATTTGTTGAGAATTAGTAGGTAAATTTTAGATGCATATGCTTTTACAATTGATAAAATGGATGAAGCAAGGATAAGACCAGTTGATGCATACTCATACATGGCAAAGGAGGTTGGAGGTGAACAATATTTAGGCTTTCTACCCAAAGATTGTAGCAATTTTTTGCAAAACAAAAGAAATAATATTTTAGAAGCAGGAGATGCTCAACATTTAATTGACTACTTCAAAAGCTTACAAGTTGGTGATCCTTCTTTTTTTTTTTTTTGTTTAAGTTGATGCTGAAAATCACATGACAAAATTTTTTTTGGAGAGATGGAAGATCAAAAGTTGATTATAGTTATTTTGGAGATATAGTTATTTTTGACAAAACTTAAGTAGTGTTTGGTTGTTTGTAAATGTCCATACATGTATGGAGAGTTACATGTATGGAGAGTTACAAGATGTGGAGTTACAGTTATATGTTTGGTTGGTTGTTAAAAAAATGATGGATGTAACTCTCCATACATGAATATACACTTTTTTGTGTTTGGTTGTAATCAAAGATGGATTGGATGGGGCGATATAGTTACCCCTATTGTAAGTGGTGAGGTTACCCCATTTTAAAAGATTAAAGATATTTAAATATTTTTTTAAAAAAATAATAAATATATTATTTTAAATCAATTAAAGTATATTAATTGATGTGAATATTGTATTTAAATTTAAAATATTTAGGTTAATTTAACAATACTCAAAATTAGAATATTTTAATTTAATATATATAATATTATTTTCAAATTACTTTCAAATAAACCAAGTATTTGAAGCCACTTCATCTCCAAGTAATTGATCCGAATGTTATATTATTTTCTTTTTACTTTCAAATCACTTCATCTCTAGAGCCTAAATTTACAAATAACATCTCATAAGCAATTTTCCAAAACCTGAATTTTCAAATAACATACTCATAAGCAAACATTTGAAGAATCCTGGAAATATTAACTTTAAAATAGCATATAAACCAAATGGATACCCATAACTTGTCCCAAAAAAAAGTCAATAATTGTCAAACAATACCATGTCCCACAAGAAACAAACATTCCAACATAGACATAAACACAACATAGTTTTAAATTAAAATCTTCTACATGACATAAACACCACATTCAAGTGTTCAAGAAATTCAAATACAAAAGCTTACCACATTCAATTGTTCAAGGAGTTCAATTACAAAAGCTTACCACATTCAAGTGTTCAAGGAGTTCAAATACAAATCAGAACAATAAAGTAAACACCCAAATACTTGAAACGATTTAATTTACCTATCATTCTACATCTCATTCATTATCCTCTCCCGAAATTGCACCCATTCTCGAGCATCCTCTCGTTGTTCCCTTTGAGCATGGAACTGTTCATACAATCTTGGTCTTGATATATAGGAGGAAGAAGCATGCAAAGGTGGCTACTATGGCAGCCATGTTTTGTTCCTCCCTTGATATCTTCATATTATTTTGGATCTATGAATAATGGAAATACCTTTGTAAAGTTATTTTGCAAATTCAATAATCAAAGGAACTTCAATGGCAAGAGTAACTAACACCATTCTATTTCAAACACCTTTAATACTATGACAATTTCACAAATATCATCACACATATAAAAAAGTTAAAACATACCAAATCCATGACAGTGAAGCTCAAGAACACAAGATGAATCAATACTCAAATAAAGAGCAGCTACAACCAAATCAAAGTGATAAGCATAACACAAGATACAAGATGATTTCTCTTTTTCAAGATATTTTTTATTTTTGAGATAATCTTGATAAGCAAATGAGAAAAAAAAATTATTAAATATCAATAAAAGTAACACTAAAATAAAGTCATAAATTGATATTTTTTACATTTGCTTGAAGATAAATCATGCAGTAATCAGTAACAAGAAAATCATATTTCAAATTGCAAATCCCTGAACAATTATCATTAATCATAAAATTAGAACAAGGAAAGAAAAAAAAAACCCTTCAATTGTGAGAGTAACACTGAAAGACATGCCTTCAAATTTATATGAATTCCTTCTTTAGATTTGTTTCCCTAGTGAACTATGCTAGCAAATGTAGGAATAAACAAAATTAAAGTAAGGGTTTTGGGTTTTTACCGGCAAGGGAAAGGTTGTACAAGACGTGGGTGAACTTGAGGGCACTGTTGCTGAAGCTGATGGTGGGGGTGAAGTAATGGTGATGATGGTACGCGACCTTGGGTGTGTCTAACTTCCTGGCTGGGTCGCCCTTCACCCAGCAATGATATGATAGGGGGTGTCGGCGGCTTGAGGTTGGATTCGGAAGGAGGTTCCGGTGGCTCAAGGTCAGAGTCGGAAGGGGGTGCCGGTGGGCCGAGTTTGGAGTTGGAAGGGGGTGCTCGTGGGGGTGCGGGGTGTGGGTGGAGGGTGGGGGTGATGATAAACCTAAAAAGTGGATGAGAAAGTAAAGGCAAATGTGTGTAAGTCCCCATCCGGCTATTTCAGTTGTAACTCCCCATACAAAATTTTTGTATGGGGAGTTACACATACACAAATAAATGTCTCTACCAAACAAAAAAAGTAAAAAGTAATGCACGGGGAGTTACCCATCCCTGGATGTAACTCCCCATACACTCAACCAAACACTACCTTATAGGACAAACAAATACAATATGATTTGTGCACCTTTTGTCGGTGTCGATCATCATTGGCAAAATGTTCTATTTGGATTGCTTGATGAGACTACAAGCTCTTTTATTTGGTTATTTAAGACCTTTATGGAAGCAATGGAACGGAAACAACCTCAAATTATTTTTACAGATCAATGTGCTACGATGGAAAATGCTATAGAAAATGTCATGCAATGCTCAAAACATAGACTTTGTTTGTGGCACATTAGTCAAAATGCTGCTAAGAAAATTTCAAGATACTATGGTCAGCCTGATTTTAAGAAACTCTTTAATTCTTTCATCTTTGATTGTCAGACAATAGAAGAATTCGAGTTGAAGTGGAGTTCTTTACTCAACAAATACAACCTTCATGATAACTCATGGATCCAAAAGCTATACAAATATAAAAAAAAAATGGGCTCCTGTTTACACCAAAGATACATTTTCAGTCGGTATATTATCTTCTCGATGAAGTGAAAGCATGAATAGTATTTTTTGATATTTCACAAAAAAAAATGACTTTGACAAAGTTTGTTCATCAATATGAGAAGATTGTGCAGAGAAGACGAGAAAAAGAATTATTTGAAGATTTTCGTTGCAATCATAATCAACCTATCAGAATTTTCAAGGAAAACAATATGGAAAAGCAAGTTGCAAACATTTACACTGAAAAAAAATCTTCAAGAAGTTCCAAGAAGAACTTATGGCTAGTATTTCAATTGCGATACAGGATATTAGATATGATTCTTCAACTCGAGATCACAGTTATAAGTTGATAGGAGAAGCTACAAGCAAAGAGAACACTGTCACTTACAGTTATTTGGATGGTACTATAAGTCGCAGTTGTAAAAAATTTGAACCAATGAGCATATTGTGTGCTCATGCACTGAAAGTACTAAATTTAATTAATATATTTCAGATACCATCTTAATATATCTTGAAAAGATGGACAAAAGATGCTAAGGTTGGGATTATATGCCACGAAAATGTTGTAGAAGAAAAAGATTCATTCGGTTTGCGAAGAAGTAAATTGATGAATAAAGCAACAATTGTAGTCTCTAAAGCCTTGATGACTGAAGAAACTTGATCATTCTTTGGTACTTTCTTGGATGCTGCTCTTAGAAATATTGAAGATATATTAAAACTCAAGTGCAAAAAAGATCTTGATTTGGAGCATTTACATTCTGAAAGTGAGCATGAAGTTATTGAGGAGCATCTCAATAGCTCTTTAGTCTCTTAAAGAAAGCTTTTAGATCCTTTATCAGTCCATCCGAAAGGAGTATCAAGGCGTCAAATGAAAAATTGTTTAGAGCGTAAGCGGAAGAAAGTAAAAACTCCGGCAAGTAAGTTGATTGGTAAAGATTTAATTGCTTATCAATATTTTGTCAAGACCTTGCTTCTAGTAATTTTTCTATAGTTACTTATTATTAATAAAAGCTGTAACTTTAATGAAGTATATTTTCTGCAGGTTCTAATGTAAAAACTCAAGAAGTAGTTGTTGACTATGTTGTTGAACCAATGATGTATCAACCTAATACATCTCATGAAGATTGTTCAATGGAGCATTTCCCCTCTTAAGTATCCATCTAGTTATCTGCTAACACTAGTTCACCCAATTTTGGTATGTATTATATATATCCTTAAGTGTAAAGAGATATGAATTATTATTTTGATGTTTGCTTAGACAATCCCAAGCTAAGGATTCTTAAGCAATCTAATTTGTATTGACCTTGTTATTAGAGAACTAATTTATTTACAACATGGAATTTCTGCAGTTTCTATAATTGCCCACAGTTTGTAATCTAATTCTGCAGTTTATTCAGTTATTTTGAAATAAGTTTGATACTTGGACTAACCAAATTGTAATTTGTAGGATAGGGATAATTGAAATTTGTTGGGATAATTCAGTTTGTAATCTAGTTGGGATAATTCAAGTTGTAATCTAGTTCAAGTATATTGAATTATCCCAATTGGGAGTAAATGATAATTTTAAGTCCTTGAGAGCATACATAAACAAAACACAACAAAAATTATATCTACTAGTATATATAATTCTGCTAGTACACAACCAATGAGCTCCTTTTGTTCATCCTAGCTATAATTAAAATCTATATATATACTTTGAATACATTGATCATAAATAAATGTGTGTTTGTTTTTTAATTTCTAAAGCATGCATGCATCTTAATTGGACTGTTAATTAACTAAACATGGGTAGAATGAAGGTCTTTTTTCCTCAAGTATATTATTCTTAGAGTAATTTCAATAGTGGCATGCTTAAATAGATACTTTTATTATTTGTATTTGTTTTTAATAATGAATTTTATCATATTATATTGAAATTTAACCTATGTGTTATTTGATAGGAAAAGTTTATGTGGCCTATTGAAAAATAAAAAGTTGTGAGAACAATTTGGGAGACTACATGCAAGGAACGGTTGCTTGGAATGTTGGAAGAAGAAAGGAAGAGGGCAATGAGACATTTTGGTGTTAATGATATTTCAAAGTGCAAAGGTTACAATGTATGTTGGATTCGACTTGACATTTGGGATCGATTGGTTGATAATGTGTGGAACACTGATGCTTGAAAAAATCGATCAATGATTGGCAAGCAAAATAGGATGACAGAGAATGATGGAAGCATCACCAAACATACCGGTGGATCGATCCCTTTTATGATTCATGCGGAGAGGATGGTATGTATATAATTTGTATTGTTCAAGTTAAATCTAAGCATAGCTTTATATTTTTAATTTTACTTGCATGTGTCATTATACTCTCTTATATATTCAATATCTCCATGTAGGAAAAACAACTAAACCGAAAACCAACCTATGGAGAAGTGTTCAATTGCACCCACAAACGTGATAAAGGTCGAGGTGATTTTGTTGATCATAAGTCTAAGAATGTCAATGTAAGTTGTGTTTATTTTGATCAGTCATTAATTTTGTAAGCCTTTCATGTCAAGTGATTTTAATTTCAAATAAAATGCAACTAGCTAGTTTATATCTCTCATGTGATGTATATGTGGAACTAATTTCAATTGATTTTTCTTATAGGAATCTTATACTTCCTCAATGAGTCAAAAGTATGGTTCTGATGAAGCTTGTCATTCCGAGTTTGACCCACAAGTTTGGTGTGATGCAATTGGAGGGCTAGATACGACACCCACTCATGTCTTTGGGTTTGGAACCACGCCACGAGGCAAGAATTTATTTTCTACCCCCAAAAATGTTGGAGATGCATCATACTCGGCTTGCAGTCGTCCGAATCTTGAACATGTACAATCTTCCACTAAAGTTGACTCCTTACGTGAAGATGTGACGTTTGTGAAGGACAAGCTACAAAATCTAGAGAGCAACACAAATGAAATCAAGAAGTATCTTGCAACTATGATAGAGATGTTAAATCTTGCAACAATGCTTCCAAATTCTTCAATAGGACCTAGTTGAAGGGATCTTTGAATATGATGAAGATTGAGAACTGGATTTATATGGTACTGTTTCTTCTTATATGTTTAGTACTTGTCTCTGAACTATGTTATTTAGAAGACTTGTTAAGACTTGTTAATTATAAGTGATGTATGTACACTAAATATTGTACTATTTATTTAATGATTTGCAGTTGATCTTTGGACAATATTGTGTATTTGCCAGTTTGAAATTGGTTTTATTATATGTACTACTACAGGTAAATAAAGCAGGATAAATAGTATTAATAATATAATAGAAGCCTTCTGTGATGGAAATTTGTTACCGATGCTTACTTTCAGTGACGGAATTCATTTGTATGTAAAGGAATTCAAGTAAATAATTCCGTAGGTGATAGTTTGAATCCGTGGGTAATGAACCCTATCAGTCACAGAAATCCGTTGGTCTTACCGGCTTTTGCCAACGGAATTCCGTGGGTAATCAACACTATCAGTGACAAAAATTTTCTGGTTGTAAGATATTCCAAAACATGATTCTGTCGTTGTTAATGTTTTTAGGGACAGAATTCCGTAGGTAATAAACACTATCAGTCACAGAATTCCGTCAATATTAAAGGCTTTTGCCGACGGACTTCTGTGGGTAATAAGCACTATCAGTGACATACTTTGTTTGTTTTCAGATTATTCAAATACATAATTCTGTGGGTGATAATTTTTTAAGGGACGGAATTTCGTGGGTAATACACAATATCAGTGACAGAATTCCGTTGGTGTTAAAGGCCTTTGCCGACGGAATTCCGTGGGTGAAACGAGGGCATCTGTGACGGAATTCCGTGGACAATATATATTTTTTATCATTAATTTAAGGTTTTTATTTAGCATCACTGACAGAATCCGACGGGAAACTATTTACCGATGAAACATTATCAGCGACAAGGTATTTTGAGACAAAACTTTCCGACAGAAATTTCCGTTGGTGTAGGTCATCACCAACGAAATGTTAGCTTTCAGTGACGGAATATTCCGTCAGTGATGTGAGTGTTTTCTTGTAGTGCAACTATAATCTAGTTGGATGAACCTATTTCTTCATTTGAAGAATTGGGACTAAATCTGCTTGCTTGTGGTAGATACAAGCATGCTTATTCTTGTTGGTACATTCTTCGAACACTCATACAACAAGTCAATTCTTGACATGATTTTGTGAATTCCCCAATGTTGCAGCTTCCAGGGCTCATGTGAAGTTAGAGGCAATTCAATGATGTAAGATAATTAATTCAGGCTCATGTGAACAAATGTACAATGTATTGAAATGTATCACTACCAGTTCTTGTGACCAGGAATCAGAGCACATATTTTCCACATTATAGTCACAAAACCTGCTTCTGGTATGTTTTTTATTAAGCTTGCTATCAATGAAACGTGGACCGTCACAATTATACAAGAAGATCAACAAACATGAATGAAGATTTTCATAATATATTACATTGAAGATTCACAGTAGTAAGATAATACAATTTTGGATGAATTATAGTTTTATTTATTATTTTTTTTGCTGATTTATCATGATATTTGAGACCTATGTGAAGAATAATTGTTATTATGTATTTTATTTATTAACAAATATAATTGTTTGGTCAAATAAATTAAAATTTATGAGATTTAAACGATTGGATTTATCTTTATAGAGTGTGCACTCTATAAAATAAGAACCGTTAAGATAAATGATCATCACCTCACCAAATTGTATGAAAATCGACATGCTAGCTTTTTTTTCGACGTTATTTCCATCTGTACAGTTAGAAATCCTTAAAATACTCTCCAAATGGGCAAATGGGAGGCGGCCATAAATGCACAGTGTTCCGGTCGACCGTATAGTAACATGAATGTATATATATATATATATATATATATACACGGGAGTGATATTATAAGGCCGACCGGATTACTGTGCAAGTAAGGTAGCCTCCCATTTGGCCACTTGCACAGTGTTTTAAGGATTTCCAACCGTATGGATGAAAAGAACATCGAAAAATAAACTAGCATGCCAATTTTCATATAATTTAGGAACTTGTAGGGCCTTCATCTTAAGAGGTGAAAATTTATAGAAATCTTACCGGTTAAAAATTTCACCCTTTAAGATGAAGACCCTACAAGTTCCCAAATTGTATGAAAATTGACATGCTAGCTTACTTTTCGATGTTCTTTCCATTCATACGATTGGATTTCCTCAAAACACTATGCAAGTGGGCCAAAACTAGGCGACCGCACTTGCACAGTGATAAGACCGGCCGCATAGTATCAGCCCCGTATATATATATATATATATATATATATATATATATATATATATATATATATATAACGGTGTTAGTATCAAGCCTGCCTGATACTATGCAAGTAAGGTCGCCTCCCATTTGGGCATTTGGAGAGTGTTTTAAGTATTTCCAACCATACGGATGGAAATAACATCGAAAAATAGGCTTGCTCATCGATTTTCATATAATTTTAGTGAGGTAATGATCCTCCCACTTAACGATTCTTATTTTAGGAAAGTTTTAACGGTTCATAATTTCAACATTTAAGTGAGAGGATAATCACCTCACCAAATTATATGAAAATGGACATGTTAGCTTATTTTTCGATGATCTTCGCATCCGTATGATTGGAAATCCTTAAAACACTCTCCAAATACCCAAATTGGAGGCGACCTGATTTGTACAGTGATCCGGCCTGCCGCACAATAACATTACCGTATATATATATATATATATATATATATATATATATATATATATATATTTATATATATATATATATATATATAATCATTCTACTATCAGGACGGTGGGATCACTATGCTGATCCGACCGCATCCCATTTTTGCACCTGGAGCATGTTTGAAGGATATTCAACTTTATGGATGGGAAGATCATCGAAAAATAAGCTAGTCTGTCAATTTTCATATAATTTGGTGACCGTTTGGTTCTCCCACTTAACGGTTTTTATTTTAGGAAAATTTTAATAGTTCAGAATTTCAACCATTAAGTGGGAGGACCAAACGGTCAACAAATTGTATGAAAATTGACAAGCTAGCTTATTTTTCGATGATCTTCCCATCCGTACGGTTGAAAATCCTTCAAACATGCTCCAGGGGCCAAAATGAGAGACAATCCGACTGGAACAGTGTTTCGGCATGCCGCACTGTAGAAGGCCCCTATATATATATATATATATATATATATATATATATATATATATCTACGGGCATGATACAATCAGGCCAGCTGGCCAGCTGGAACACTGTTTCGGTAAGGTTGCCTCCCATTTTGGCCCTTGGAGCATGTTTTAAGGATTTCCAACTCTATGGGTGGAAAGAATATTAAAAAATAAGTTAGCATGTCAATTTTCATACAATTTGGGAACTTGTAGGGACTTCATCTTACACAGTGATAAGGTCGCCGCATAGTATCATGCTTGTATATATATATATATATATATATAGAGAGAGAGAGAGAGAGAGAGAGAGAGAGAGAGAGAGAGAGAGAGAAAGAGAGAGTACTCGAGTCAAGTATCAAGATACTCGAACTAGGCTTGCTCGACTACTCGAGCTCGGCTCCACCATGACCGAGTCGAGTTCGAGTTTTTGTTGAGTCGAGCTCGAGTAGCTTGCGAGTAGTGGTGTATCATTTACACCCCTATCTATGGGCCATACCTCTATACTCAGTCTCACCATTTGTGAAGCCACAAACTTCAAGAATATTGTTATGTTTGGAAAACAATATTCCCCATTCTGGAGATGACTTCAAGTATCTTAAAATTCTTACAACAATATCCATGTGACTCTCACTTGGATTATACACAAACTGACTTACTACACTTATTACATGTGCAACATCTGGTCTAGTATGAGCCAAATAGATCAGGCGTCCAAGTAGTCGCTGATAGCGAGCCCTATCAGTAGGCACTTGATCCATATACTCAGCCAAACAATGGTTCTGCTCAATAGGAGTATCAATAGATTTGCAATCCAACATTCATGTCTCTTTCAGTAAATCAAGAACATATTTTCTCTGGCACAGGTAGATCCCTTATCTCCCCTTGCTACCTCAATTCGTAGGAAATACTTGAGTTCACCCAAGTCCTTCATCTCAAACTTAGAGGCTAGTTGTCTCTGCAGTCTCTCTATCTCAACATTATCATTTCTAGTGATCACCATATCATCTACATGATGATTAGAGCTGTTACCTTTCCTTGTTGATGCTGTAGAAACAAGGTATAATCTGAGTTGCTATGTCTGTAACAGATCTGGTGCATAAACAGTGAGAACCTCCCAAACCAGGCACGTGGTAACTGTTTGAGACCATACAAGGATTTTCTCAGTTTGTATATAAGTTCACCAGGTGAAGCAGCTACATACCAAGGTGGAAGACTTATGTATACCTCCTCAGCTAATTCTCCATGAAGGTATGCATTCTTGACATCAAATTGTCGGAGTGGCCAGTTTAGACTTGCGGCAAATGAGAGCAGTACTCGAATGGTGTTCATCTTAGCCACAGGTGCAAAAGTCTCGTCATAATCGATGCCGTAGGTCTGGGTAAAGCCTTTTGCAACTTGTCATGCCTTATATTAATTCAATGAACTATTAATATTATATTTGACTGTAAATACCTAGAGGCAACCTACAGCTTTCTTGCCTTATAGTAAAGTACTTGTTGCCAAGTATCATTCTTTTGTAAAGCCCCCATTTCTTCCTCCATTGCCCTCCTCCACTTTGGATCTCCCAATGCATCCTGTACTTTGTTAGGTACAGATATAACAGCTATTTGATTCACAAAAGATACATATGACTTAGATAACCTCCTAGTAGACACGTAATTGGCTACTGGGTACTTTGACTTTACACAAATAGTAGGCTCATAACTTTTGGGGGGTTAACCACAAGTAGACCTATTTGGCAACACATATTGATCATCACTACTAGTACTAATAGGGGGACATACCTCGGATGAGTGATCTTCTTCAGTACCAGGAAGATATGAGTCAGGGGTATATCTTATAACTAAGGAAGGAGCAGGTGTGTCTTAAACCCTTTCAACTGCGTCTTCACCAACTATAGCGCTAGGTTCTCTAACCAGACGTGGTGAAGTGGGATTAGTGAGAATCTCAACTGAGTCTGCCTCTGTTCTGAGTTCTACACCCTGATACAGATCTTCAAAACAAGAATGCTCCCGCTTTAGAGCAATGTCAGGGGAGGTAAAATAGCTCATATCTTCAAAGAATGTAACATCCATTGTAATATAGTATTTCCTAGTAAGTAGATGGAAGCACTTGTATCCTTTTTGAGATCCTTCATAGCCAACAAACACACACTTAATGACTTGGCCATCCAACTTAGTCCTCTGATTCTTGGGAACATGAACAAAAGCAACATAACCAAAAACACGAGCAGAAAGATTATGAAAGGACGGAATAGAAACATAAGATGCAAGAATTTCAAAGGGAATTTTGCCTTGAAGGATGTTGGATGGGAGATAATTGATAAGGTGAGTAGAGGCCTCTACAGCATCACCCTAAAGATACTTAGGCATATGAGCAGTAAAGAGAAGGGAGCAAGCCATATCAAGTAGGTGATAATTTTTCCTTTCGGACACACCATTTTGTTCAAGTATCTGTGGACATGTAGTTTGATGAATGATCCCATGTGTTGTGAGGAATTCCTGAAAAGCATGACTTACAAACTCCCCCCCTTGTCAGAGCGCAAAACTCTAATGGGGCTATTAAAAGCAGGGAAAGCTTCATCTTTAGTTTTAAGGAGCGCTACCCATGATAATCTTAAATCATCAATGAACAAAACAAAATATCTCATACCCGATATGGTGGACTCTCGAGAAGGACCCCAAATATACTTGGAGAATAAGTAGGACGATGGCTTTTGGCCAAAACACAAGTTTCACGATGCAAAGTAGACTTATCCATACCTATGAACAAGGTAGGCATGGATTTTTTTTCATAAGACTAAAAGATGGATGCCCTAAACGAAGATGCCACAACCAAACATCACTGAGCTGATAAGAACTCGAAGTCAAAGCGATTCGGGACTGCGCTTCTGGTTTCTCGTCTGTGTATGTCAAATCCAGATGGAACAGTCTACTCCTCAGATACCCCGACCAATTATCTCCCTGGTGAGAAGATACTGAAAAATTACATACACAGGGAAAAAGGTTACAGAACACTTAGACTCAGTATGTAGTTGTGGGACAGATATTAAGTGGTGAGACAGGTCAAGCACATGTAACACATTATGAAGTTCTAAGAATGGTGTAATACGAATAGACCCTATTCCTAACATAGAAAAAGCCTCACCATTGGCATTTGTAACATAAGAAACAAGTGGAGAAAATAGTTTAGTAAAAAAGTTTTATCATAAGTCATATGATCATATGCACATGAATCAATGATCCAACTGTCAGAACCAATAAAATATGAAACTTTTAAAGCCATACCAATTCTACCGCAACCAGTAATAGAGGTTATAGGAGTAGTTCCTCCGGGTGTAGAGTGATCTTGTGTACTAACGCCGAAGAAGTCTTGTACCTGGACCAGCTGAAGTGCTGTTGCTTTCGCCTTATGGCGATACCCCTACTTCTTGGATCTGAGTTGTGGATACAATGTCCAACATGTCTCTCTAGTATGCTCAACATCATGGCAGTGAGAACAGTGAGGACGGGGACTGCGAGGAACGCTGAATTAGGGTCCTCGCTGATGGGAAGGCAGTGTATCTTATTGTTGAAGGAGAGGCGCTAGTGTCTTTGCTTGGATTGCTAGGCATGAAACTTCAACTTGTGCTTGATGAAGACTCTCTTGCTGTGACTCATCCTTAAGAATATAGGTAAAAGCCGTGGTTAAGCTAGGAGGCTTTGGTATGAGAAGCACCTTGCCTATAGCACTATTATGCTTTGCATCAAGCCTCCTCAAGAATACATGGACCCTCTCAAGCTCCTTCTCTTTTTGGTACCATGTACGTGCCTTCTGATCCTCAATCATGCACAGATGCTTCTGGTCAATCTCAATCCACATATTTTTAAGTTTTGTATAGAACACAAACACTGTTTGTCTATTTTGTTTCATTTATGCTGTTTTGCACATTAACTCATCAACCGGTATAAAATAAAACTCATTTGTATAAAGATTTTCTAGTGTCTTCCATATTGTCTCAGCAGTCGCACATTGGTCCACCAGCTGTAACACGTCATCAGTGACTGCCTTGGTTAGGATGCCCATTATGAGTCCATCACTATCTTCCCATTTGGCGTAGGCCTCTGCTTCTTTGGCACTAGGAGCCTTGGTGGTTCCTGTCACATATCCCAGTAGATGCATTTTGCGTAGGATAGCTTATACAACATTCTTCCATATTTGATAATTTTCTCCGTTAAGTTTGCGACCTCCAACAAATCCACCATCTTTAACATAAATCTCAAACTTTGAAGTCTCGGACAACTTGGAATTTTCTCCCATCACGACAACATTCCAACAGACCCACAAACAAACATGCAAGCCTTCACGTCACAGCTTGGAGCTTGAACAAGATCAGGGCGTTGAAGTACTCTAAGTATGTGACAAACAAATATGCAAGCCTCCTCTAATGGTTTGCAATTGTATCTAAGTTGGATAATACACTGCATCTCAATTTGACAAGTCACAATTGGAGCTTGATGTGACAAAACTTTAGCTTGGCTGTGACATATGAAAAGCTTTTTGAAAAAGCTTTGTTGTGATAAAGGAAAAATTTCTCAAGAATTACGAGCTTTGCTATATGTGACAACAAAGGATGAGCTTTTCTATGACAAAGGAAAATCTCTGATGTGACAACACACTGAAGGAAAAAAGCTAAAAAAACAGCCTCAGCTATGTCACAGTCGGAGAAGGAGAGCTTAGTGCTCGTCCAACCCCGTAGCTCAGTGCTCATCCCTTTTTGGGATCTTAACCTATTTACGCAATCCTGAGTGCTTCACCGGAGAAGCATGCATAGCTGGAGAAGTCCTTCACCTGAGAAGCACGCACAACCGGAGATCACTCGTCATTAGTGAAGTAAGCGCAGCTGGAGAAGCACGCCACCCGTCGCTTGAGAAGCATGCACAGCCGGAGAAGCCCTTCACCGAAGAAGTGCGCACAACCAGAGGTCACTCGTCACTGAAGGAGCATGCACAGCCGGAGAGCTTGTCACTCGTCATCTGTCACCCATCGCCGGAGAAGCACGCGCAGCTGAAGAAAATCGTCACGCATCGCCGGAGATCGTCGTTCTGATACCAAGTTAAGACTCTAATGGAAGAGGAGAGATCAGAGATGGAAGAAGGGTGACTGGAGATGGGAAGAAGAGCAACACACACAGTGGCAACTATCCTTTTGTTATATTAAAACAACAAATCAAAGAATTACAAACCCTAGTTGCACAAATATATACAACAACCTATAACCCGAATCCGTTAAGGCATGACATGGATCCGATAAGACATATACATTATACTTGACTCACATTGACATTTTGAATGCCCAACAGCACAATGCAATGACAAAAACTTTGTCATTCCCATGGGCTCAAACATGTGAGGAACCCACAACAGACTTTGTGGAGATCCTTCTTAGTTTCCTTAGCCTTCTTTCAGATAGTGTCATGACATCCACAGTTATCTCTGGGGTGCATGGATAATTTATATATGAAAATGAGAAGAAACTTGGAGTTGGAGAGTATGCAGACAGAGGCATGCAACGCAAGTCCATGCTGCTTTGTCCAACAAGTGTCACAGGGGTTCACTGTGAGGATTTCAAGAAAAGATTGACAATTTAATGCCTGTATAACAAAGGGTGTGCTGGTAAATCAGATATTTTCATTGAATTGTTTATATTATCCGGGCTTACTATATATGAGCATGCATGTTTGATTCATTACTGATAACATCCTTTTATTTTACTGATATCATTCTTCAAATAATAATAATAATAATAATTATTATTATTATTATTATTATAATAATGATAATAATAATAATAATAATAATAATAATAATAATAATAATAATAATAATAATAATAATATTCCTAATGTTACTTTTGATTTTAAAAGTTAAATAATAAATAATTTAATGTTTTTATTTCAATATATTGAATATTTTCATAATTAATAATTAAAATATATATTTTTTTTCAACTATCACATATCAACTACAGGATGGAATTTTCCATATCTATAATGTCAAAAAATTTATGTTGGTGCTCAAAACGCTCACCATCCTAAGGACCGCTTTCCGCTAAGAGTTCAATTGAAAAAATGGATGATGTGAGTGTAGTTGGAGTTGGAGACGTGAGTTTCTCACCACTTCAAGCTGTATGGTGGCACAAAGACTGAGAGGTGATTGTTGGGACAGGGTCGCCTAATCCAGCAAAATAAAGAAGTCAATGGGCTTTCCCCCAGACCCCCAAACCACTTCAAGTTAGTTGAGTGTAGGTTGAATGTGTGTGGGACGAAGAAAGAAAGAAAGGAGAAGAGTTGCATATCCTTTACCTAGGGGGTATGATCCTCCTAATACTTTGATTGGCACCCTAGGGCCGCCCGGTCTTCCTGTCCCATCCTGCAGCAGGTCATGTATAGTCTCCTGACCAGCCACCTTGTCTGACACTCTTCCTACCAAGCGCGATGCCTAGCAAGTGTGGCGCCTGCTGTAGGCGGCAGTATAGTACCTGCCTTTGGGTGTATGGAATGGAATCTCCACGTATCCCCTCCCCTGATTGCGTCGGCCTACTGTAGAGTCCTCCAGATTCATGCCGCATGTAATGTCGGATTTGCACCAAAACATTTGCCCATAGGTTATCGGGTCGGTGGGTTCTCGACCTCGTCAAGCACGATAAGCTAGGTCCTAGACATACGAAGTGGCGAGGCCATGTTGGGGCCTCGGGGGCACATGCGCACCCTGGTTTTTAGAATTATATATATATATATATATATATATATATATATATATATATATATATATATATATAAGCGATCTTTATGCGTGGTAGGATCATCTTGCAGTCAGCTCTTGCCCATTTCGGCTTTATTCATACGGATGGGAAGATCATTGAAAAATAAGCTAACATGTCCATTTTCATACAATTTGGTGACCGTTTGGTCCTCCCACTTAATGGTTGAAATTCTGAACCGTTAAGATTTCTATAAAATAAGAACCATTAAGTGGGAGGACCAAACGGTCACCAAATTGTATGAAAATGGACATGCTAGCTTATTTTTTGATGATCTTCACATCCGTACGGTTGGAAATCCTTCAAACATGCTCCAAGGGCAAAAATGGGAAGCGACCTCATTTACACAGTGTTAAGGCCGGCTTGATCTTATCAGATACGTGTATATATATATATATATATATATATATATATATATATATATATATATACATACATATGGACGTGTTACAGTCTGGACTACTGTAACACTGTTCATTTAAGGTGGCCTCCCATTTGGCCACTTGGAGAGTGTTTTAAGGATTTCCAACCATACAAATGGAAAGAACAATAAAAAATAAGCTAGCATGTCCATTTTCATACAATTTGGTGAGGTGATGATCCTCCCACTTAACGGTTCTTATTTTATAGAGCTCCCATAACTATAAAATAAGAACCATTAAGATAAATGATCATTACGTCACCAAATAAGAACCGTTAACATGCGAGCTTATTTTTCGTTGTTCTTTCCATCTGTACCGTTGGAAATCCTTAAAACACACTCCAAATGGCCAAATGGGAGCGACCTTACTTACAAATTGTTATAGTCGGCCGGATTGTAACACGTCCGTATATATATATATATATATATATATATATATATATATATATATATATATATATATATATATGATCAGGTCGGCCAGATCACTGTGCAGATTCGACCGTCTCCCATTTTCGCACTTGGAACATGTTTGAAGGATTTCCAACCGTACGGATGGAAAGATCATCGAAAAATAAGCTAGCATGTCCATTTTCATACATTTTGGTTACCGTTTGGTCATCCCGCTTAACGGTTCTTATTTTATAGAAATCTTAACCATTCAGAATTTCAACTGTTAAGTAGGAGGACCAAATGGTCACCAAATTGTATGAAAATGGACATGCTAGCTTATTTTTCGATGATCTGTCCATCCATACAGTTGGAAATCCTTCAATCATGCTCCAAGTGCCAAAATGGGAGGCAGCCGGATCTGTACATATGATCCAGCCGACCTGATCATATATATATATATATATATATATATATATATATATATGTTGGTACGAAAATTGGATCAAACCCCAATTTCGACCGACACTTTGAATTTATATTGAAATGGAAAGGAGAAAATCAAGAGATCAAAGAGAAAGACTCAGAAAGTAAAGGAGACTCAGCAAATAACGTGGAAAACCCCAAAAATGGGGAAAAAACCACGGTCATCTCCATGGGAGATGAAATTCACTAGATCTTCCTCCATGATTACAAGATGAAGCTCCATTGATGAGCTTGGAAGAGATAAAATTCAAGAAGAAAAGAAGGAGGAGATAGAATGAAGCTCCAATCGCTTGAGGAGAGACAGGGGCTTGCGGACCAGGAATCAGATGCCTCTCTACTGGGGAGCAGGGGTATTTATAGGACCTGGAGACTGGGGTGATGCTTGGAGAAGAAGCCACTGAATTCTAGCACGTGGGTGCCATGCCAACTTAGTAAATCCAGCTCAGCATGGTTCTAGAAGTTTCTAGACCCTAGGCGTTCTCCAACTGTCTAACTGTTTCTGTAACTCATTGAGCTTCTAGAAGATCTCAAGATATGCTGCGTTGTGAACTGCTGGAAGAGGATTTGAAAGTGGCTCGCCTTCATGTAAGTTTCCGAGCTCCTCCATGAGGACCTCGGAAATTATAATGAATTCCGAGGTGGAGGAGCTCGGCCACAGAGAGGAAGTAAGCCTCGCACTGTAAGGACTGTCACGTGACTTGCACATGCTTAAATATCCGTGTGCCACGTGTCTTTGTTTATAACCACCCTATCATCAGTCCCCCCTTAAGTATGCTTGCGTTGAGCTCGGAAGATGAGCGAATGCCTTTGCGAATCTTTCGGCGAAGTTAGCTAAGCATACTGAATTCGCTGGAGGATCTATTCTTTTCTGTTGATGTTTTCCGAGGTGCTCTAAGCGAAAGAGCAGTAAGCGTTACTTTCGATGAACAGTGACTGCATTTATTGCTAGCCGGCCGCACGGTTTTCTGTAACTTTTTCTCTAGTGACGGTATGGCGTGCGACAATGTGCAATGATGGGCTCGTTCTTCATGGTATACGTGGCATCCATCTACGGTGGCTCCGTAAGTAGCGATCCCTGTCCGTTAGATGAAGTGGACAGGTGTCCCTTGGATATCATTTCGCTTTCAAATGAGTCTTTCTGAACCGTTGGATATTTCATGCGCTCTTTAAGCTTTATCAAATATTGCGTTGAACTTTGCGACGCAACTGCTTATCTTCTTCTTCTCCTTCTCCAAACCCTGACGGCGGAAACTGCAACTCACTTTCACCTGCAATTCTCTTGTTCTTTTTTCTGAAACTCCCCAAGGTATGGCCTCTTCTTCTCATACTGTTCCTTTGACTAGCAACGTAGGTGCAAAACGTAGCAAAAGGCAGTTTCCTTGTTCCAATTCGTACCCTAGCATTCTTCATCAGGATGAAGTTGATGCTGTAACCAAATATTATAAAATTAGATATAAGAACTTCCAACCCGTAGTCAGGTTGCCTGATCCTTCTGATAGAGCGGGTTCTGGTAGGGATGGAGAACTTGTTATTTATGTAGATGCATTACTAGGAGGACTTCGACTCCCCTTTCCTCCTCTTTTCCTCGAAATTTTTCAATCTTTCAATATCTGTCCATCTCAATTAACCCCAAATTCTTGGAGATGTCTTTGCGGGTTTGTAACTGTGTGCCTTGATCGCCGAGTTACTCCCACATTGTCTCTGTTTGAGGCATTATTTTGCCTCAATAGGGAGTCCAATACAGATTGGTACTTCTTTGGTGCAAGGCCCCAGTGACGCTTTCTTAGGTCTGCTCCGACCTCCATTAAGAGATGGAAGGAGAGGTTTTTCTTTGTTTCTTTAGAAGGGGGTTTCGGAGTTCGGACTGATTGGGGAGCACCTCGGACTCAAGTGTTAAGTAGAGAGAAGCTCTCCAAAAAAGAGACACGTCATCTGAAAAGGTTGCGTGAGTGCTCCCAGATCCCTCCTGACCTCTTCCTGACCAACAAAATCTTACGGAGGAGTGGACTTTTTGTAGTGAAGGGTAGGAACTGTTATACTTTCGTTATTCTTTTTCGAATTGCTTCTTTCTGTCGTTAACCAAATCTCTTTTCTTTCCAGGTGAAGGTATGGAAGCTTCTAAGTGCGCCAAGTCATTGTTGGATAAAGCCCGAGATCGTGCCGAGAAGCTTAATACAGCACGTCTGGAGAAGCAGAAAAAGGCTGAGCTCCGGAAGAAAGTGGCTGCAGAGGAGCCCGGAACTGGGAGTACCAATGAACCTACAGCTGTTGAAGAATCATCTAGACCACAAGGAAATGTCGAACTCCATCCTTCACAAGAAGTTGAGGTTGAACCGCCTACACATTCTGAAACTGTTTCAAGAAAGAGGGCTCGGGATTCTGAAGAGGTTGTTGAAGATGAACCAGCTCGGAAGATGGCTAGCAGGAAGAAACAGGTGGTCTCCAAAGGAAAGAAGAGACAGCCTGAGCCATCTCATCCTCCTAACACCGAGAGGGCGTTGGCCATTTCTCCCTTATCCGCGCGTGTTCCTACTGAAAATGACACTTCCGCGAGCGACGTTAATACGGAATTTCATCGCGGTAGTGAGGGAGGAGATTCACATGGACAGAGGAATTCGGGCGATCCTTTCCCTTCTGTTCCCACTGAAGAAGATATTTTTGGGCACATTCCAGATCTTCCAGAGATCCTCAGAGATTTTGCGGAGGATGAGGTTGAGATCATTGGGACCTCTGAAAGGGTGAATACTGACCCTACTATCAGCTTTGATCCAGTCCGGATTCGAGTTACTCGACCAACTCGCCCTTCCTCAAGTTTCCGAGCTTGTGGCCCGAGTTTTTCTGAGGGTTCTAAGGGATCATCTCACGTGGATCCAAGGGAAGGGATCCTAGTCGACGATCCTAAAATTGCTGCTTCTGTAATTAAGTCGGCTTTGCCAGAAGAAATCGAATCTAGGCTTGGACGTTTATCACGGCTTGATCTTGCCGAGCTCCTTCGCCTCCAAGGGCTTTCAGTAAGTGTTTCTTTATCTTGAACCCATTCCTGAATCAGGCCAATTTCGAACTCATTATATCTTTATTTGCAGAACTTGTTTCTTAGCCATCGCGCCGCAAGTATTTTGGAAGAAGAAGAGGAGAGCCGGATGTCCTTGTTAACTGAATATATCCGGAGGAACAGAGACTTGGAAGCGGAGGTTGGTCGTTTGAACACGGCATTGAAGAAGGCTTCCGAAGAGAAGAACCTGGCTCTGGTTGGGAAGAGTAAGTTAGATGCAATATTGAAACAATCCAATGAGAAAGCCCAGAGACATTTGGAGAAAGAGCTTAAGGCCAAGGAGAAGATTTCATCCTTGGAGAAAGAGATTGCTGCTTTGAATGCAAACAATTCCGAGCTCCTCAAGAATTCGAAATCTGCCGAGTCGGAGCGTTCCTTTGCAGAGAAAAAACTTTCAGAGGCCAAGGAGGAAGTTAAAGCTGTATCTTTGGAAATCACTTCCTTGCGAGGCGTCGCGGAGTTTTTGGAGAAGGAGAATGGCGAGCTTCTCAAGCAATTAAAAGACAGTAACTCCTCCTTGGTCGCTATTACTTCGGAAAGGGATGCTTTAAGGAATAATCACGAGAGTATTTCCAAGGAGGTTGAAGCTTGTCGGAAGTCTTTGTCTGAGAGCAAACAAAAAGTGGAGGAGCTGGAAATGGTTTGCTCTGAAGCTCGTCAAGTGACTGAATCTGCTCTTGAGGAGGCGCGCGACGAAGGGAGGGAAGAAAGTTTTCCTGTTTTGAAAGAGTTTGTTCTGAAATTTCCGAATGCAGATTTTGCCAATCTTACATATATTGAGGCACTTGAAGCTCTTGCTGGTGGGGCGCGGGATGCCAACATGGAGGAGGAGCTCGGAAACAATGATGGTGTCACTACAACTTTTCCGAAAGGGAGCGAGTAACTCAATTGTTGATGTGTTTCGTTCGCTTTATACTTGCCCCTTGTTGAAAGCGTGTAACTTTGTTTGTCCTTTCCTGTTACAAATGTTAGTATTATTTTGATAAAGGAAATTTACTTTTACCTATGGAGCGAAAGCACTTTGAATTCTTTGTCATGCTTGTATTCCGCGCTTGTTCTTCCGTCCCTTAGTTGCCAATCGATCAAGTTTTTTGTTGTGTGTTCTCTCCCAAGGTGATTCGAGCCTAGACCCGCTACCACCTTGTTTGGAGAAATGAGTTTGTCATTTGATTTTCTTGGCGTGCGTCCTCACTTAAGATGATTCGAGCCTAGACCCGTTATCATCTCATTCAGAGAATCACACAAGAATTCTTTGACTTTGGTTTCCGAGGTTCACCGGGAGGAGTTCGGATTTGTTGGACTAATTGCCGAAGGGATCTTTGATCAGTTGGCTCGTTAACGGAACTGTTCTCACTGGCTAGTTGCTATTGTGTCACAGCTCGAGCCTAGACCCGCTGCTGTGTAGCAACCAAGTACTTTGTGGGGATTTTCTAGGTTGTTTGCTATTTTCATCACTGCTCGAGCCTTGACCCGCTGCTGTGTGAGTTAGCAAGAAGTTCTTTGTGTTATGCTTAGTCACATGGTAGAACAGGAAACTTTATTGATAATACCGCCTAAGATGTTCGGAATTGTAAGGGCGTTTGAGTCTTTTTCCGTCCATCTTGGAGAGCCAATAGGTGCCAGGCCTTACAACCTTGGTTACAACATAAGGGCCTTCCCAATTAGGATTAAGCTTCCCCGTTCTACTTTTGTTGCCTTCAAAAACGTTCTCCCTCAAGACCAAGTCTCCTACTTGGAATGTTACCTCTTTCGCCTTGGCGTCGTAGTGACGTTTGACCTTCTGGCGGTATGCAGCAGCTCGGAGGGCAGCTTCTTCCCTTCTTTCTTCCAGCAAATCGAGTTCAGCTCGAAGTACTTCTTCGTTGCTTGTCGGATCAAAGGCCTGGATTCGTGGAGTTGGGACCTCAATCTCGGCAGGGAGGACTGCATCTACTCCAAATGCAAGAGCAAATGGAGTTTCTCCAGTAGGAGTCCGGCAAGTAGTTCTGTAGGCCCAGAGTGCCCCTGGCACCTCATCTACCCAATTAGATTGATTCCGGAGCACTCTAGTCTTGAGGGTGTGAAGCAAGGTCCTATTCGTTACTTCCACCTGCCCATTTGCTTGAGGGTGAGTAACCGAAGTAAGCCTGTGCTCAATTCCGAGCTCCTCGCAGAAATTTCCGAACGCAAAATTCGCAAACTGTCTCCCATTGTCTGTGATGAATGCTACTGGAAGCCCAAATCGACAAATCACTGACTTCCACAGAAATTTCCGACACACCTTTTCAGTGATGGAGGAGAGAGGCTCTGCTTCTACCCATTTGGTGAAATAATCAATGGCAACAATCAAGAACTTCATCTGCCGAGCTGCTTTCGGAAAAGGGCCAAGGAGATCTACTCCCCAAAGTGCGAATGGCCTGGTACTCACTATGGGGGTGAGTTGAGAAGCTGGACGTCGCTGGATATTTGAATAGCGCTGACACGCATCGCATTTCTGGACAAATGCCTTCGCATCCTTCAGCAAAGTGGGCCAGTAATAACCTTGTCTTAGAATTTTATGACAAAGTGCTTTTCCCCCTGTGTGATCTCCTGCAATACCTTCATGGATCTCTTGAAGGATATAATTTGCTTCACTCGGACGCAAACATCTCAACAACGGGAGAGTAAATGATCTTTTATAAAGGCGTCCATCCAGAATAGTGAAGCGGTTGGCGCTAACCTTGATCTGGCGTGCTAGCTTCGGATCTGAAGGTAGAGACCCATCTTGGAGGTAATTTAAGATTGGATCAATCCAGCATGGTTCATTCGTCACCTCAAATAATTCATCTTCAGGTCGGCAATCAATCGTCCTCGCCAAGTAAGTAATCGAACATTGACGTGGGACGTTACTTCAATTTTGGAGGAAGCAAGTTTTGAGAGGAGGTCGGCCTCTTGATTTTCTGCCCTCGGAATTTTTGCAATGGATAGTTTCTGGAAGCTAGCAGCTAGTTTTTGCACCAAGGTTTTGTATCTCACCATGTTTTCTTCTTTCGCCCCGAATTCCTCGCTCATGTGACCAACAATTAGTTGGGAGTCCGTGTTTGCCAACAAATGCTGGACTCCAAGGCCTCTTGCCAACTGTAAGCCTGCAATCATGGCCTCATACTCAGCTTCGTTGTTGGTCGCCTTGAACCCAAACTTTAAGATTGCCGAGGTGCTCCATCCTGAAGGGGATTGCAGCACAATGCCAGCTCCGGAATTCTCGGCATTCGCTGAGCCGTCGGTATGTAACACCCATTGTGCCATAGAAGAGGAACTCGGTTCAGAGGGATCCATTAGAATAGCTTCTCCAGAATCAGTGATTGTGAGCTCGACGATGAAGTCAGCCAGGACCTGACCTTTGATGGCTGTGCGAGGCTCGTAAGTGATGTCATACTCACCAAGTTCAATAACCCACTTCGTCAATCGTCCAGAGGCATCTGGGCGATGGAGGATTTGCTTTAAGGGCTGGTCTGTCAGCACCTTAATTTTATGTGACTGGAAGTAAGGACGAAGTTTCCGAGCTGCTGTGACTAGTGCATAAGCCAACTTCTCGAGAGGATGATACTTGGATTCTGCATCATTGAGAACTTTGCTAGTATAATAGACCGGTTTCTGGATTCCATCTTCCTCTTTAGTGAGAACCGAGCTCACCACCATATCAGAAACTGCCAAGTAAATACTGAGTTCCTCCCCTGGCTTTGGTTTGGAAAGTAAGGTAGGTGACTGCAAATATTCCTTCAACTGTGTGAGGGCTTTTTCACACTCTTCGGTCCATTCTACCTTTGGTGCTTTCCGAAGTGCTCGGAAAAATGGAAGATTCTTCTCCCCGGACCTCGAAATGAATCTCCCAATCGCTGCCAGCTTCCCATTCAGACTTTGTATTTCCTTAATGGTCCTGGGGGACCTCATCTCCAAAATAGCTCGGATTTGTTCTGGGTTGGCCTCAATCCCTCTCTCTGTGAGCATAAAACCCAAGAACTTTCCTGAGCGGACACCAAATGCACATTTGGTTGGGTTGAGACTCATTCCATGAGCTCTCAGTGTTTCAAATGTTTCTTGGAGGTCGGTAGTATGATGCTCAGCAGAGGTGCTCTTCACGAGGATGTCATCGACGTATGCCTCGACATTTCTCCCCATTTGTTTCCTAAAGACCTTATTCACTAGTCTTTGGAAGGTTGCTCCCGCATTTTTCAAGCCAAACGGCATCACCTTGTAGCAGTAAGTCCCTCGGGAAGTAATGAAGGTACATCTTTTCTTCATCTTTTCTAGCCATTTTAACTTGGTTATAACCGTAATATGCGTCGAGAAAACTGAGCATCTCATATCCTGATGTGGAATCTACCAGATTGTCTATCATAGGCAGGGGGTAGCAATCCTTGGGCCAAGCTTTATTGAGATCTATGAAATCAACACGCCTACGCCATTTTCCGTTGGCTTTCTTTACAAGGACAACATTGGAGAGCCATTCGGTATTGGACCTCGAATGAACTCCTCCTTAAGCAACTTGCCGACCTCCTCTTCGCCAGCCTTCTAGTGCACAAAGATAATTTCTTCTCTTCTCAGACACCGCTTGGATACCGGATCAAGCATTTAAATGGTGTTCCATCACCTCCCTTTGGTACTCCTCGCATGTCCCTACCGCCCATGCAAAAACATCCGAGTTGGCCTTGATCAATTCGAGGAGTTGTTTCTGCTGATCAGCACTGAGCCCAACTCCAAGCTGCACAGTTCGCTCCGGTAAGGCCTCGTCGAGGGGTAAGGCTGCGAGTTGCTCGACTGGGGTAGGCCTGCGGGCTTCTCTCTTTTCATCTTCCTGCTGGAAATCTTCTATGGCTAGAGACTCAGAAGTCTTACTTGTATCGCCGAGTTGTCTCTTCAGTGTGGCAAGGTAACACTGCCTGGAAGAGGGTTGATCCCCCTTCACTTCTCCACAGCCGTGATCAGTCTGAAATTTTAGCTTCAAATGGTATGTCGAGGGCACAGCTCCGAGTTTGTTGAGAGAAGGTCTTCCCATAATTGCGTTGTAACTTGAGGGATGGCGCACCACGAGAAAGTTGATTGGAGCTGTAACAGTTCGTGGAGGAGTACCAAGAGTAACAGGAAGAGTTATGATACCTTCTGGGTAAATAGGATCTCCGGTAAATCCAGCTAAAGGAGTCTTGCATGGTTTAAGATTCTCAGCTCCGATTTTCATTCTGTCAAACACGTCCCAGAAAATTATGTCAGCCGAGCTCCCAGTGTCAACTAGCACCCTGTGCATCCTGTAGATCCCAATATCAAGGACCACGACAAGGGCGTCATCTTGTGGTTGACAAATTCCCTTCAAATCTTCTTCAGAAAATTCAATTGAGAGAGTAGTTCGGCTCTTCTTCTGTGGTGTAAGCTCCTGCATCGTACCCACCATGCGAGCATAACTCCTTCTGGAGGATGAAGTTTCTCCTCCACATCCTGGCCCGCCGGCTATGACAGTGAGATCTATCTTCTTCCGAGGAGGTTCTGACTGGGTGTGCTGTTCCTCCTTCTTACTGGTTTCTTGTTTGAGGAATTCGCTCAGCTTCCCTTCTCTAACGAGATCCTCTATTGCATCTTTGAGGTGGATGCAATTTTCTGTGGTATGACCTCGGACTTTGTGGTAAGTGCAGAATTTGCCGCTTCTTTTTGCCGAGGAGGTCTCCTTGACGGGCTCCGCCGGCTTGAGTATCTTCTTATCTTGGATCTGCATCATGATATGTTCTCTTGAAGTATTCAAGGGGGTATAATTGTCATACCTGGGGCGAATACGGGGTTTGTTTTGGTCCCGAGCGCCTCTATCATCAGCACGAGGAGGTCGGTACCGGGTTTGCTCCATATCTCTCCGCGGTGCCCGTTCACTTCTTCGACTCTCCTCTCTGCGGAATTCCTCTGCTCGCTGAAGGGCCTGTTCTTTCCTTCCTGCCTTGAATTCGTCAGAGGCAATGTACTTCTGAGCTCTGCTCATCACTTCGGACAGATCCCTCGGAACATCTCGAGTCAGTGAATCAAGGAATGGGCATTCCCGCAGCCCATCTAGTATTGCTCCAACTACCATTATAGAATCCAAATCAGACATCCCATGAGTTTCTTCATTGAATCTATCGAGGTAGTTCCTGAGAGATTCTCCCTCTCTCTGCTTGCACCTCAGCAACATAACTGGGTTCCTCTTATGCCGTCTGCAATTGGCAAAACGGTGAAGAAAACGATCAATAAGCTGATCGAAGTAGGCAATGCTGCCTTGGTGTAGGCTTCAAACCGGCCATATGCGCCCGGATAAAGCCTTCGAGAAACCGCGATATAAGACCACCTCGGAAGTGCCATTCACTGTCATCTCGGAGCAATATCTCTCCACGTGTTCATTTGGATCTGAGGTACCATCATAATATCTGATGTTTGGGGGAATGTATTTCTCTGGGAAGGGGGCTTCCCAAATGGCTCTGATAAAGGGAGAGCGGAAACGTGGTACGTTCCTTAAGACGCGCTCTCTGTCGGAGAGATATCCCCGACGTCCTCTTTCATACTCACAGGGGTATGCGGAGGAATGATGTCTCGACCCATGTCTGGGGAGATACGCCGCGAGGTGAGCGACTTAGGAGCGGGGGCGAGGCGTGTAGCGCCTCGGGGGAGAGTACCTCGGAGAATAAGGTCGCACTCCATACTGAATCGGCGACCGAGGTCTCTGTGTGTGAGGACGAGGTGGTGATCTCGAAGGAGGTCGGCTTCTCCTCTCATGCCCTCCAGAGGAGTGATGCCGCCGATCTACTCTTCTTCGACGGGGGGGATCAGAACTCTCTGAAGATGATGCAGGGCTCCTCTGTTCCCTGGAAGAGCGCCTTTGACGGGCTGGGCTACCCTGATATGGTGGTGGGGGTGGTACAGTAGCCTGTGAGACATGGCGTTCAACAGCCATGATCGTGGCCGAAGCGCCGCTAACCGCTCTCCACAAAGATGAATCGCTCTTCTGGAATGGCCACCAAATTTGATTGAGCTAGTGGATTCTCACCAACTGTGGGAGCTCCATTAGGAGCTGCTGGGGTGTTCACTTCTCCCACCATGGATGTCTCTGGAACTGGAATCCTCTGTTCTGGAGTCTGGTTCTGCCTTGATCTCCTGGTTGCAGGCATGGCTTCTTGCTCCTTGTCCCCACGGACGGCGCCAAAAATGTTGGTGCGAAAATTGGATCAAACCCCAATTTCGACCGACACTTTGAATTTATATTGAAATGGAAAGGAGAAAATCAAGAGATCAAAGAGAAAGACTCAGAAAGTAAAGGAGACTCAGCAAATAACGTGGAAAACCCCAAAAATGGGGAAAAAACCACGGTCATCTCCATGGGAGATGAAATTCACTAGATCTTCCTCCATGATTACAAGATGAAGCTCCATTGATGAGCTTGGAAGAGATAAAATTCAAGAAGAAAAGAAGGAGGAGATAGAATGAAGCTCCAATCGCCAGAGAGACAGGGCTTCGCCGGACCAGGAATCAGATGCCTCTCTACTGGGGAGCAGGGGTATTTATAGGACCTGGAGACTGGGGTGATGCTTGGAGAAGAAGCCACTGAATTCTAGCACGTGGGTGCCATGCCAACTTAGTAAATCCAGCTCAGCATGGTTCTAGAAGTTTCTAGACCCTAGGCGTTCTCCAACTGTCTAACTGTTTCTGTAACTCATTGAGCTTCTAGAAGATCTCAAGATATGCTGCGTTGTGAACTGCTGGAAGAGGATTTGAAAGTGGCTCGCCTTCATGTAAGTTTCCGAGCTCCTCCATGAGGACCTCGGAAATTATAATGAATTCCGAGGTGGAGGAGCTCGGCCACAGAGAGGAAGTAAGCCTTGCACTGTAAGGACTGTCACGTGACTTGCACATGCTTAAATATCCGTGTGCCACGTGTCTTTGTTTATAACCACCCTATCAATATATATATATATAACTGTATTGTGATGATAAGATAATTTAATATATATATATACACATATATATACTATATACAATATATTACATATATTATAACTAATATATATCATATATAAGATATAATAGAATCAACCGGCCACACTTGCGATCCGCCTCATTCTATAATATATATATATATATATATATATATATATATATATATATATAGTAGTGATAGGATGAGGTCGGCCGCACTTTAAATATATATAAAAATTATATATTATGTTTTTTATAATCTATTTAGATTTATATTGATTTATATTGATTTATCTATATATCTTAAACAATTTTTAGATATGTATATATAATTTTTAAATTTATATGTGCATATATACATGTATTCTGAGGATAAGATATTTGAAAAATTATAGATAGATATCTAAATATTGTTTAAAATATATAGATTAAACAAAATAAATCTAAATAGATTATAAAAAATATAATATATAATTTTTATATATATTTAGTATATATAAGTAGTGATAGGATGAGGCGGCGACAAGTGCGGCCGGCCTCATCCTATCACTACTATATATATAATATAATATATTATGTGGGTTCTTTTTATATAATATGTTGATGCCAAAAACTGGTTCACGTCACGCTTCAGTCACTGTTGCCTCGTGATCTGGTCCCAGCTTTCGACCAACGGTTAGAATTTATAGTTGATGTGGACGCTTACTTCTACGCATCAGGAGTGCATGTAAACTCCGCCGAATTACCGGAGTGACTCATCACGAAGCCCGCGTGAAAAAGGGATCGGAATTGGGCCTTTCTGCCCGGATTCAGCTCCGATGCTTAAGTCAGAAAACTTGAAGAGAGAAGTTTAATATTAGGCAGTTTTTGTGTGATGAGCTTCTTATTTTCTTTTTTGGATCCCTTTTCTTCTATTAGTGCTCTCCTTTTATAGCACCTTAGAGGCGGTTCAGGAAAGGCGGTGGGGTAAGGCGGTGGATTAAGTAAATATCTCTTAAGGCGGTGGGAAAGGCGGTAGGAAGGTGGTAGGAAAATATCTGCCTACTGTAGCGAGTGGATAAGGCCCACTCACTGTAGAGGCGTTAGATGTTTTTCTATCTCTTTCTTTCTACCTTACGCCCTTTATGAGAGGATCGTTCCAATTCCGACGGACTTGTTTGTAGGATTGAATCCTTACGCTATGCTATAATTCCGAGCGGAATTGTGCAAGGATGGTGATACTGCCGTGTAGCCAAAGGAACAAGTGGTTCTTTAACTTAACGACACCTGTCTTCACCAAATATATCCGTAACACTAGTCCCTCCCCTAGTGTACTTGTTCAAAAAATCTAAGTGAGGGGTGAGCTAAACGCATGTTTCGCTTGGTTCGAGAACAAGTATTATTCTTAGCTGGCATGTCTATATAGGCGCAGGCTCTGTGTACGGTCGCTTGTACCTAAGGGACACATGTTTTAATAGGCTTAATCGACGCTATCAGGTTATCTTCTCACAAGTATCGAGATAGATTTTGGTTCCGGAATTCTAAGCCTATAGTGTCAATGGGCTCTTCTATTTAAGGGCTTTGTATGGATAGGGTGTTTTAACCAGAAAACTTTTGCACCCTTCTATTTTTGTATCATGACTCAGTGCTTGTCTTTCTACAAGTTTTTCACTTTTTCTCAATGCTCTCGTTGCTTACTTAATTCCCAGCTTCTTTTCATGAGCACTGCCGGAACTAAGGACTGGGTAATCCACTTGGTAAGTCCAAACTACCGTGTTTGGCCATCTATTTTGGCCGATTGATGTGGGGTAGGCTTAAATGAGCCTAAACGCCAGCGGGAAGCTTTTCATGTTGACCACGATGTGGAGGCGGGAGACCTTTTAATTTTTACTTACGCGGGGGGTACGCGCTTCGAGGTTGAAATGTTCGGAGATGACTCCTGCCGTAGAGAGGTGGGTCCCCACCTCCGTCCGCGTGCCGAACCAAGCTCCCCTAGTGGCAACGAGGATAGCGACGGCTGCGGAAGCCCGTGTATCTCCTCCGAGTCTTATCAGAGCGTTACTTCGGATGGGTCCGCAGACGTTTAGGATAATCCGTTCGGAAATATAGTTAGGATAATCCGTTCGGAAATATGTTTTTAGGGTTTGTTATATCGCTTTATTTACGTTCGTCATGTGTAACTTGAATAAATGACGTTTTGTCGTTTTGTTTTTAAATCCTTTGGCCTTTGTTGATGATCCTATGTTGGAGTGTGCGCTTTGTCTTTGTGCGTGCATGTGCTCACCGCCATGCGTACCGGCTCTACCTTCCATGTAACGCTTCTTGTTCCCTAAAACGACACGTGTCTCCTCTACTATTCAGCATTGAAAGGGGGATAGTGGCGCGATATGTGCGGTGTATGCGTTTTGTCAACGTGATGATGGGCGATGGGGCGTGACTTTCCATGTGTGCCAGGCGGTTCTTGGTACTGCTGACGTGTACAAAATTTTGAATTGTTTCGAGGAGGTGTATGATGGTTGTTTGAACGGTTTAGATTTGTGGGCCTTTGGTTCAAGGGTCCAGATCGGAACATAACCCTAGGATCTAACGGCCACGGGTTCATTGCCTTTATATATAAGGGGAACCGTACAGGCAGCAAAAGGTTGTGTTGAAAATCGAGTCTTCTTCTCCACGAAAATCGAGTCTTCTTCTCCAGGTTTCTTCTTCTCCGGCGAGCTCTGGTTTAGTGCTTTTTCTCTTATCTTTTTCTTTCTCTAAGGTAATGGCTAGCGCTACTTCTTCTTCCTCTAGTTCTTCTCATGAACCCTTGATTCCTTTTTCGTCCAACCCTACGGTTTCTGTTGCAATTCCGGCGATCCCGGGTGAACTTGGAGGCGTTCCAGTTCAGGGTTCGCGGGTTCATCCTGCCTCTAGGGCAACGGGTAGGGGGTCTGATACATTCATAAGTCTTCTTGGACAGTCGGAAGTAGATAGCCTGGTAGCTAAATATGAGATAAATCTTTCATTGTTTGAGGTTAGGGTTCCCTGTTCTGGGGAGAGGGCAAGTTCTCCTAGGGAAGGGGAGATAGCCATCTATCAAGATGCGCTATTAGGTGGCCTTAGACTCCCTTTTTCTGATTTTGCTAAGGCAGTACTAGAGGAGTATCATCTGTGTCCTTCACAGTTGGCCCCGAATTCTTGGAGGCTACTGAACGGCTTTGTTATTGTTTTCAAGCATTACGGAATAAATCCGACCGTCCGTTGGTTCCGTATGCTTTTTAGTTTATGTCTAGAGTCTAACGCCGATTGGTATTACTTCTCGGCTCGCCCTGGGAGGAAATTTTTAGGGAAGGTTCCTTCTTCCATTAAGCGATGGAAGAGCAAATTTTTCTTTGTCAAAAGTAAGTCCGAGTGGGATGTCCGAACAAAATGGGAGGTTCCCCGAGCGGACATCGCTTGTGAGGAAATGACGGGTGAGGAGATGGGTCTTCTTAAGTCCATGCATGTGGTTATCCAAAGTGTACATGGATGAGTTTTTGACAAAGGAAAATCTTGTTAAATGTCGCTTTGATAGTGTCCGGTAGGAATTATTCGCTTACTTTACTAGTCCTGATTTTTTTAACTACGATTATCTAATAATAATTTTTTGATATAGGAAATCCGATGGAGGACGAGGACTGAGCTATGTTAAGGGTCTTTTGGCTTCTTTCGAGGGTGAAGTTCACCCGCCCTCGCCATGGACGGAAGAAGAAAGAGGTGGTACTTGGCCAGGGCCGATACCTCCAAGGAGGAAAGAAAGAAGAGGAAGAGAAAAGAAACAAAGCTCTTCCAAAGAGGGGGTTAAGAATGACCTCAGTCAGTGGTCCTCACGGGAGAGGAGGACTAAGAGAAGGAATTCGAGGACGACAGTCCCTAATTGTAGGAGAACTAGTGGGGGCACCTCAGGAAGAGGTTCGTGCGGAAGAGATCCGCCCGATGCTGTCCCCAATTTCCGAGGGCCCTTCTTCCAGCCGACCGGAGGACATCCTTCTCGCAGAGGTGAGAATTTCTATTTTCTATAAGTATATTTCACTTATAACCTTTAACTTAGGTTTTATTTTGCAGGCGGAGTTAGGAGAAGCGGCCTTCGTGGATAACCTTTAACTTAGGTTTTATGAGCGTTTTGTTATTTCATAGACCGCACAATGGGCGGATCGGGTTGGTGCTCTTTGCCAAGAAGATTTGGCTAAGATGGAAATGAATAGGGCAGATATCGCTCAGTTGAGCTCTAGGGTGGCGGCCTTGGAAGAGAAGGAGAAGAAACAGCATGACGCTATCCAGGCCCTTGAGCAAGACAAAGCCGAGCGGCTGCAACAACTATCTGCCCTAGAGAAAGAGAAGAGCGAACTAGCGGCTCAGTTATCTATTTCCAAAGGTTCTCTTCTGACTGCTGAGGAGGATATCAAAGGGCTACAAGATGAATCCAGCAGTTTGAAGAAGGAACTCCAATCCACTCAAGAGGAGCGAGCCGCTGTTCGATGGGATTTAAAGTTGAAAGCTGCCGAGCTTACCGCCGTTCAAGCTGAGTTGGCGGAAATAAAGGGGGAGCGTGATACACTTAGGGCAGATTTGGCTTCCCGTTTGAAAGCTCCGAAGTCCGACTCGCAAGAAATTAAGGATTTATTAGAACGAGCGGAAAATTTAGAGAAGGAGGTTGCCCGGCTTAGGGCGAAAGTTAAAGATGGGGCCACTCGTATATACTCTGTGGTGCAACAAGTGGGCCATCATATTCCTCCTAAGGAGGTTTTGTCTATGGGGCTGGCTGGAGTCTTGAAGAAATTTACGGAGCTCAAAGAGCAACAAGTTATCAAGACCCCGGAGGTTCCTGTTTCTGTTCCGTCGGCTGTCCCCGCTCTTTCGGAACCTTCTACCCAAGCTCCTTTAGCTACTCCTTTGGAACCTTCTGCCCAAGCTCCTTCAGAAGTAGGCAGTCGCCCTGAGGGCCCTAGCTCTTAGGATGTTTTTTCTTTTATGAATGTTCTTGTAAATGTTTAATCACTTGGAATGTAATTTCTATTCATATGAATGAAACGCAAACCTTTATTTTGATGACGTTTTATTTCCGAGAGATGGTTGTCTTTAATCATATAAGAAATTCATTCGAGAAGTAATTGCCGAAGTCTTTGGTAAACTTCTTTCTTCCTTCTTTCTTTGACCTTGTAAGGTGCTTTGTAACGAGTCCTTAGTCCAATCGCGGGACTTTGTTGAATGAGATACTCGCCTTCATAAATGAGATTGTTGCCTCATATTTCGATCGGGAATTTTGCCCCTTGCTTTTTGGATAAGAGTTGTTGTTCTATCCCCCAGGATAATTCCGACTCTTTTTCCAAGAATGGGAATTGCACCGCATTTTTATAGGATGGGAATTTCACCGCATCTTAGTAGTAGGATGGGAATTTCACCGCATCTTGGTAGGATGGGAATTTCGCCGCATCTTAATAGAAAAAGAAAAGACTTGAACTTTATTCCGCGATTTTTAAGGAACAGCTACAAAATTACTGATAGTAGCGTCTTAGATGTTCAGCATGGAATGGACGCTTGAGTGTCTTTCCATCCATATTTACTAGATAATAGGTGCTCGCTCGGACGATTCTTTGTATGACGTAAGGGCCTTCCTGCTAGGGAGTTAGCTTCCCTGCTCTGCTTTTATTTCCACGGAACTCATTTTCCTCAGTAGGACTAGATCGCCGATTTGGAAGAAGACTCTTTTACCCTTGTGTCATAGAACCTTTTTACCTTCCTCGCGATAGACTACCGCTCTTGTTTCCATAGCTTCTCTCCGCTCTTCAAGTAGGTCAAGTTCCGCCGGAGTTTTTCCTCATTCTCTTCGAGGAGAATGTTTGTCGTGTCCGCAAGGTTGGCATCCCTATTTCTCGCAGGGATGGCGGCCGCCTATAAGTAAGGGAGAATGGGGTCTCTCCTGGGGGTTCTTGTTGTTGTCCTCAGAGGCCCAAAGGGCGCCGGAATTTCTTCTACCCAGCTAGTACCTTTTCTCAATACCCGTGTTTTTAGTGTTTGAAGCTGTGGTGCGGTTTGTCACTTCTACTTGGCCGCTGGCTTTGGGGATGTGTCACGATGTTAATCTGGATTCAATTCCGAAGCTCGAGCAAAAGCTTTTGAAGGTTTTGTTGTCAAACCGCCGCCCATTATCGAAATGAAGGCTAATCGGAATGCCGAATCGACAGATAATCGCCGCCATAAGAATCCCCGGCATGTGCTTTCTCCGTGGATCTTGGCTAAGGGTTCGACTTCCACCCATTTGGTGAAGTAGTCAATGGCGACTATTAGAAACTTCATTTGCCTAACTGAAGTGGGGAACGGCCCTAGGAGATCGACTCCCCAGATGGCGAATGGACGGGGGCTAATGATGGGTGTAAGCTGTGCCGGTGGTCGCCTCTGGATCTTGGAATGCCGCTGGCAGGCGTCACATTTCCGGGCGAATGCTATTGCGTCTTGAGTTAGTGTTGGCCAGTAATAACCTTGTCGTAGGACTTTGTAACTTAAGGCTTTGCCCCCTATGTGACCTCCTCCAATGCCTTCGTGAATTTCTTGAAGAACATAACTAGCTTCGGTTGGACGCAAGCATCGCAGGAAGGGTTGCGTATAAGATCTTCTGTATAGGTTCTCATTGATGATGGTGTATTGAGCGGATTTGTAAGAAATCCGTCTGGCTTCTGCTTTGTTGGGTGGTGCCGATCCACCTTGTAGATAATTTCTGATGGGGTCTATCCAGCTTGGCTCTTCGGCTGTACTTTGTACTTCCTCCTCTAATCCGTCGATGGTTTTTGTGGGAAGGTATTGCAGGTTGAAGGGGGGCTCTGTGTCTTCGTTCGGTGCTGTGGCCTTTTTGGACAGAGCGTCCGCCTCTTCGTTTTCTGTTCGAAAGATTTTTTCGATTTGGAAGCGGGCGAAGTATGGAATTATTTTCTTTACCACTGCTTGGTACTTGACCATGTTTTCTTCCTTCGCTTCAAAGCTGCCCAAGGTATGGCTTACTATTAGCTGTGAGTCAGAATATACATGCAGTGTCAATTCAGCCCTCGGGCCGATGTAATCCTCGCTGGCGAGGGCTTCATATTCGGCCTCATTGTTGGTTGCTCGGAATTGGAACTTCAAGATCGCCGCAATTTTCCACTTGGAAGGAGAGTAGAGGACCTAAACCTCGCCTCGCTTTTCTTCCGCTTCCGATCCACAACATATAAGGTCCAAGGGATGTTAGAGCTTTCTTCCGACTCTCGACGGGGTTCATCCTCGCTTGTCGGAAAGTTAATTCCGCGACGAAATCGCCAAGATTTGAGCTTTTATTGCCGCTCGGGGTTTGTAGGTGAGATCGAACTGCCAATTCTATCACCCACTTGGCTAAGCGTCCGGAGTTTTCGTGTTTATGGAGAATCAGCTTTGAATGGGTTAGTCAATACTATGATTTTGTGGGCTTGAAAGTACGGCCTCAACCTCCGTGCAGACGTGATAAGAGAAAAGGCCAACTTTTCAAGTGGTAGATATCTCGATTCTGCATCGTTAAGGATTTTACTTGTGTAGTAGACAGGTTTTTGAACTCCGTTATCTTCCCTCAGAAGAACGGCGCTGACCGCGTGTAGGGCGACCGCCAAGTAAATGTAGAGTTCTTCTCCCACCTGTGGCTTAGCTAGTAACTGAGGTGACCGGAGATAGTCCTTAAGCCCTTGAAAGGCTTTTTCGCATTCTTCTGTTCATTCCATTTTGGGTGCTTTTCTTAGGGCTTGGAAGAGTGGGAGATTTTTCTCTCCGGCTTTGGAGATGAATCTGCCAAGCGCGGCGAGACGTCCGTTAAGCCGCTGAATTTCTTGAAGACTTTTGGGCGATCCCATGTCAAGAATGGCTCTGATTTTGTCTGGATTCGCTTCTATCCCTCTTTGTGTCAAAATAAATCCCAGGAATTTTCCTGATCGAACACCGAAAGAACATTTGTTTGGGTTTAGCCGCATAGTATAAATTCGAAGAGACTGAAAAGCTTCTTGTAAGTCTGATAGGTGTTCATTGGCCTTTCGGCTCTTTACTAAGATATCGTCCACATAGGCTTCGACATTCCTGCCAATTTGCTCTCAAAATCAGAAGTTATGAGCCTCTGGAAGGTGGCTCCGGCATTTTTTAGACCGAACGGCATTACCTTATAGCAGTACGTTCCCGTGCTCATAATGAAAGACGTTTTTTCTTCGTCGCCTTTGGCCATTCGGATTTGGTTGTAACCTGAGAAAGCATCCAGGAAGCTCAACATCTCATGCCCCGTTGTTGAATCAACCAAGCTATCAATTGACGGTAAGGGAAACGAATCTTCAAGTAGCTTTGTTTAAGTCCGTGAAGTCCACACACATTCTCCATTTTCCTGGACGGCTTTTTGACTGTGACCACATTGGCTAACCAATCGGGTAGTATACCTCTCGGATAAACTTAGCTTTTAGGAGGTTAGATACTTCTTCTTCCGCGACCTTACACGCGCTTTCTCAGTGCGTAATTTCTCCTTTTCTCGCTTTGTGGGTTTAAACGCTTGATCGATGTTGAGACGATGCTCGATGATATTAAGCTTCACACCCGCATATCCTCCTCAAGACCAAGCGAAGAGGTCGGAATTTGCTCTCAATACTCCCATGAGATCTTCCCCGCCGTTTCTATCGCCAAATCTGCCCCAATTGCACTGCGTGCGGTCCGCCTGGTTATGTCTAGGGGATCAAGTAGCAATTCTTCGACAGTGTAGGTCAAGCTCTTCGCTTTTCCCGCTCGCCATTCTCGCTGATTAACATAGCTTCAAACTTTTGTCTTGCTGCCGTTGAGAGTTTTCCCTTTGAGGGTTGAGACATAACATTGCCGTGCTGTGGGTTGATCTCCTCTTATCTCCACCGCCACTCTCACCGGGAATTTGAGGAGAAGGTGATAAGTGGAGATTACGGCTTTTAAGGCGTTGAGGGTGGAGTCTCGCCAAGGATTACGTTGTAACTTGAAGCACAACGCATAACCAAGAAGTTTGTCGTTATCGTTGATGACCTTGGCGAAGTTCCCTATCGTGAATCGGGTAAGGAGATCATTCCTTCCGGCCGTACTCACCCCTCCGGAGAACCCTACTAAGGATGATTTTACCGAAGCAAGTCATCTGCGTCATACCTCATCCTTTCGAAAGCACTCCAAAAGAGAATATCAACTGAACTTCCACTGTCTATCAGAACTCTTTTCATCTGGAAACTAGATACTTTGATAGCGACAACCAACGCGTCATCATGTGGGTGGCGAACTCCGCTGACGTCGTTGTCATAAAAGATGATTGGGGCCGTAGGTCGGGATCGTCTCCGTGGCGTTTCTATTTCTTGCGTGGTTCCCACCATTCGGGCATAACTTTTCCGAGAGGCGGAACTTTCACCACCGCAGCCAGGACCACCACTGATAAATCCCACCATTTCTCCTTTTTCTTCTTCAGGTTGCGAGACTTCAGGTTCCCCTTGGATCTCAAGGTTGATGTATTTTTCCAATTGTCCTTTTCGAACGACATCTTCTATTGCGTTCATCAAGTGGGTACACTTTTCTGTGTCATGTCCTCTGGATTGATGGAACTGCAATACTTCTTCTTGTTCTTTTGCCGCTCGGCGTTTCTTGCGTGCTCGCCACGCCGTAAGTTTTTGTTCTTTGATTTGCATAAGAATATGGCTTCTGGTTTGATTCAGTGGGGTATGGTAATCATATCTGACAATTTTTCCTTCTTAAGAAGGTTCTCTGGGCTGTAGCGTATGTCGTTGGGGTCGTGCGGAGGTTTCCAGGCCTCTGCTTATGCCTTTGTCTTCCCTTTGCGATCCTTTTTCCTTTCGTGTATCCGGGGTCTTCTGCTGACGCTATGGCGGGTTCTTTCCTTCTGGGTGTCCACAGGTCCGCGTCTAGCCTCTTCTTCCCAACCCATATAAATTTCTTCGGAATTAATATACTTTTGGGCGTGGATCATAAGGGCAGGTATGGTTTTTGGTGGATCTAGTGTCAGGGAGAACCGAAAGGGGGAGTCTAACAACCCTTCCATCAAAAAAGTCACAGCCATCCGTGGCGGAAGGTCTGCAACATTAGCTGTTTCGTCTATGTAACGGCTTAAATAGGCCTGGAGCGTTTCTCCCCCTCGCTGCTTAATGCGCAGGAGGGTAGATGGGATTTTCTTTTGCTTTGAGTAATTGGCAAAATAGGCTAAGAATCGATCTGCTAAAATCTGAAAAGAAGTAATTGTACTAGATGGGAGATCGACAAACCAGTCTTGCGCTTTTCCCTCTAAGGTGGCGGGAAAAGCTCTAAGCACATTACGCGAAGCGTCTGTGATTCCGGTGAGGAGCATCTTCGACCTAAAAAGATTTTAGGTGTCGGGATGGATCGGTTTTGCCTTCATATGCGCCATAATCGGGCGGTCCGAAGTTATCCTGAACTTGCTCTCCTAATATTTTTTTGACAAAGGGTGAACACATACTGAGAACGTGTCGCTCGGACTTTCTGTTTTCTCGAGAGAGGTTCTGTCGTTGAGTCCTTCTATCAACTGTTTGAGCAGATGGACTATTCCGCTCGGCCCTTGTCCGATTCGGTTCTTGTGGTGGCCTGCTCCTTGCGGCGTAACGGAGGGAGGTTAGAACTAAGCGGAAAAGGCGGTCCTTTCTCGCCTTCTCTTTATGAGTGCGTGTTCTCGCTCTCCTCTCGCTTCGTAATTATCCAGTGGGGCTGTTGGTATGTTTGGCGTTGGAACTTGTGTAGGAGGAGGAGGATGAGTCAAAGCATGAACAGCCTGAGTCAACTGTTCCAATTGTCGCTGTAAGTTAAGGTAAAACTCTGGAACAGATTCTTGAGGTTGAACGTAAGGACTATCTGATGGCGGTACGATGGGTGGACTATCTGACCGGATTTCTTCATGTCTTCGGACCTCGCCAGATCCTTCGGGATTATTTGGGGCTCCCTGTTCTTGAATTCGTTTTGATCTTCTGGTAGTGGTCATGTGGCTTTTCGTAAGGGTCCCCACGGACGGCGCCAAACTGTTGATGCCAAAAACTGGTTCACGTCACGCTTCGGCCATCGTTGCCTCGTGGATCCGTCCCGACTTTCACCAACGGTTAGAATTAATAGATGATTTGGACGCTTACTTACGCCTATGAGCAGGAGTGTCACGAAAACTCCGCTCGGAATTACTGGAGTGACTCATCAGCGAGCCTGTAAAAAAGGGATCGGAATTGGGCCTTTCTGCCCGGATTCAGCTCCGATGCTTAAGTCAGAAAACTTGAAGAGAGAAGTTTAATATTAGGCAGTTTTTGTGTGATGAGCTTCTTATTTTCTTTTTTGGATCCCTTTTCTTCTATTAGTGCTCTCCTTTTATAGCACCTTAGAGGCGGTTCAGGAAAGGCGGTGGGGTAAGGCGGTGGATTAAGTAAATATCTCTTAAGGCGGTGGGAAAGGCGGTAGGAAGGTGGTAGGAAAATATTCGCCATCAGAAGCGAGTGGATAAGGCCCACTCACTGTAGAGGCGTTAGATGTTTTTCTATCTCTTTCTTTCTACCTTACGCCCTTTATGAGAGGATCGTTCCAATTCCGACGGACTTGTTTGTAGGATTGAATCCTTACGCTATGCTATAATTCCGAGCGGAATTGTGCAAGGATGGTGATACTGCCGTGTAGCCAAAGGAACAAGTGGTTCTTTAACTTAACGACACCTGTCTTCACCAAATATATCCGTAACATAATATATAATATTATAATATATTTATACAAAAATAAAACTAGGGTTTGTTTGACTTCAACTTTGGAGAGAGAGAGAGAGATGGAAATCAAGATAAGAACTCTTGGATCTGAGAAGAAAGAGAAAAAGAAGCAAAGGGAACTCCGGCGGACATCATCGCAATGTGAACAAACTCCGCAGGCTGGTGGATCTAACAAGAGAGAGGAAAAGGCAAAGATGGAGGACATCATTGCAGAGAGAAGGAGTTAAACCGAGAAAATAAGCAAAGGTAACAAAGAGATGCTCAACAGTCCGGCGGGTGGATCTGAGAGACTGAGAAGAAGGGTCGAATCTAGGAAAGGAACTCCGGTGGGTGGATCTAAGGAATAAAAGTGGCGGCGCGGCGGCGACTGGAGAGTGGATCTGGGATTGGGAAGAAGAACTGGAAAGTGGGTTAAGGTCTGTTTTCCAAAACCAGAACTTGTTTCAGTTTAGAGTAGTGAATTGAGTTCCTTTGACCTGCCATCAAAGATTTAGACTGGTGCTTTTTCTTCAGACTTTAGCTTGGTGTTTTGACGTTTGATTAAATCAATGGATTGTAAGATTTGAAAGAATAAGTATCATCATACAATGCTCTCTTTTCCTATTTTTGAATTGCTAGGATGAATTTGCCCTGGTTATGTTGATAATTGGCATGTTGTTTATGTTTAGGATCAATGACCAAAGGTCCAATAGATCTAGGCTATGATCTAGTTCGTAATGTGCTTGTGATTTGTGAAATCAAGATTGTTTGGATTACCTCTATAGTTCACATATGCAAAAATTAATAGTGGAATTATATTGAGTATATAACCTTTGAGAGCTTAGACTTTTCTATGCAAAATCTTTATTTTAGTGTGGTATTTTTGTAATTAAAAATTTTGTTGGATAGAAGATGTTTTATTTCCTTCAAGGATATACTTATAAGAAAATTTGTGGGAAATTTGTCCCTTTATCATTAACATGAAAGGAGCATATACATATAGACACAATCATCTTATTCTTATCCTAAGAATTAGGAGCTAAATAAGGACTAAAATATTTACAATTAATAATACCAAATTTACATCAGAAAATATCCCAATACTCCCCCTCAAGTTGGAGAATGAAGATCACGAATACCCTACTTCAGAAGATAAAACTGAAACTGTTGCTTCCCAAGGGCCTTGGTAAAAATATCAGCAAACAGAGCATCAGTACGAACATGGACGGTAGCGAAGTTGCGTGCCTAAATTTGGTCGCGCACATAATGACAATCAACTTCAATGTGTTTTGTGTGTTCATGAAAAAAAGGGTTCGTGCCAATGTGGAGAGCCACATGATTATCACAATACAAACGCATAGGCTGCGAGTGTGGAACACCAAGGGACTCAAGCAAACACTTAAGCCAAGTGAGCTCAGAACTAGTAGTAGCCATCGAATGATACTCAGCTTTAGCAAACGAGCAAGACACGGTGGGCTGCTTTTTAGTCTTCCAATAAATCAGAGAAAGACCTAACATCACAAAATATCTAGTAAGTGAACGACGAGTCAAAGGATATGTCGCCCAATAGGAATCACAATAAGCATTAAGTTGCAATGCACTGTCACGCCAAAGAAGAAGACCCTGCCCAAGAGGACATTTTAGATACCGGAGGACCCGAAAAGCGGCATGCCATTGAGCTTCCTTGGGACATTGCATGAATTGGGAGAGAGTATGCACACCATAACTAAGCTCTGGACGAGTGATGGTAAGGTAAATAAGGCGACCAACAAGTCTCCTATAACGATCCATATGAGCAAAATTAGGACCTTTATCAAGCGCTAATTGATGATTTTGCTCCATGGGAAAATCACATGGCTTGGCACCAAGCAATCCAACCTCAAAAATAATATCAAGAGCGTACTTACGCTGAGAAAGAAACAAAGACACCCAACATTCCTCTTGACCAGACATATATTTATACCTGGATGATCTGAGGGATGCAGGTAGTATGGTGAAGTCAGATCCATCCCAGCCGATTTCTTAATCTTGTCCTTTCTAGTATCTCTGACATGGTGTGTATGCTACACCGGCGAGAAGAAAAGAAAACAAACTAGGGTTTTTAGATTTCTGGCTCTAGTACCATAAGAAAATTTGTGTGAAATTTGTCCCTCCATCATTAACATGAAAGGAGCATATACATATAGATACAATCATCTGAGTGCTATCCTAAGAATTCGGAACTAAATAAGGACTAAAATATTTATAATTAATAATACCAAATTTACAATATGTCCGGTCACGAGGAATGTTGGATGCAAAACAAAGACACCCAAAAATTTTAAGATGGTTGTAAGAAGGTGGCTGCCCAAAAAGAATCTCATATAGTGTCTTGCCTTTATGAATGGAGGAGGGTGTTCGACTAATAAGATAATCAGACTCTAGGATACATTCCCCCCAAAATTCAAAGGGTAAGTGAGCTTGAAAAAGTAGTGCTTGGGCTACATTGCGAATATGTCTATGTTTCTACTAGACTCGCCCATTTTGTTGAGTACCAACACAAGAAGTTTCAAACAAAATACGTTGTTATGCAAAATAATTCCTCAAAGACGTGAACTTATTTCTTATTGAACTGAGTTTGAGTCATAGTATAAATTTTTTTAATAATTTTCCTAACTTCAGTTTTGTCAACCATCAAGTGTACCCAAACTCCTCTAGAACAATCATCGACTATTGTCTATAAATAAGAGGCACCACAGGAAGAAGGAATACTATAAGGCCCCCACACATCACAGTGAATCAACTCAAACAAATAAATGACTTTATTAGAATTGATAGGGAAAGAGTCATGAGTTTGTATTGCTTTAAAACATATATCGCAATGTTCATCTTTATTTCTACGAGAAATAATACTACTAACTCCAGGAAGAAAAGAAACTAGTTGTCGAGAAGGATGCCCGAGACGCCGATGCCACTCTTGATAGGAATCCGCTGTACTTGGATGACATGACTGTGCAGTAGGCGCCATGGAGTGTAACCAATAGACCCCGCCACTCTCTTCACCTGCACCAATCACCATCCTTGAAGTGCAGTCCTGTATCACACTCTGTTTGTCAGTTAATGTGACTATACAATGTAATTCTTTGATCAGCTGGGCAAACGAAATCAAGTTGCATGTTAAACAAGGCAAATATAGAATATAGAACATGAGATAATTTCATATTAGCACAAAAAATCATTGTCCCTTCCTGGACAACATTAGTATGTGTTCCATCAGGCAACACAATTGGTAAGGAAAAAATATCACAGAGATTCATGAGCAAGTTTTTGTTGCTCTGGTGTCCAAAATCCATTGAGAAAAATACTTACCCGAGAGCTTTTCAGTGGAAGTAGATTGAGTATTAAGAGATTTGAACATAGTCAAGATTGTATTCCATTGATCATCAGTAAGGGTAAGCACAAGGGTGTTATGATCTTGAGATGTCAAGACAACAGGTGCAGAGGTTGAATTAGCTGAGGACGAGGCCACAGACTTGGCGGCATTGGCAACACCAACAGCAACAACCCCGCGACTGGTAGCGGTTGAATTAGAGTGTCCTCTCCCTCTCCCTCTCCTAATTCCTTTGGTATTCCCACGTTCACGCTCACTATTCCACCAATCAGGATATCCAATGATTTTGAAGCATGAACTAACCTCATGCCCAGGACATCCACAATTCGAGCATCGAGGCTTATTGGTAAGGCTAGAAGCCACACTTTGAACAGTAAAAGTCATGGCTTCAGTGCGATTATCCTGTCCCTTGTTCATGGTTTTGTGCCTTTCCTCTTGTACCACCAAAGCATAGACTCGATTCAGTGGAGGGAGAGGTTCTTGAGCAATGATATTGGAACGATGGGTTCCATATAAATCATCATCCAAGCCCATCAAAAATTGATGAACTGGTTCATCATCACATTCTTTACTCAGATCAGCTACCCAGTTGCAAGTGCACTTACCACATGTGCACCCCCGCGCCATCACATAAATAGCAAGTTTATTCCATATCTTCTTCAAATTCCCGTAATAAGCAGCAATAATTTGGTCATTCTGGACACAATGAGTTAAATCAGATCTCAATTGTTATATACGAGGGCCATTTCGAATAGAGAAGCGTTGACATAGATCGTCCCAAAGTTCCTTCACTGTCACATAATAAGTAATGGACGAGCGAAGAGATGGTTTAATCGATTGAATTAGCCACACCACTAGCATGGAGTTGACACTCCACCAATCGCCAAGTTCACCAGCATCGCCTTCTGGTTCCTTCACAACTCCATCCAGGAATCCTAGTTTGCATTTTGTACCAAAGGCATTACGCATACTCTTTTCCCATACTTGATAGTTATCACCCTTTAGAATCACCGAACATATATTTATACCTAGATGATCCGAGGGGTGCAAGTAGTATGGTGAAGTCGAATCTACCCCAGTCGACTTCTTGATCTTGTCCTTTCCAGCATCTCCGGCCATGGTTTGTATCCTACATCGGTGATAAGAAAAGAAAACAAACTAGGTTTTAAGATTTTTGGTTCTGATACCATAAGAAAATTTGTGGGAAATTTGTCCCTCTATCATTAACATGAAAAGAGCATATACATATAGATACAATTATCTGATTGTTATCCTAAGATTTAGGAACTAAATAAGGACTAAAATATTTATAATTAATAATACCAAATTTACATCACAAAATATCCCAATAACTTTGCTCGTTAGATAATCAAGAAGAAATGAAAATGAAACAACCTTGTTTCTTGTTTCTATTGAGATTATATGGGGACAAAAGTAGCAAGCATTTTTTTTTTTTTTTTTTGAGAATGGGATAAATTAAAAAACAAAATGATTTTGAAAATAGAATTCATATATAAAGGGGAGTCATATATACATGTTTCTTTGATGCACGAACTTTCAGCCATTTGAATTTTGATCGACTATCGGTGGTTTTTTATTGACAATAAATCAAAATTTTTCTTTATCTGTCTTCAAAAAGAAGTTATGGAATTATAAATCATTAGGATCATTGATGCACGCGAAACTAAACGTGACACTTCTCCCACAAGTATACGGAGTCGATCAAGTAGTAAAGTACCCAAAGGTAGGGTAGTCGAATCCACAGGGATTGACCACTTGTACTAGTTATCCTCTATACCTAGCCTAACTATAAGAAGAACTGTAAAATCAATCTAGTGGAATTATTCTAACTAAAAGCTGATGCAAACTATTAGTAGATTGGGGGAAATCAGAGATGAAAGGATGGCACCTCGGATCATAATCCCCCTAGGATTCCATTGCTAATGACCTATTCTTTATTACCGGCTACTTGCTAATAATTCCTGGAGGGAGTAACAATACGCATCTAAGCGAAAGACCCGATCTCTCGTGATGCTCATGCACACCCTAACACCCTTGTTTGACTAAAAACCTATCTAGATAAATCCTAGGGCCGATGCTACTTTCTAACCGTTCAGAGTCACCGCGCAAACACTTGTGGTGTTGGGTGCTCTAACCTACTGAGGTGATGGCTCGAGGCTCACGTAATGGACTGCCACAAAAAGATACCTAAACAGATGCTAATTCTAGTCTAACGCAATATAACTCTACAATTATCCAGCAGGAACACATCCATGCTAATGCTATCGGATGATTTGAGCTCATGTACAAGATAACCAAAGAGAATTGCAAGCACAAACAAGCAAGATGCTACACAAGAATTATTTAATAAGCAAAACCAAATGAATATCCAAAATAAGCAAGTTCATCCTAGGGCTCAGGTGTCCAAGGCACCGCAGAAGGTTTAGCCTCTCATGCTATGAACTATCATAACTAAGATATAAGAGGATGATGTACAATCAGACATAGAAATCTTCCCTGGATAACACCTTCTCTGCCTTCAAGTCATCTCATCAAACTCCAACCATCGTTGCGAAAATTGCCCAGAGACTGCTTCGCTAAAGTTCATTATTAGTGTTCTGTGGATGACTTTTTATAGATTTTCAATTCAGCCAAGCATGGCCGTATTTATCTGAAGCACGACCGTATTGACCTGAACACGGCAGTATTCATCTTAAGCACGCCCGTGCTCATAGTATGGCGACTCGGTTAACGCGTTTTGTAAAAACCAGAGAGTTGTACAGGATTGAACAAGCCTGTGTTTCATCAGCAGGCCCATTTAAGTAGGAGCACGGCCGTGCTCTTCTCTATATGTGCATTCTTTTCCCTTTTTTTCTCTGAGATGTCCATTTCCTGTTCCTTATGCTCCTGGGTACTGTTTACCTGTCCAATCATGCAGAAATACCCAAAGTAGCACAAAAAATAGAGAATCGATGCTAGGTAACGGTACAAGTGCATGTGAATATAAGGGAAATTTATGTATAATCATGCACTTATCAATCATCAACTTGAAAAGTATGATAGTTAATTAGTTATTTGAATTCCTATACTGTGAACTTCGATTTGTATGCATATATATATTTGCACAGAAATTAAGTTTGTTGTTGTCTTCATTTTATGGAGTGTAGTTACTAGCTAATTTTTAAGTATTCACTTCTGCTACATAAGTCTATCTGCAGTTAGAGAGTTAGCGCAATTTATGTTAGAAGCTCTTCCATGTTAAATTGGTGACTCTTCCTGGAAAGTTTTTGTTCCTAGTTACTGAGAACGTCTATGTTTTAGCATTTAAATAAATTTTTCTTTTTCTCTAGGGTTTTATCAATTTATGGAGAGATACTTTAAAAGAAAGTTGGAATCAACGATCCCTATAGAAGAATATGTTCAGAGTGCAAAAAAGATGTAAAACCCGCATAGTTTATGGACTAAATTAAATCCTTAATTATTCTCTAAATTATGTTGGATTAATTTTATGGATTTATGAGGGGTTAAACTGCATATGATGAGAATAAGGTTAACACGCAAAAGTGCATAATAGGGCATAATTAAATATCCATGAAGTTTAGTATAGTCTGAGGTTGAATTTGGAATTTATATAAATGTTTGGAATTAAGAGAAAAATTTGTTTTCTCAATGCAAAAGGCTGAGAAAGGGACTACGTGGTGATTTTAAAAGAAGTCGGATATTTTTGCAAAAAGGTTTTGGCTCATGCCTGAAAATAATATTACGTGGGTTTCTATAGAGATGATTTTGAAAGAACTTAGGGGTTCTTTACTAAAAATCCACAACTCATGCATGAGACTAGTACTGCATGATTTTATTATTAAAACAAACATTGGGCCTGTATAATAATTCTGAAAGAGCTTAGGGACTCTTTACTAAAAAGCCCCTTAAGCCATACATGAGGTGAAGAATGGATGGCTGGGATTAAATTATAGTAAAAACATCGCACGGATGAGATTTAAGCAAGGGCTTGTGAAATAATATCTAGAGAACCTAGGGGTTATTTACTAAATGTCCCATGCATAAGATAACTTCATTTGAAATCAACGGCCAGGATCAAAGCTGGGATTATTATAAAACACGGGCTCGTTTACAAACCCTAGCCGCATCCTTCTTTGTGAGAGAAACCGCGAAGAAGAAAAGGGTGAGGCTACCCCATCGCCAGAGCTGCTTCTCGAGAGCATTTCGGGCCCCTGTTACGCTGATATCGACGTGGAGCGTAGAGACACGTCAGGAGGATCATAGATCGACCGAGTAGACCATTGATAGAGGTAAGTTACTTCTGCCTAATACGCACTCTACGGAACGTTTACTGGATTTATTATTGTCCTATTTGAGTGTTTCATGATTTTGTTGCTATCATGCTCTCTTTGATTACCTGGATCATTGCCTTTTTGGTTATATACATGTATACTTGTTTCCTTAATTAGTTGGATTCCTGTTTGAGCATGTGTGTTGATTTCTGGGATATTGGCATCCCTTGTTATGTGTTATTCTTCCGCTCAGATTAGTGGAGTGTGGGGGCTCCGTTGTAGGACATTCAGGGACGAGGAAACCCTAATGTTTTGGCATTCCATTCCAGAAAGGAAGTAAAACTCTGGTTGTCCAGCCCGTCAGTGGGATTGATCATTCGCTGACCGTGTCGACACGTACGAGAGGTGGCGCTACCGACTTGCGACCAGAGGGTCGTTTGCAGCCAAGGCTGTTGTTGCTAACCAGAGGATTATTGCTGAGTTCTTTTCAGAATTCTCTTTCATAGCCTGAGGGCTGTTGCTGGATAAGGAGTCCCTACTGTTGATTAGTTTTGTGGTAGGTCTGAGACTCCTAAAGTTTGGATAGTGTAGGGCATGGCCCCGTTTGCTTAGTTTGTGTTGATGGATGTTCGAGATGTTTATTTTTATTTATCTCTTATCATCATGTGTTGGTTTTGATTTCATTGTGATCCTCATGCTTTCCATTCGAAAGCTCATCCACTTGTTTTCCCTCTTATCTTTCAGATCCTAAGGAATAGGTAACTCTGAATTAGGAGCTGTGCTAGGGATTGAGATACTATAGCCGAGGTTCGAGGACCTCATTTGTCTTCCGTGTGTGTGAGATACTATTTATAGGACCCTGATAGAGACTAGCTTTATGTATGGTACTTGAACCCTGATTTCATTTCTGTTGTGACTCTGAATTATTTGCTTAAGTTATCTGAGTTATTATGTTATTATCTGTTGTATGTTTTGATTTACCTACACCTTGTATCCGAGTGAGGTGCGCCTCTACTTGGGTACGACCGGTCTATGCATGTGCTCGAGGCCTGGAATCTGGGTCTGGGCGTAACAAAAGAGTAATGTGGAAATAGGAAGAAATGTTAAGAACTTAGAAAGAGTAATTTGGAAGTCAACTTGGTAGAACTTCCTAGTGATCCTAGGCTAAGAATTCCAATTATGAATTATCATGCTAATGATCAAGATGAAGTACGAAGAAGATATATGCTAAAAGGTCCTTGTCAACCACATAACCATGTTTTTCTACTCATACAATTTGGTGCAAAATCTAGACAATTCAACCCAGCTTGGTTTAAAGAGTATCCTACTTTGTTAGACTATAGCATAGTAAAAGATGCAGCTTTTTGTCTATGTTGTTATCTTTATAAACAAAATATTGGGGGGCATGATTCTTTTGTTTCTAAAGGGTTTTCAAATTGAAAAAAGAAAGCGAAAATTTAAATTCAGTTTGGAGGCCCTGATAGTGCTCATGACAACTATGATTGGAATAAGTGTAGTGCTTTGATGAACCAAAAATAATACATTCAACATTTCTTCAAGTTACAGACTTCTTTTGTGTGGTAGCTAGTGTAGTGAATGTTGTTGGAGCTTCACCCAAGCGTTCTAACATTCTTCAAGAGAAACAAATGGCTCATATTTCTCAGGCATTACAAAGTGGAGAGGTTGCAAGTGGTCGAGGCCGAAACCAAAGTACAACTCTCAAACATCATGGAGACACATGTTGGGGCTCACACTATGGTACATTACTTAGCTTGCTTACTTTGTTTTCATCCACAATTGAAGTCCTTGAAATATTATTGTTGATGATGCATCAAATTTTGAGCAAAGATACGAAGAAACTAATTTATTAGAAAATATGCAATCGTATAGATTTGTATTTTGTCTACATTTGATGAGAAATATATTGGGAGTTTCTAATAAGGTCTCAAAAGCAAGAGATGAGGAAAAATGATTGGGATTCTTTTATTGGTCAAGTGTCATCATTTTGTGATAAACACAATATTGATGTTCCTAACATGAACGATATCTACATACCTCGAGGTAGATCATGGCGCAAAACTTTTGAGACTACAAATTTACATCATTATAGTGTGGATTTGTATTATTCCATCATTGATATGCAACTTCAAGAATTAAATGGCCATTTCGACGAGGTGAATACTAAATTACTTCTTTGTGTAGCATGTTTGTGTCCTGATAATTTGTTTGTTGCTTTTGAGAAGCAAAAGCTACTCGGTATTATCCAAATGATTTTTATGCAATCTAGCTCATGGCACTTGATGATCAACTTCAAAATTATATTATTGATATAAGTTCGAGTATAGAATTTTCAGATTTGAAGGGGATTAGTAATCTTTCCAAAACGATGATTGAAATGAGAAAAGATAAAGTGTGTCACTTAGTTTGTCGATTACTGACATTGTTTCTAATTTTTCCTATTACTACGGCCACTGTTGAAAGAGTATTTTCTGCAATGCATTTTGTGAAGACCAAGCTGCATAATCATATTGGAGATCAATGGTTGAATGACAGCTTAGTTGTTTACATTGAGAAAGAAATTTTTGATAATATTGATAATGAAGTTATTATGCGACGTTTTTAGAACATAAAAACTCATCGTGGAAACCTGTAACTTTTCTATTATGTTTAATATTTTGATAATATTTTTTGTGTTCTTAATTTTATGGGAAATTTATATGGTGCCCCCTTGAACTTAAATCTTGGCTTTGCTACTGGACATACGGGCCAAATTGGGGTACTTAGGAGGCCGCTGCGACCCCGGGTTCTGTCTGCGTTTGAATCCGGATAGGGACCGGAGATCGGGATGACCTTCCCTTGGTCGTCCACCCTTTGGTGGTCCCTTTATCTTGGCCGAGCCTCCTGCCTGGGACTTGGTGGTCCCCTAGGTCCACTGGCTTGGAAGGTTCTGATACTTTTTACAGGGAGCGAAGTTAGGGTAGGAACCGTCATGGGGATTTGGGCCACATTAATGGTCGATAACAGGGCCATGATGGGCGCGCCTTTCTAGTGCACCTTCCGAGGGCGTGGATAGTCATAGTAGCCCACATGGCCATTATCTGGGGTATAACCCCGCATGTTACGGAATCCAACCCCCCCGAACATGCTGACGACACACTTCATCTTTCACTGTTTGAGTCCCTTTTAGGTCTTCCTACTTGTGTCATCCCAGTCATCGTTTCTAGTAGTGATTTCTGGAGACGTCGACCATGGCAGCAGAACCGGGTACCTATGATACGGACCACGCCTCCTTCAATAGTGAGATCAGGGAGTCTGATATACACAAAGTCGTGAATCACTTCGGAGTTCCCTCCCCTTTTGAGTTTTGGCTACTGGAACCCATGGAGAGGGCGTGTCATCCTAGATGCGGGGATATCACCCTCTATCAGGAGTCCTTCCAGGCGAGGCTCCGACTCCCAATACCCAAGTCCCTCTAGAAGGTTTTCAACACCTTCAAGATAAGCTTGGGCCAGGTACATCCCAACGGGTTAAGGACCCTGTGTGGTCTGGCAATCCTCTTCAAAAGGATGAGAATGGAGCTTACTTCGTGGTGGGTGCAACTGCTTTTCCAGCTGAAAAGGAACCCTAGGTCCAAGAGCAGCTGGGTCTATGGGGCTTCCCAGGAGAGGAAGTACCCCTTTCTACGTCCCCTTTCCTCGAAATGGGATAAGTGGAGGTCCCACTTTATTTTCATTTCCTGCGGCTACCAAGAGAATCCTCTCAAAGTGGTGCTCGCCTTCCTTAAATCGGATCTTGTGGTAGAGGGGCTTTCCCAGGGAGGTAAGTGCTTTCTTCTTTCCTCGAGTCTTTGGAGGGATGTTGGTCCTAACTTATCCTTCCTATTCCCACAGGGGTCACTCCTCATGAGGCCTTCCTCCTGAGGTTGGCAAAGGAGGGTTCTCAGGGATCTAGAACCCTGGCTCCTCGTGCGTCTTTCTTGCAGAATCCAAACGTGCCGACGGGGATGACATGCATCCTAAGAAGAGGTCCAAGCTTGAAGCGGATCGTCGGTCACGAGAGTCTTTTTCGCCGGAGCTAGAGGTTTCTCTGGTCCCTATGCCAGGCCCGTTAGAGGGTACTCTGGATGTCCGCGCCCCTTCTCCTACCACAAAGGACCTCGAGGCGGGTTCTCCATCCCTAGTATAAGATATACCTGTGCCACGAGTCGGGGGTTGACACAAAGGGAAGGCACACGGGGAGCAGAGCCCCCCGGGACTTGATGACGAAGAGGAGCCAGAATTGTCATCTTCTGGGGGTGCTACGTCCAGTTCCGTCTAGGGTATTCCTGGGCCTCTGCCTCCCACTTTACTATTTATTAACGTTCTCGCTATTGCCATGGCTTTCTTGGCCATCTACAAGGATCGCATCAAGGCTTCGATTAATGCGCTCAACTAGGGGGACTTGGCACACCGCACGATGATGGTTAGGACAGAAGTACACTCAAATCCTACTGCTTCTCTTTAATTCCTCCTCCTTCCTTTCGTTGACCATCCTGTTGGTTCGTATAGTTCATACTTCTGTCAGTCTACTCGATACTTAGGATCGTGGACGGCGCGTTGTCCTTCGGCTTTGCGAGTGACAGCCTTAGAAGGGTCGAGGCGGAGATATTTCTGAGGAGGGGCATTGATCGAGAACATTGAGAAGAAATTAGCGGAGTTCTCCGGTTATCAGGTATGATTTTTTCTCTTTCTAGCGTCCCTAGGGTGGACATCCGACTTACTCATGCGGAGTGACTTCTCTGCGCGGGCTGACTTGTGAAGGAGGCCCGTGGTCTTGCAAGAGACCTCGCGGCCGAGGTGGACACCTTCGGAAGGGAGCTTCACACAGAGTGTGGATGGTTAAAAGAGGTTTTCAATACCTTGTCCGGGCGCCTGAAGAAGGAGAATGCGTGCTCCTTGGAGGTGGCTAGGATGGAGGAGGTCGAGAAGTTTAAGGGTCCTTTGCTTTCTCGGAGACGATCGTTAACTGCCGGGCAAAAGTTGTGCCGCAGTTTAAGTCATCGTCTGAGTTCAGGATCCTTCTTAATGAGGAGACCCTAGCTAGTTCGCGCAGGAGTTTTGAAGTCTTCCAAGACCTTGCCCGTCATGGCCTTGTTGTAAACCTCTAGGAGGTTAGCTACAATGAGGCCATGGGCCTTCTTTGCAGACAAGAGGGCAGCGATGAAGAGAAATCAGACTTAACCAAGGGTGACTCCGGGTTAGGTGTTCCGGATGTGGCGGGGGATGGCTCCGAAGGTGAAGCGGAATTTGGTTCTTTCTCAGACAGATCCCAGGGTTCGGACTACAGGTCCAGCGGGTCGCCTCCTAGTCAATAGTTTTAGACGTTAGCTATACTTTTCACTTATGTCCCCATACGGGTATGTTAATGTAAAGAATGCTTCTAGCCTTTTCTATTAAAGGGGACTGTCATACCTAACTTTTTCCTTCGCTTCTCCTATATTCCTTTTTTGTCGCACTTCTCTACAGGGAGGTTTCGTGCCTCATTAGACTAAGTCATCAGGGGCTCCTAGGGTGATGAGATGAGTGGCACCCATTACTGTTGGAGGGACGGTTTCCTTCCCGAGGAGTCGGGGGAGTTTCCTGCTGACATTGACATTGCCTCTTCGCTTACTCGCCCTTTGCCTATAAAAGGTCCCTAGAGATGTCTTGTTCCCTCATCTATTTTTGTCTTGTTATCAGCTGCCAATGGAGTTGTCACTTCCCCGACTAGACAGGCCCTTGTTCCTCCTTAGAAGAAGGTTCGTCGAAGCTGATCGATGGGCACTGCGGTCTCTCCAAATATGGTTTGCTCGCTGAGCCGGGCTGAGGTCATGCTCTTGGGTCTCTCCAAATCTCGAAGAACAGAAGATAGAGCAAGCCTCCCTCCATCCGAGGACTTAGCTGGAGTCCTTCCCAAGAGGTGCCTCGCAAGAATCTCTGCTGGTATGTCCAGAAGGATTTCCAGCAGGCGTCTTGCCTCCTAGGTGATACTACCGTCGCTCCGCCTCTCCTCCCTGGGAGTTCCCACCGGCCTTGGATCATTGCTCGTCCGTGGTACATGTAGCGCGCTAGTTCTACCTCCACCAAGATTGAGATGCAGCCGGCGGCATACAACAACAATGTCATGACCGACCGTGGCCCCAGGTTTGGGTGGAGGGGTTCCTGTACAGCCATCCAGGAAGAATCTTTCAGTCAATCTCGACGATGTCACATGGGTGGCCATTCTGCTTCCCATTACGGGTTTGTGGGGTTGAAGGCTTACATAGGCCGTCGCCTTATACCCAATCGGAGCAAGCCTTCAACGTCACAAACTTGTTTTAGGAGGCTAGTCCTTGGTTTTGGGAAGCTTTCCATCTCCTGTCCCGCTCTAGTGTTTGTAACTTTTAAAACTTTTTTCAAACCCTTTCCACTGGATGAATAAAAGTTTCTTATTTTATTCCTATTTGTGTCTTTCTTCCCTACTTATCCTCCAGCTCCTTCTCTGGGTTTCTTTCTCCTGCCTTTATGTCTGGCGCGGGCGATACCTCCTCGGGGTATATCCCTCCTCCCAGAAGTAGGCTGACCAATGCTTTCGAGGTGGAGTAATTTCACAGGTGGATAGCGTCTCTTTGAAAAAATGGAGGGATGTCATTACTGCAGCGCGTCTGGGGAACATGTTCCTTGCTTGGAATTGTTATCTTTCCTAGAGAGGAGGCGAGGACTACATGTCAGTTATCGACAGGCTATGTCCCTCGAGTTCCTCGGGAATGTTGCTCTTCCTTCTCTTTTAAAGCTGTCGCTCAGTGCCCCCTCGAGGACAGGTACCTTCTTTTGCGAGAGATATAGTCTCTTAAGCCAAATGTTATCTTCCAGTTCAAACTTTTCAATCATAGTAGCCCAACTATATTCAAACTCCGCTCACTTTCACAATGATAGAAGCATTTGTTAAATTGTGTTTTAAACTCTGAAATTGCAAAACGGCCAGCAAGATGTTGTTTGGCATTATTGGAAATATACCAACTGTACAATCTATGAGATGACTTTGGGAACACCATCTCAGTTGCTTTCATCATTGCTTTATCTTGATTGGTGATAATGTTTTTTTGTTGTGGGTACCCTATGGCTTGTAAAAATGTTTCAAATAGCCAAACAAATGAATCGGTAGTCTCATTAGATAAAAAAGCACAACCAAATAACACATTATTCCAATAATTATTGATTCCCACAAACGGAGCACAAATTAATTTCAATTTGCAAGAAATTATGGCAATCTCACTTTGTAAATTTGATATTTTCAAACCCAATCTCTTTCCTAAGAAAATTATAGGAATCTTTTTGTTTGACTGCTGCAGCAACCATTGAAAGAAGAACATTGCCATGTCCCTCTAAAATTTTTCTTCCTGGTCTTAAGTTGATTCTTTCTTCTAAAGTTGCTAATTCATGATTATGCTGATCATTGAAATAAGAAACTATCCAAACACCTTTTTCTATAGTAAAACAAATCTTAACTTCACAACCTGTTCTTATCTCTAAACGATTAATTTTTTTTCACCTCACTAGCATTGGCATGCTGACGATACCTTGCTTTTGAGCATAAAAATTCCCGCTGCCTTATTGATTCACCCAAACTTCGACGCTTGTTACCTCTTCGAACACTAAACCCCTTATTCAAAGCATATTGATTATAAAGATCATAAGCTTCTTCTTCATAATGCACTTTGATTCCAACTTTAATTTTATTAAATGTGTCATTTGAATTCTATACCAATTAAACTCATTTTTCCTTCTCTATATGAATAATATAAGACTTATATATGGATACAGAATCTAACAGGAAAAAAATGATTTGAGTTGAAGTCAAAATTTTCTCATATAGAAATTTAACAATACAAAAAATGATAATATAGGAGAGAAAAATTATAAAATAAGCTTAATTGATCATTGCAATGATGAAATTAAAAAGAAAAAAAGAATTACCTAAGAATTTTGCAACTTGATGGTTAGATCATAAAAGAGCAAGATAGAGAGAGCTTGAGCGGGGAGAAGATGGAAAGATCGGAGGGGAGAAAGATGAGTTTAAGCGGGCTAATTTCGCATGGGGAAGAAAAATATTTTGACCCCATGGCTACGAAGTGCGAACTCGAGATTAGTGAGAATTTGGGGAAAAAATCAATTTTTAAGCTTCAACTAATCTATGTACTTATGTACTGCAGGAACTCTTAAAGCAATAAAAGTCCACCTACGTGGAAAATTTTAGACCGTTTACAATCTTTGACAAGAATATAATCCGGCGGTTTAAAATGTATGAAGCACAATAATAAGTTTCTGATGCAGGAGGCTCGAGTCAAATATTGGTGCCGGGTTGGCGGGTCAACGTAAAGATGGGAAGTTATCGAGTCAATTCCAAGATTGGGTCGGTTTTGGGTACGGTTCGGTATTTTGGCCATAACTTTCGCTACCGATATCGGAATCGAGCGTTCAACCCCAATTCGGAAAGCTCTTTGCGGCACACACGACATGGGGATGTCATATTAGATAGAATTTTAGTTATTTTTTTCTATTTTTAGAAATATTTAATCCGCCAAATTAGGGTTTTTGGTCTTTTTTCTATTTTTGGTAATATTTCATATGCCAAATTAGGATAGGATTTGAATCTGATTTAATCTCGGATTTTTAGGAGTTATCTGATTTGTTTAGAGTTTTAAATTTAGATAAGTTTAGTTTTAAATAATAATTTATCAATTTTAGCAAATTTAGATTAGATGATAAGGTTTGTAGGTTAATCTTTTGAGGCTATTTAACCCGGTATGTGGGTTAGTTTTTCATTATTGAATTTTGATTAATAATATTTTTCTGAATTTTAGAGTATTTTCTCTGGTTCTTTTGGTTCTTCGTTTGTTCTTCCTTGCGGTCCTTGGACCCTGCTAGCCCGCGGGATAATTGCTACCCCGCCCGGCGTCAGTTGGTATCATAGCTCTCATCTTCTTGGGAAGCGTCATCAACGACATCAATGACTGGTGGTCATGGTCGTCGGGTTGGACAGGTTCCGGATGAGGAAGTCCAATACCGTGACCTAAGCGCACTGGAGGTGATGAACAAGGATCTACAAAGGCAAGTCGCGGAGTTAACCCAACGCTTGATGATCAAGGATTTGCAAAGGCAAGTCAAGAAATTATCAAGGCGTCTGGCGGCGATCGATTTTGATCGTGGTTATCGTGGGCAGTTTCCGGCTGAGGAAGTCCAGTACCATAATCATAGCGATCAGAGGTTTGGCCAACCCATCTACGACGATGATGTGGAGGAGGAGATCTCGCCTATCTTCAACGATGATGCAGAGGAGGAGATTTTCCCAATCTTCAATGATGATGTCGAGGAGGAGATCTCTCCCATCTACGACGACTACGAGGAGGAAATTGGCGAGCCCAAGGAGGAGATTGGTGAGCCCATCTATGACGATGATGGGACTAGCGTTGTGTTAGTATCTCGATGGGAGGAAAACCCTTCTGGCCAGGTGACCAACACTACTAACCTACTTTCTGTCTCTAGGGTTTTGATTGAGATCAAGCACAGAGATCCAGACCTACCAACAGAGGTGCAGTTGAACTCGGGGTCGAGTTCTTTCCAACCCGGGGTGACTGATGCAGGAGGCTCGAGTTAAATATTGGTGCCGGGTTGGTGAGTCAACGTAAAGATGGGAAGTTATCGAGTCAATTCCAAGATTGGGTCGGTTTTGGGTGTGGTTTGGTATTTTGGCCATAACTTTCGCTGCCGATATCGGAATCGGGTGTTCGACCCCAATTCGGAAAGCTCTTTGTGGCGCGCACGACATGGGGACGTCATATTAGAGAGATCTTTAGTTATGTTTTTCTATTTTTAGAAATATTTAATCCGCCAAATTAGGGTTTTCGGTCTTTTTTCTATTTTTGGTAATATTTCATATGCCAAATTAGGATAGGATTTGAATCCGATTTAATCTTGGATTTTAGGAGTTATCTGATTTGTTTAGAGTTTTAAATTTAGATAAGTTTAGTTTTAAATAATAATTTGTCAATTTTAGCAAATTTAGATTAGATGATAAGGTTTGTAGGTTAATCTTTTGAGGCTATTTAACCCGGCTTGTGGGTTAGTTTTTCATTATTGAATTTTGATTAATAATATTTTCCTGAATTTCAGAGTATTTTCTCTGGTTCTTTTGGTTCTTCGTTTGTTCTTCCTTGCGGTCCTTGGACCCTGCTAGCCCGCTGGATAATCGCTACCCCGTCCGGCGTCAGTTTCCCATGAGGTACACTTGATCAACTTCAAAAGTAAATTTAAGTCCTTTTCATCCAGATGATGTGTCAAATGCTTATTGGAGGGGGATACCAAATCATCCGGTATCCCCGTTTCATAGAATCCAAACTCCTAAGCTTGGTAGGTAGTCTAAATCTTGAGCTTGAGAAGTTAGATTTGACGACAACATTTTTGCATGGTGATCTTGAGGAAGAACTCTACATACATTTAGTCGGAAGGTTTTGAAGTAAAAAAGAAAGGAGGATTTGTTTTGTAAACTAAAGAAGAGCTTGAATGGCTTGAAGCAGCATCTAATCCAAGGCAGTGGAATATAAAGTTTGATTCCTTCATGAAAAGCAATCAATTCACAAAGATAGTTGTTGCATCAATTAAAAACTGTTTGGCCAACTTTGCATCAATTAAAACCTTTGATAGAGAGGCAGTTGAAAGGCCTTCTTGCAAAAGCCTAACATGAAGACTAATCATGTGAAACAATTCTCTAAAATGATGGACTTTTGTGTAAAGTATAATTATAAATCCCAATGACTTACACGCAATGAAATTCTTAGTGGAGGGGATAAATGCAAATGAGTTAGAATTAATTCAATAAGTAAAAAAGAGCTGAAATGAAATTGGATTAGGGGTCACATGGATTACCAATGATCTTAAGGGTTGGATTGAAAAATTTGCAATGCCCACTCCAACCATTGAGGCAAGGCTAATCCCAACATATAGTGAGTCTGCAAATGTAAAACAAAATAAATTCAGCACTTCCATTATATTCATGTCACATGTAAGACAGAAGACTAGTACTCTCTCTCTCTTACTTTGAAGACCATCTCTGTCACGCCCCGACCCAATCCCCAGGCCTTGGGCACGTGCACAGACCGGCCGTACCTAAGTGGAGGTGAGCCCAACTCAGATACAAGGCCTAAGTAAATCAAAAGCATGCAATAAAATAAATCCATTAACATCAATAATCAGAGTTCTTACAGCCGGATTTAAAGTCAGGTTTCAAAATACCCTATAATGATCTATACAAAATCAGGCCCTATAGGGTCCTATAAAAGTACAATCTCACCCATAAGAAAATCTAAGGTCCACGAACCTCGGCAAGCTATCCCGATCCCTCACGCAACTCCTGGATCTAATCAACTAATCTTTTAAATCTGAAAAAGAGAAAAAGAAGCAAGTGGAATGAGCTTTCGAAAGGAAAGCTTAGTAAGTACCCCCGCATGGAGTACAAAGAAGTCAATGATGTCAACCAAAAAATAGTGATCCATACGAAACCATAAACATATCCGAAAATAAGATTAGACACAAGAATCACTATCCGACAATCTCGTAACAAAGAATACAACAAGCAATCGACAAGAAAACTTTCACGTCATCTCCCGGTACTCATCGACCTCAGCCGATCATCACTCTTAGTCATATCTAGACCCTCGAGTCTGGTAGCGCTCCTACGGTAATGCATACACACGGCCAAAGATATCATCCCATCGGCGGTGGACATCCAGAGTTTCCTCCCCCTGGTAGGACTACAGGATGTCGAGAGTGTCCTCCCCTTGGACGCCCGCAACATATCCACCTTCCCGGACAAAACAAATACCGCGTGTCTCAATGGTCTTATGCCGAACAACAGGAGGCTATACTCAGCGAGCCCGCTCACTCCACTGACGCATACCTACCCAACCTAAACACAAGCACCATGAGTCTCCACGGTATCCTCCTGGTCACAAGTGGGTATACTCAATGAGCATTCAACAACAAATAGTGCAACTGACACACACCGCTCCTGCCAGCTCACAGGCTCACGTGTTGCCACGGCCACGTGCCGGTCAACGGACAAACATGCATAGTAAACACTATCTCACACAAAGCAACCATAAACATACATGGAAAGGAAACCAAACAACATGCAGGTATGTGCATGTAACCAATAAACAGATCATCATGAAAGGACAGGCATGCTATCAAATAGCAATCATCAAACACAAGGAACCCAAAGATGGGTGGGATCAAGACAAGTGCACTTACAAAAACATGGCAATAGCAAAGTCAAGAAAACCCAAATTTGGGTGGGAGCTAGGCAAAGGCACTTACAAGAAACATGAATCAACAAAGTCAAGGAAACCCATCACTGGGCGGGTACTAGGCAAAAGTACTTACAACAAATCATAAACATGCATAAACATGGAAACAAGGAAGCAAAGAAACAATTATCCGAAAATAGGGGAACTAGGCCGAAGTACTTACAAAGAATCATGCACTAGCAAAGTCAAGAAAACCCATCACTGGGTTGGAACTAGGCAGAAGTACTTACAAGAAACATGAATCAACAAAGTCAAGGAAACCCATCACTAGGCGGGTACTAGGCAAAAGTACTTACCTTAATAACGCTATCCTAAATCCCATGGGACTTCTTCCTGATGCATCTCTACGTCAAATCTGGTAATAAATTCTATGTAAGCAACGGTTATTATTCATAAACCTTATATGCACATGAATGGTCCACTATTAGGCCATATTCTAGTCTAGGGGGCCCTTGTCAGCTCTTTATTAGATGTCTGAACCCCACCCTTTACCAAAAGTTATTGCATCCTAGTGGTTAAGGCCCAATAGCTTGATCATGGAGGCCTTGGGTTCTATTCCCCTCTCCCACTATTTCTTCTTTTAATTCTTTGGCCAATCATAACCTGGTCAAACCCAATTTTACCCACAAAGTGGTTGAATCTAACTTAATTTAACCGGACCCAACTTACTAGAATTGATTCGTTTGATTAAGTCCTTCTTGTATTATCTGGGTTCAGACCTAGCCACTTCAACATGATTAAACCAAGCCTATTTAACTTAACCAATTAAAATGGACTAGACCCAGCCACTTTACTTAGCTTGATCACCTAATACTTGAGCTCAAGTTTAAACTGGTTAACCACAACTCAATAATTTCAACAAAATCCAATCCTAACCTGATTAGATTTGACTCAATCTTCTTAGTTGGTCAGACCCAACCCTTTAAATTGACTAGACCCAAACCAGGTTGGACTTGACTGAACCTAACCCTGTTCCTAACTGACTAAGTCTAACCAAACCGGACCCCAACTTACAACCCATTTAACATTATTTGATCAAATCAAACCCAACTCACATAAATAAATTGACTAACTTAACTCCGTTTGATTTAAAACAAACCCAATTCAACTTAACCACTTAACTAATTTAACCTGGTTTTCTTTAACATAGATATAACCCAATCTACTAACTCAATTAACCCAATTAATCTTAATCCGGTTTGATTTTAGAATAGGCTCAACCCAAATGAGGATCTTATTAGTTTATTTGTCCACACACAATGCAGAATTTCTGTACTTTTTTTTGCGTTACTGGAAAGAATTGTCCGTATCTTCCAATCCAGTTATCCAATTACATTGATTTAGGATTCATTGGAAAGCTATTTTCATAAACTTTCTAAAGGTTAATATATGTCATGATCAGAACACTATAACTAGATGAAATTACACTCGAAACTAGCAGCTCAGAACTGCACAATTGTAGAGCGTATGCGCAGTCCGAAAAAACTGCTCATATCTCTTAATTCGTAAATCGGATTTTAATGATCTAGGGTTCGTTAGAAAGATATTTTTCTAAATTTTCTAATGATGTATTATATATATAAATCGGAGAATAATAAGGATCTCAAATATCTCTTAAAACTGTTAGCCAGACTGCAGGTTTGAAACTGTCATCCTAAAAAAATCCTAGGTTGTATCTACATGTTGCCTTAAGTTTATCCCTTGCTGACATATGCATAATTAAAGGGAGGGAGAGTGAAGGTATTTACCTCTATCAAGGATGTCTGGAATCACCTAAGACTCCCTCTTGGTGTAACACCCTAATCCCAAATAGGGACACGTGTCACACCAGCCAGCTCAGGTGAGTTCCCTGAGCCCAAGGCTGTCCAAAACTGAAATCGAAACCTGCGGAAAGAACTGGAGACAGAGATAATAAAACATAATAAGTCTGGAACTCATCCCAAAAAGGAGAGTCATAACTGATACAAACTCTCTACAGACTACACGTCTGTATCTAGTCTCCAAAATAAAATACAACATCTACAGAGTGCACAACATAGAAGCTAATATGGGACGCCAGAGCCAGCTAAGAGTCCTCACATCTCACCGTGCCTAGCCTTGCAGACTCAACTTATACAAGCTACCGCACAAAGTGAGTAAGAAAGAGGGACTGAGCTACAGAGCTCAGTGATATGTGACCCCTACTGTCAGGTCAATTGAGACCCGTGCATCTGAAAATATAATCTTGTACATGGAAAGTAATCTCTACTCATATACATGCGGAAAATCTGATGCATCGTGACCGGTCTATGCATTATCTTCGCAGATTAGGAAGATCATCTAATGCAATGTCCGAGAAAACCCGAAGTCAACAATCACTAACATGCAGTCTATGTCTCATGAGATGTCTAGATATGTGAGCGTCTATCGATAAGAATGCAACTCTGTAGGATCAACTTGCTAAGATCTCAGATAAATAGCCGGCGAGGTGTCCCCCGATCTGGGCTGTATGTGAAGCCGCGAGGTTTCCCCCGATCTGGGTCTTCACTCGTGGTACCGAGCACTCCAAAGAGTTGGGAAGGGGTTTTAAAGATAAATTCATTTGAAAAGAAAGGTTTTCAATAACCCAAAAGAAATTCCTTTGAAAGCAAGAAAACCCTTCCCCTACTCGGTATCACGTTCGGCATAGCAAGGACCGTCTAACAGGATGCAAACATCGAATGCCCATATCATATCTCTGTCTCATGATCTACATCTAATCATATGCAGAAAGCAACAATCTACAATAGCTGTAAATAATTAGAATCATTCTCAAATCCCGGAATAAAACCATATCCGAAGAATATAACTGAAAACCCGATAAATCTCGATAAAACACAAGAATATACAGTAGGTCCACTCACCTGGAGTCCTAAGCAAGTCAAGCCCGATTCGGACCTCCCGAAGATCCCGACTTCGCCTTCCTTTTCCCTAATAATTAAAAATACGACTATTATTTAACTAATGTTCAACTCAATGTCACTCGTTTAGCAATTCTCTCAAAACACCCATGGGCTCACATTCAATTAGCTAGGGCCCATGTCCAACTAAATAAATTCACAATTCTTGATTTATACTCATTTCTGCTTAATGGGCCTAATACAAAATAAATGAAAACCCACACTAACCAATAACACTAGTTTATCCTTAACATGGAATCAATTACATGTCATTAAAACTAGCTTGATAGCTATAAGGTACTCATCAGTTTCATTCAACAATTCACTTCGCAATACATACCTCCAGATAGTCCAAAACAACAGGTTCATATACCCATTCCATTAAACACCAACTCTATATAACTAAATTTAAAACCATTCCCTCCTCTTTGAACTACTGAATCGGGTCCATTTATTATGTTAACAAGTTGAGGATCAACAGCAGCCCTGCAAAGTTAACTAACTATGACCAATTGCAAAGGATTGCAGAATTCTGACCATTTGCGCAGTTGGAAAGAACTGGTCACAACTCCTAACCCGTAAATCGGATTCCTCTCATCTAGGGCTTGTTGGAAAGTAGACTTCAAGCCCTTTCCATTGATATATAACACGCTCCAAACGGAGTTGTCTACAGGGCGCAGCTGTCCCACGAAGGGGACAGCCATCTGCAGGTCTGCACATGGTTATCTAAGAGCAACTACTTCACATCGACAAAATCCTCTCTATGAACCCATGAATACGAAGTTTACAAAGTGTACAACATCTAGAACATCATCAACAGCAACAACAACTGCTAATTAACTATTCAAAATTTCACAAGAATCTCCTACATTCTAAACACTTCTGCAGCCACCACAAGTACATCACCTCCTCTCATTCCAACTGTTCTTCAGGTTTCTGATCTCAAAAATACTAACAAAAGCTAATGATTTTATCAGTAGTGGCCTACCACACATTTCCAGGAAGCCATTAACCTATTAATAAGTTTTGGCAGGGCATAAAAACTCCTATGCCACTTCATCTTAGCTTCGCTAGCCCTGCTCAAAAGGAAACGAATACAATATCCTTCAATGCTTCTATAATTTCTGCATTTAGCACTTAATCATCCTGGAATCCTATAGTTCCATGCTATCTTGCCAACTGATCAAACTAATGCACATGTCCACTCTAGTAGTCTTCAGTTAAAATCATACTCAAATAACAGGCTAATACTTGGCATTCTATCGAACACCTTCCCTCTTTCTGAGCCTGCAATCTTGCTCGTTTACAGAGCCCATAAGAACCATTGCCTCCACAGATCCAAGCCCTCTACTTTAATGTTTTGTTTCTAAGCTATACAATATAACAAACACAGCTGGGAAACATTTCACACCAACAACTTAAAAATTCATTCAAACATTCCTACAAACCCCCGATAGGCATGTATAGGTTTTGACAAGTAAATCCTCACTTTAATCATTGAACTCCCAAAGTTTTACAATCTTTTATCAATAACAACAATGACAATATTAACATCTACTTCAGCATCAACAGCCTCCTCTCTTTACTTCACCCATCAACTACAACACCAACAGCAGCAACCACAACTGCTAGTCTCCAGTTAAAAGTATACTTAAACAGCATGCTAGTGAAGCCAAGTTAATCATGGCATTCTATCGAACAGGTGATAGACAAGAACAAAAGTCTCTAGCCACTTAACTATTTGGAAACTAGAAAATCCTGGATTTATACCAGGTTTACAGCAATAACAATAACATTAACAGAACACTATAGCAATCGACATTTGCAACACTAACAAAGACATCAATGAGCTTGTCATCAACCTTAATTTCTGAAATCCAACAGGGCCAACGCTTTCCCCCTTGCTGGAGCTTTACTCGCCGGGACACGATTGTAGAGTATGCTCAGCTGCTGGCCGGAACAAGAGGACGCCGGTATTGCCACCTATTGATGTTCAGCTGCTGACCAGAGAAAGCTCCAGCAACTCGCGCAGACGTTGGCCAAAAACATGGAAGCTGTGGCCTCCTGCATGTGGGCACCGGCCTCTTCAAGACAAGAATAACCGGAGAGACTCGTGGCGACCTCTCGCTTTCTCTTCCCATGCGCTGACGCCACTCTAGCTTCCATCTCCACCGCTTTTACCACCCTCTCCTCTCTCAATCAAGAAGGACAAAGACCCCACCTCCTTCCGTTTTCTAATCCCCAGCTAACTTAAACACACCATACTCTTCTTATTGGACCCGGCCCAACAGAGATATTACAACCATAGCTTCCAAAGCCCCAACAACTTGATTAAATTGTCACCCATTTAATTGATTTGCATTGTCACACAAGCTCATCTTTAATCATTTGTCACATGCCTAAGCTTATAACTCCAACCTTAAATTTATTATTTCAAACGCAAGGTATTAATCCACAATTACTTAAATGTAATTGTTATAATTCTCTTGGTAATTAAAATCTAATTCCCATTATTTTAGTATTAAATACCGGCATTTATTCAGTATTTTTACCAAATTCACTAAGAAAAAACCAGGGCGTTACCCTTGGCGTGTCTCCACACTCTACGCTGATATCCCTTAGCAAATCCCTCACCGAATTGTATCTCAATTCTCTCATTATGCCTCTCCTTATATAGAGGGAAGTGTCCTAATCTTACTCTAACGAGATAGAGATAAATCACAAATATTTTATAATTATCTATAAGTCTTCATCCAATTCAAATCTAACAATTGATTCATAATCAAATTATAATTCACAACCACAAACGATCCAAAATTATCTTTTACGAGACAAATCTTTATCCAATTCAAACTCAAACGTATAATTAAAAATCCGTATATGGATAGAGATCAATTATAATTATTTTCATGAGATAAGTCTAATTTAACTCAAATATAATATATTACTCAAATTACAAGTCATACTTGAGATAAAGATAAATCATAATCATTTTATAATTCTCTATTTTATCTCTTGTCAATCCCTACAAGGTTAATCCAAGTCAAGTGGCATAATGAATTTGACCATGTTGATTTAATCACATTAAGCCTAATCTTTTCCTAAAATTACCAAATTGTCCTTAATGTCCCCAACTAACCCTGATTAAGGAATCAACCAATTTAATCCTTCTTCCACTTAAAATCCAAATACCTCAAATTATGGGAATTTCTTTAATTAACGTATTAATTAAAGAATTTAGAAACACTTTTATTCCAACTAAGAATTCAATTTAATCCAACTTGGGAACTTTCATTTATTAATCAACTAATTAAGGAAAATAACTAAAAAACATTTACGTCCCTAAAATCGTCGGATTTTACAATCTCTTCTTTAGCTTTTTGGTAGGAAGAGAAAAGAGGAGTGTGGTGTCCTCCTTAACTGAAAAAGGAGGAGGGCATCCCTGATCTAGATGAGGAGGCAACCAGATCTAGGTGAGCTACGACGATGAGGGCTTCCATGGATCCTGTTATGAGGCCACGGTGGCTCGTTGCTTTAGTAGAGTTCGTCGCTTCCCGGTTGTCTGCACCTTGTCTCTCTCCAATACCCACCTGTCCTAGTTGCTCAAAGAGACCATGACCACCTCCTTCGTCTGTTCTCTCTACCATGTTCTAGGAAGTGAACTTTCGAGGGGTTTCAGCTCGTTGAGGGCTATCGCTAAGATGGTCAGTGATTGGGGAGTGGTAGCCAGGATTCATGAGAAAAGGTGCTTGGATTCTTATCAAGTAATCATAGAAACCCTAGATTCGATCTCTTAGTACTTTGGAGTATGTCTAGATGTTAGGATCGTGCTTGTTCGATACAATGCTTGGTCCTTAAGGAGGTATTCTGATGCTTGATTTTGAATATAGGGATTTTCTAGCAACCATGGAGTTTTTGTGATTTGGTATTCATTATAAATTCTTGTTTTCTTTTCCCGAGAATTAGTGTTGTTGGCCGTGTAGAGTTGGGAATACTTCCAAGAATCGTCTTTGGTTATGGCTTAGGAAAGCTGAAAAATATAACTTATGTTTTAAGCATAGGATTGTCAATCCTGTTTGTTATGCTTTGTTTACTACCCTTTTTACTTTTGCATGGTATTATTTCAAGTATGCCTATAACACCCTGAATTTTGTAAATAAATAAATCAAAAAATTCTCAAAAATTAATGAGACTAGTTAGCACGGAATATAAATTAACTATTTTAAAGCTCAATTAAAGGAAAATCAAGGATTAATGAATTTAAATCCAGCCTCGAAACTATTGGGCCCAGGGAAGACCTTATTGGGCCAGACCACTTACACTTGGAATAGTTGGAGGTGGATGGTTAAGATTACCTCGATTAATTAATTGGGAGATTTACTAAGTGTTAATTAATCAAAATTAATTAAGTGGGAGGTACCAAACAAATGTTAGAGTCCTGGTAAAGTAGATCTGACACTGTCAAAAGCTGATAATCTCGGATCTGATATGGCGAGAGACAGACCCCGTGATGTTACAGTGCGCCCATGTCACTGGAATCATTGATCGGGATTTTCATATCTGGGTCGATGAATTATTGAGAAGATAATATTTTAATGAAAGGTGAGGTGACACAAAGCTAGAAGATAAATTATTTTAATTAAAGTTTTTAAAGATAAGCTAATTTAATAGGATTAAAAAATAAGATAAAATATTTTAATAATATATCTATATGAATATATTTAGATGAAACTTAGGTTTCAAATTGAATTCTCAATTTCAATTGAAACCTAAGGCCTTGCTTGGATGGGGGGTTTTTGGAGGTTTCATAAAAGAAGGTAAGGGAAGGTAAGAGAAGGTAGGGGAAAGGAAAGTAAGGTTTTTAACCAAACCTTGTTTGGGGCCAAGGTAAAGTAACGGGAGGTTTTTAAACCTTATTGTGTTTGGTTTGAAGGTGATTGAAGGTAATGGAAGGTAAGGTTATACACCAATATTACCAAAATACACTTTAAAGAAATAATACAAAATTTATAGAATGTTATACTAATATTCAATTATTACTTAATATTTTATACTAATAAATAGATTAATTTTAAAATTTTATTTAAGCACCTTGTAATTGGATTTATAATTTTAATAATTCTTTTTTCTAAAATTATAAAATACTAATATAAAATATTAAGGGCATTTTGGTAATCTTGTAAGAGGGTGCCGGCGGCTGAAGCTAGGGATGGAAGAGAAGAGGGTATCGGCCAGCTCGTGAGTTTTGAGAAGATAAGATAGGTTTTTTTTTCCTCAATTAAGGGCATTTTGGTAATCTTGTATGACTAACCCTTCCAAACCCTCCGATTTGGAGGGTTGAAAAGTGAAGTAAAATGGGGGGTTTTAACCGTCTATTTTACCTCCAAATACCTCCTAATACCTTGCCCTCCAAAACCCCCATAGGCCATAGATCCAAAAAGGGTTCATATCAACCCTCCAAAACCCTTCCTTTATGAAACCTCCAAAACCCCCCATCCAAGAAAGGCCTAAGGGGCTCGCTCACCCCCTCTCTCGACCTCTCTTCTCCTTCGATTTCTCACGCCAGCGTCCCTACCCGTGCCCACCAGCCTGGTGTCGCCCGTGCCCTCGCCCACCAGCTGACGCCTCCCTATCTCCGCCTCGTGCGAGGCTCAGCGGCCCGCGGCGTCACGCCACCTGTCCAGCCCCTGCGTGCGGCATGCGGCCGATTCCGGCGACCCGAGCCACCACCGTCCCTCCTCTTCCTCTCCTTTGTCTGGCCTGCCCCGAGCCCCCCTCCGGCCGATCTTGGCTTGGGCACGCGCCACTGCTTTTAGCCCACGCCACCGCAGCCCTTTCTCCATCTCCTCTCTCCGGCGAGCTTGCCTACCCCTTGTGAGTTGGAATTTGGGGGAGATCCTCTAATGTTTCATGATTTAGGTCATGGAGGCTAATTGGGGTTGAACACATGATATTAATAAGATATTAGGGCTGTGAATTAGAAAGGGATTAAGGGGGAATTGAAGTGGGATTGTATGTGTTAAGCATGATGTAAATGGTATGAATGTTTGTATTAATTTTGGGAGACCTAGAAATAAAGAAGGTGTTGCCCAAATTTTATCTAGATTATACATGATTAATTGTCCATAATTATGTATAGAATTTGATTACCTTTTTTAAGAGCATGTTAGAGGTTTTTAATTATGCAAGGATGAAGATAGCTAGATCTTCTATTATGAACAAATTTTGTATTCTTATGAGTCTTGAAGGCATGAAATGCATCTTAAGTAGGAAAGCATGCTTGTGAGAGCTTAATGACTTTAATATGCTCCTTCGAGTTTAAATAAGAGTCTAAGTTAATAATAAAATTTCCGTATTCATGAATCTTCGTATTTTTAAGCTAATAGAATTTAGTTATGGAAAATATGGCTTTCGTATTTATTTAGTTATCGTGATTATGATTCTAGGAAAGGAAAAGGTCCCATAGGAGTTGCAAACGGACACTTAGCGAGGACTTCATGTGAGTGGGCATCCCTGTATATTTTGTTTTATGCATGTATTTATCGTGATTCGATTGATTCGTGCTTTAAATGAGTTTTTACCTGTTTGTGGATGCCGATGGATTTTATCGCTATTTTAGTATAGTGATTTCATACTTGCTTAATTGTTGAAATTGAAATAGCATGAGTAATGATTAAGTGAAACCTTAATTGGTGGAAAAATTGATTTTATTGTATCGTAGGTTGCACCCTAGTTAGATATGGATGAAGGATCCAACGGGGCTCAAGATAGAGCCCAGAAATAAGTAGACGATATCAGGTTAGAAAAGGGATTTGTTTTTAATCATCTTTTCTAAAACAAAACATTTGCGAACTTCGTCTTTTATAAAACCCCCTTTCTAACTCTGGTGAGTGCCCGCATCGGCTACGGGATGCATGCTTGACGTACACATGTAGATGTATGTCTCTAGTCGTCAAGCCCCGGGTTCATGTACTGCATGCCTCTGTTCCCGGTCATTAGGATCACGTACTATATGCCTCTATTCCTTGATGGTAGTTGGAGTTCTTCTCAAGACATGAGAACTACGGGTGTTTACTAGTACGATATAAGGCCTTAGCATATATATTTAGAAATATGATATACTTGTAATGATTGAGAATGCATGTTTGCTTATTCGAGTTGTTTTATTACCTTAGCATGCCTATCCTGATTTAAGATAATATTCAGACTCTCATTGATTTGTATTTGAATATATACATGTACTAGTATATTAGTACCGGATTTATGTCAGAGACAGGTATGTATAATACCTAACAGATTTGTCTATACTCACTGAGCTCGTATAACTCATCCCTCTGCTATTATGTTTTTACCTTGCAGGATCTGGACAGTGATCGTGTGAGGGTTGTTGTCTAGTTGGCTCTGGCGTACCTTTATTTATGTGTGTTTCTTGATTTATATGAGACTTGTTATTTCAAGACTTGCTAGTATTGTATTTGGGGCCGTTGTTGCCCAAGACTTATTATATTGTACTTCTATATGACATTGGTTTGTTTCAGACTTCCTGTGTGTAACAGGATATGTTTTTTGATATCTTAAGTATTTGAAGTAATTCTTGTGTTATTGGTTTTATTGTATACAGCCTTAGGCACAAGATTCTTTCCTGACCTGGCTGGTATGACATCTATCTCAGTAAAGAGATGGGTGTTACAATGCTACTCTATTCAAGATCATGGTGGGAAGCTTGCGCTACTTGACCTGTACAAGACCCGACATTCTTTATAGTGTTGGATTGGTGAGCCGCTACATGGAGGAACCAAAGACATCTCACTTGCAAGCCGCAAAGATGATTTTTCACTATATTCAAGGTACCATTAGTCATGGTTTATTTTACTCATATTCTCAAAATCCTCATATTGTTGGTTATTCTGATAGTGATTGGGGTGGAGATTTGGATGATAGAAACAACACCACCGGATTTGTTATCTTTATGGGGAATACGGCGTTTACTTAGTTATATTGTCTACATGTGAGGCGGAGTATGTGGCGGCATCTTCATGTGTTTGCCATGCTATTTGGCTTAGAGAGTTACTAAAGGAGATTCATTTTCATCATGATGAAGTTATCAAGATTTAAGTTGACAACAAATCGGCAATTGCATTAGCAAATAATCCTATGCATCATGAAAGGAGTAAGCATATTGATTCTCAGTTCCATTTTTTTCTGGATCATGTGAAGAAAAAGGAGATTGAACTAACTTATGTGAAGTCAAATGACCAAGTTACGGATATCTTCACCAAGCCACTCAAAGTTGATCTCTTCAACAAGTTCAAGATCTTACTTGGAATGGTTGATAGGAGTAAACTAAGTTTAAGGGGGGATGTTGGAAAATAAACTTAGTTTATTACAATCTTTTGTTTATAAGTATGGTACTAGAGTAATGTGTAGTAGTAATGTGTTGGTCTCTTCCAAAATAGTAGTAATGTGTTGGTCCTTTCCAAGGACAAGTTGTTAGTCTTGGTAATGAGGAGTGTAAATTCCCTCAAAAGTCTCTCAAAGTTTGAATGTATTCAAATGTGTTTTCTTGTAACAAAGCAGTAAGAGTGATGTAATGAGAAAGTGAAAAAAATAAAAGCAAGTTGTTCCACATCTTCCTCTTCTTCTTCTCTACATTTTGCGTGTGAGAGAGAGAAATACAATCCACCACAAAACCATTTTCTCTTATTGTCTTACTACAAATGGTATCAAAGTGTAGGTTTGATCTAGGAAGGTGATAGACCTCTGAGACTCCACGAGTATAAGTCCATAAGATTGGAGAAGGAGACAGACCAATAAGACTCAAAGAGTACAAGTCCAAGAGATTGCATGAGAAGAAATGGAAGACGGAAAATCCGTTGCAGTGACGGTGTTGTTCAAGGCATTACTCAAGGAGATCTTAGAGAAATTGGGGTTGCCACTAGCTAGGTATGATTGTGAGAAATTCGACTGGGATCACCTACCTTATTTTGCAACAAAGATAATATTTGAAGATGAGTTCGGAAAACACGAGGAGTATGGACTACCGCACCCAGTAAAAAAGTAGCCGAGAATAAAGGCGTGTTGTGTGTAATATGGCAGTTAAGGAGTCATTAAAAAATTGAAATAGACGATGTGAACAGAAAGGAGTTGGAAGAACTAAAGTCTGAATTTGAAGACCTCAAGGAGGCGTATGAAGAAATTTGGGGCAACCTCTTTGAAACGAAGAAGAAGCTAGAAGAATTAAAGAAAGAGAAAGATGCTAAAGATTTTGAAGACAGTAATGATTAATTAAATATTTAAGTTTAAGGTAAACTTAAATATTTAATTGAATAAAGAGTTAGTTGTTTATGGGAAGTGTAGAGTTGTTATAAGTTAGGTGTTTTGGAAAAATGAGAGTGATTATGAGGCATGGGAAATGAAGAGTAGTATTGGAATATGAAAGGTTGTCTAGGAAGGTGAAAGGTTAGGTATTATAAAGGGGGTTTTGTAAATTCTATATATTAGGCTTAGTTGGTTGTGTTTTGTTAACAGGTTTAGAAGTAATAGAAAAAATTTTATATTTTGCTCTTCTTCCTCTTCCTAAGATCTCCCTAAGCACTGTCTTGACTCCTACAGTCTGCACCCCGTCTCTCTCCAATGCACATCTACCCCAGCCGTTCAAAGAGACCGTGACCACCTCCCGCGTTGTCCTCGCCACCACGTTCTAGGAAGCAAACTTTCGAGGGGTTTCAGCTCATTGAGGGCTATTGCCAAGATAGTCAGTGGTCGGGGAATGGTAGCCGGGGATTCATGAGAAATAGTGCTTGGATTCTTATTAGGTAATCATAGAAACCTTGGATTCGATCTCTTAGTACTTTGGAGTATGTCTGGATGTTAGGCTTGTGCTTGTTCAATGCAATGCTTGGTCTTTAAGGAGGTATTTTGATGCTTGATTTTTAAATATAGGGATTTTCCAGCAATCATGGAGTTTTTGTGATTTGGTATTCATTACAAATGCTTGTTTTTCTTTTCCTGAGAATTAGTGTTGTTGGGCATCTAGAGTTGGGGTTCTTTGGACGAGAATACTTCCAGGAATCATCTTTGGTTATGGCTAGGGCTGTGCAAAAAAACCGTTTAAACCTTAAACCGAACCGGACCGGTTTTTTCTGAACCGTCGGTCCGGTTCCAACCGGTTTTATCATTAACTGGTCCGGTCCGGTTTTTGAACTGTTCGGACGGTTTGGTCGATTTCGATTCACAGGAACATGGTCCAAACCAGACAAGACCGTTTTATTTTTAAAGTTGTAAAATATTTTTTTAGGGTTAATAGAAAGTCTGAGATCGAGAGTCAGCTTCTCCGTCTCTCCCGAATTCCCGATTCAGCGATTCTTTTTCTTCCCTCCCAGTGCTACTGCTCCCAGCCTCCCACATCGTGTCGGAGATCGAGAGTCCAAGATATCACAGGCCACATCGTCTCCCTCCCACCCAGTCTCCCAGGCCCCATCTTCTCAGAATTTTAAAGAGGATAAGTGGCGTCCTCCGCTCACTGATCGATCGACTCGGAGAAACTGGGAAGAAGACGCGGAGAATCGCATGGTTTAAACCCTAAGAAGATGCAATCACGATTTCCATCATCTCTTTTTCTTGTTTTGATCTAATTGTTTCTTTGTTTCTCTCTAAATTCATCGATTGAATTTCCAGGAATCTGGAGATCGGACGAGCGGCAATCAAGCATGCCATCAAAGCCCTGCGTAAGCGGCATGCCCTCGAAGAGGGCGCGCACTCCGCGGCGATCCTCACCCTCTCTAGACCCTTTGCCGGATCTAGTTGTTTTTCTACTATAATTATTGCCGGATCTAGTTGTTTATATCTCGCTCTATGAGATGGATTTAGGTTTTGTAGTTTATGATGTCTGTTTATGGTTTTATTTGCAAATCAAATCTCTCTTCTGGGGTGAATTTGTCACTGATATTTCTATTTCGTAGTTGATAACGCTTTTCAATAAGTATTCTATTTGAATTATCATTAGATAAGTTAAGAATTGATTTGGGGTTCATTGTATGCAATATCATGGTCGAATTAGACACCAAATTTTGGTAAAAACCCACTCATTGGAACATCTATGCTAGAAGAGGGTGAGAAACATCGAAATAATGGCCATGCTCATAAATTGGAAGTAAAACCGGACCGGACCGGTCCGGGTTTCCCTATAATTTGGTCCGGTCCGGTCCCAATAATAGGGAAACCGGTTAAACCGGTCCGGTTCGGTTCTGAACCGGTCCGGTCCGGTTCTGGACCGTGCACAGCCCTAGTTATGGCTTAGGAAAGCTGGAAAATATAAAGGGTGGTTATATACCCCTCAAAAGTTTCATAATTGCATATTTACCCCCTAAAAAATCATAATTGCTTGTATATCCCTGAAAAACAAATTGAATTACGGATATGCCCCTACTGTTAGGATCCGTTGACAGAAGTTAACAAGATAATCTTAACCATGGTTACAACTTAGGTTAAAGGTTGAAAAATGTCCAAAATACCCCTCTTTATATATTTTAAATATTTTAAATTTTAGATTTTTACAGAGGTATTTTTAAATCTACAACAGTGAAACAAATTTTCCAGGGGTATATAATGTAAAGGGTATAATGGTCACTTTGTATATGCCATTTGGTAACAGACAGTTTTTCATCTAATTTTAACCCCAAGGGTATATATGTAATTATACCTATTATTCAGGGGTATGTATGCAATTATGTTTCATTCAGGGGTATATATACCATTTTAAAATTATTTAGGGGTACACCTACAAAAAGCCCAAAATATAACTTATGTTTTAAGCATAGGAAGAGGATCTAAGAACAAATCTTAGCCTCGTTAATCCTGTTTGTTATTCTTGATTTACTATGTAACACCCATCTCCGAATAGGGACAAGTGTCACACCAGGCAGGTCAGGGGGTGAACCCCGAGCCTAAGGCTGCATAACCTGATAAAATAATCATAACGAAACATTAATATTTTAAAAACATAGTGTCAAATACATTAACCGTACAAACCATAATCTCATACAAATACGAATCTAGCATAAGAGTTCTTAACTCTTCTAAAAGTAAATACAACACTCCAGATAGAAACATAAACAACTGGGCTGTCAGATTCAACTAAGGATAGACAGTACTCTCTCCTACACTTTAGATACGATCAAGTACCTGTCTACTACCTACAAAATTTCACACAAAAAGAGGGTGAGCTACAGGAGCTCAGTGAGGTATGAACACCACTGTCAGGTATAAATGTACATGTGCAACATCGGCATGTAATAATCTCGAATAAAATATAAACTAAATAAGTATAAAATCTGAAGATAAATGCGAAATATAAAAATGTTGGTCAATACATTATCTTCAATCAAATTGGATCATGCCAACATAATAGAAAACCTAAGTAAAATGCACATACGGGTTTCTTTAATAACTTTATTCTCGGTACCAGGAATGATTTCCATAATCATCCTAGATAACAAATCAAAGCCAGTAACTACCACGGTTGGACCAATCAACAACCGGGAAGTAGACAATATGTGAAATCATATCATATATCAGCTACACCTCTACTTCGTTACTACGGAACCATAGTGGAAACGAGCGGAGCAATCAACACCCGATAGCCTCTCGGTCAGACCGACCAACAACTGTGAGGCTATAATGTATATACGTGCACTAGGCACCCTACGGGTATGGAAAGAGGGGTTTTATTTCTAGAAAACAGAAGGTTTTGAAAACAGATAATCTGGGACTAAAATCAGAATTTAAATACCCCTTCCCCAACCTAGTGTCGTACTCTCTGGCTCTTTCATAGAGCCACCATTGGTGCAGTCAAGTACTTAGGTACGATGCAGTGCATCAATATCTCTATCAATGTCTCTTTTCTATTTCAGAAATGTTTATGTGTCTTACGCATGCATTTTCTAAAACATGGTTCAAATCCATCAATTTATTAATAAAGACTTGCTTTGTAACACTCAATGCATTTTATAATAAATAATAAAACTCATGCCTTTCATTTCAATAAATAACTACGATGAAAACTCGGTGGAAATACGAGAGATGTACAGTTGTGTTCCCTCACTTGAGTCTAGTAGGCCTTTGAGGCTTGCTTGGCCCTTCGGCAGCTCCTGTTGCACCTTTTTCCTTTCCCTAAAATTCAAAGTAGTAATTATTAATTTCTAGGTTCATATTCTTGTCTAAATAACTTACATAGACTATTTTTTCCAATGTATTGAAGCACCTTATTCATATATCTATTTATATCCTCATTGTACATCTACACATAATTATACTCACCGACATGGGATTCAAATGATTATATTTAACTATACTTTCATTTACATGTATGCACTGTCAAACCGGGCATAGCTTCAAGCCAACTGGCTTCTCCTGACACTTCGAGCATGTTAGTTAAATCCTATGCCCCTTCTTATGTCTATGTGAACAAGTATCTTTCTCAAAGAGATCAACTCTCTCAAATGGATCAATTAAGCTACCCAAAGCATTCCATAGGCATAGTTTTCCTATATATGTACACGGTCGATGACAAGAGAAGAGAAAACATGGTGAAGGCAGTAATCTACAGCCAGGAATCCTCACAATTGGTTTCTGCAATTACCCAGGTCCTCTAGCTGCATTCTCAGCCCTTTAAGGCATTTCATCAAACAATTTGTGAGCATGTTCAAAATCCTTACTTCTACATTACCATTCAACTATGGATTCCAATATTATACAAGTTAAATTCTTACAATGAATAATAACAAGTATAAGAACCTTTAACCATGCGTTTAACAGCTCATTAGCTATATGAGGCATTTCATCGAACGGTTGCTATGCATGCTAATTTCCCTAGCTGCAGCATAGGAACAAGGTTCTAAAATTCTTAATTATACACATTATGCATTCCTTAGCTCTTAATTTCCATCCATATATCTAATTAACACTCCATCATTCCTATTTTGATCCACTGAACATAGCATCGAGAATTATACAAGCCGATCAAACCTTCTAAACAATCTCATTCACAACTTCCATCTTCAATCAATTTCATATCAATTTAACTGTACTAAACTCACCGGGGTGTGCAGCCGGCGGCAGTACAGCCTCAGCGCCGGGCCTTCCCGGACTCCAATTATCCTCCCCGGCGTTTGGAGATTGACTCTGTTCGCGGACACGGCGTGAGGTCCAGTTGCGTCGGGTGGAGGCCCTCGATCGGTCGCGCGCATAAGGGAGGGGGGGGGGAAGAAGAATGTGAATCTCTCTCTCCCTCTTCTTCTTTTCTTTTTAATCTTTAGTCACATTAAACCTTAATTTACTATGGTTTTAAATCAACTCAAACAACCGACCATATGTCACCTATATATTATTGGTCCCATTATTATTCACTAATCAATATATTAACCATCTCATTAGTTAATGAATTGTATTATTTGTAACATTAAACTGATTTCTTTATATTTTTTCTTTTAATTATTTTAATCTTTATTTATTTTATTCATTTATTTAAAAGTAAACCAAGTTCCATATCCATGCCATTGAAGGAAAGTAAGAAAGCTATGCATGCCATTGAATGATAAAATAGTTAGCAGATATTAGTGCAATAGAATGGAGAGGTTATTGGATGAGAGACTCTCTTTGTATGCATGGTAACTAGGTATGCATTCTAACTTGGAAACCTGAATTAATGTTGCCATCCTTTGGGTAATACTATGAGACCTTTTATCTTCATTTTAACATTGGTTATCTTTACTTACAGTTCTACCATCTATTACTAGCATAATATAAGTAGTAATAAATTATAGTAAATCTCAATATGCACATGCATGAGAGACATCTATTGTACAAGGTCTTAACTAAGTATTACACTTAAAATACTTAATGGGCATCCTTAGTATTAACCATGTTTAAACTTACACTTGAATCAAAAAGGCTTCCATTAAAATCTAATTCCAGGATTATGTTTGCTTAGTGTATATATGACCTTGAGTACAAAAAAAATAAATGCATTGCCACGGGATGGGTAAACTTTTGGGGGTCACTAAATTATGTACGGATTTCATTTCAGTTACAGAACTTCAATTTGTTTCAAAGCAATCACTCAACTTCAATTTGAGTTCATTGGGCAGTCACCCAAGGGATTCCGGCAAACACTTGCTGATGTGGACGCCGGAGATGCCATGTAGACCGATCCACATCAACATCCTCTTCTTCATAACGCTTTTTCTTCCCCAATTTGTTCCATAAAAACCCATTGGAGGTCCCCTTAGGATTTGATTCCTCTCATCTTTCCCCTGTCTCTTCACTCTTTGAGATTTCTAGAGAACTTCTTGTAATATGAGTTTTTGATGAAGATGCTAGGGTTTCAATTCCTATTAGTTAAAGAAGAAACAATTCTTTTAGCTTTTTCATCTAGAGAGGCTAAACATATTATTGAAACCAGTACAGTATTTAAGGAGTAATATGAATCATGATGTAGAGCTGAATTTATATGAAAGAACACTAGAAATTTTCTAGACCACCAAGTGTTTGATCTTATGCCAAAATGAAACAGCAAAACAAACCTGGATAATTGCTTTAATATCATCTTGGTGAATAAGAAGCAATGTTTCAAAAGCACAGAAAGCAAATCCCATTCACCATCACCATCACCATCACTATCCCTACTAGAACAATGCTTCTCAATCTCTCTCTCAAACAATTGATCCATTCTCTCGAAGCTCTTCTCAAGCTTTTCTTTAAAACCAGAGCTCTTGCGCAACCATTCCAAAGACGGTAACGATTGTCTCATCGCGAACTTACTGAGCAACTGGATGATGATCATGGTTCGGGCTTCAATTACACTCTCCATCATCTGAAAAACATCATCCAAAATCAGGGAAGAAAGGGCGTTATGAGGAAGATGATGCTGATTGGATCGGTCTATGTGGCTTCTTCGGCGTCCACGTCAGCAAAGGGGCACTGGAATCCCTTAGGTGACTGCCCGTTGAACTCAAATTGAAGTTGAGGGATTGCTTTGAAACAAATTGAAGTTCGGTAACTGAAATGAAATCTGTACATAGCTTAGTAACCCCTTAAAAAATTTACCGGCATGGGATACATTGCATATTATAAATAATTATAAGGGGCTGACCTCTCTTGGGAACACCAGGAACAACTAGTATAATTGAAGCTGTGATGGTTGTACTTGTATTTAGATGCTACAAAAAACTCCATATTAAAGGAAGCCGGGTTACTATAGCTACTACAGTAACCCGAGACTTGAAACTTTCGACGTTTTTCCAAAAGACGCGGATTTTTATTTCGATCATCTCAATAGTTCAGGGGTGTGTTAAAACTAAGGGAAATGATGCGGACGTGTGTCTATGGGCCGGATTCGTCGGTTATAAAATTAAAAAGCAGACATTTTGGTAAATTCACAATTGAAGGGTTTTAATGCATGTAATGCCTTCTGATTATTATGAATTGTCATCTAATGGATAATTATCATGTTTAGGGCGTGACAAGTGGTCGTGGACCCGACTGGAAGGCTCGGACCTGAGTAGGTCCTCGAAAAAGGTGGGTAATCATACCAAAAAATGCACATTACATATTTTTCTAAAAACATTGCATGTAGAGATTTTAAAGAAAAAATATGATTATTTTTATACAAATATATGAATACAAACGAATTCCATTGTACGTGGTTTTTCTTAAAGTCCACTGGGTTTTATTAGGAGTTGTTTGTATGGACGGACACCTCTTGATACCGGTGTTGAGTTCGGGATTTTATGAAACTCATTTGCATTTTGGATCGTATCAGTTTTCATAGTCATATCTTTTTGAGATAGACTCGATCCGTTGTGGGATCTGGGAGTTGATGTTAGACTCGATCCATGGTGGGATCTGGGAGTCAGACTAGATCCATTGTGAGGATTTGGGAGTCGATGCTTTGTGCATCCAGCCGTTGTCGAAACGCGCACATGCTCATCCTATGGGATATCTCAGGGTCGGATGTTAGGCTTGAACAGGCTTATCTGGGAGCCAGACGGACCGAGAACCGAGTGGCCACTCAAGGAGCGGTAGTGTTTTATGCTTTGATAGTATATTTTTGGAGTTGATTATTTGGGCCACCAGCCCGGTGTTTATGCATGCGAATGTTTTGGGCCTCGGGCTCGGGGGTTATGCATGTTGATGATTTGGGTTATGGGCCCGGTGATGTTTTGGGTCATGGGCCCTACGTTCATACTTGCTGCTATTTTATTGCATTTATGTTTTCTTTGCCCATATGATTTGTATGTGGCGCTCACTGAACCTAAGTTAGTTGGCTCAACACCCCCTGATGATTTTCCTCTAGTGACGACGAGATTTAGGATCGAGGCGTAGGACGGGATTCTCTATGGGGCGGTTTACCTGTGTTTCTTTTAGTTCTTGAGGTGTGTAGACCTCCTACTCGCTATCATGTGTGTGAGAGTTGTTGTATTTATTTAGTATTGTTTTAGGACACTAGGGGTGGATGTATGAACTATGTGGGATTGTGTGAGCCCTTAGATACTCATATGTTGTATCTTATATAGGGTGGTGTAAACCCTTTTATCTTCATTATTATTCCGTTGTTACTTATGTATTATGATCTGTACAGGATATCTTCTGAGCCTTGCGTACTTGTGGGGGTCACCCTATAAGTAAGCGACGTCTATCGCGTGCACAAGGCCGGGACTTGGGCTCGGGGTGTGACAATAGCTACAGATTCTTGTGTTTACTTCAAAAGATGTCATGGAGGTAATTTTGTCATCCTACTACTTTATGTTGATGATATGTCGATAGTAGGATATGATGAAAAATTGATCTCTAAGTTGAAAGAGAGTTATTTAAACCTTTTAACATGAAAAATTTAGGCTCAGCTAAGCGTATTCTTGGAATGGATATCATTCGAGATATATAGAAGAGCTGGAAAGTTGTGGTTATCATAAGAAAAAATATGTTCAACGAGTATTGAATAGATTCAACATGAAAGGTGCTAAGCCAGTTAATACACCTCTACCAACTCACTTGAAGCTATCAAAGGATTTATGTTCAAAATCAAAGGAAGAAAAAGAAAACACGGGTGAAAATTTCTTATTCTTCTGCAGTTGGATGTTTGATGTATGTAATGGTTTGTGCATTGCCCGACATTGCTCATGCAGTTGGTGTAGTAAGCAGATATTTCTCAAATCCTGGCAGAACTCATTGGGAAGCTGTAAAGTGTATTTGAAGTATTTAAAAGGTACTTCTAGATTCTGCTTGGAATATGGAGGTGTAGAACTAGTTCTTGAAAGCTTTACATATTCAAACATGGTTGGTGATCTAGGTAATAGAAAGTCTACTTCAGGGTATCTATTCACCTTTGTAGCGGGAGTCGTATCATGAGGTTCTAAGTTGCAAAAGTGTGTTGCTCTGAATGATTTCTTCAGAAATTGGGGTTGAATCAGAAAGAATATGTAGTTCTAATGATAGTCAGAGTGCTTTGGACTTAACCAAGAACTCTATGTATCACAACCGGGCAAAACATATTGAGGTAAGATATCATTGGATTCGGTCAGTGACAAAACAAAGACTGATGCAATTCAAAAAGATACACACTTATTGGAATACAACAGATACGCTAACAAAGGTGATTCCACAACATAAACTGAAGCTCTGCGTCAAACAAGCAGGGCTGGTGAACTCCAAGTAAGGAGGCATTAGGCGATCTCCTCTTCATGGGGTTGGAGGGGGAGATTGTTATTTATTGGGTTCAAGACATAATTATGTCCATCCTCATATGTCATTATCCATTTTGGACTTAAGGGCAATAATGACAATTCGGGAAAATTTGGGGGGTTTTTGAAAAAGAAACCCTAGCCATCATAAAGAGAGTATAAGGGAAAGAAAAAAGAGGAGGGGGGGAGGTTGTGTGGTTGTCTGCTGAAAAGAAAATCAAGGATAAAGAATTCAATATTGTTAGTGCAAATGCACTAGGTTGGCAATATTTGACACAAGTAATTAATATGACAAGTCAACATAGTCAAAGCATGGTTGAAAAGTCAAGGACAGAAGACTCCATATGACTTGAAGATCAATCCGGGTACAACCCAAGCTTGGAAGGTGATTGCAATCCATATGGAAGAATGATCATCAAACTTAAAAGGATTGTGTAGCTTCAAGCTGGAAGATGGATATGAGTGCAGGCTACATGCGGAAAGAAGTTGATTAATAGAAGCCTTGATTGAGGATTAGATTCAGCTGATTGGAGATATTATTGGAAGCCTAATTCTACAGCTGATTGGTGATTGATGCAAGGCTTGATTGAAGAATGCTGATTGAAGCTCTGATTGAGGAAATTATTGTAACGCCTCGACCCAGATCTCGGGACCTCGGGCACATTTACAGACCGGCCGTACCCAAGTGGAAACGGGTCCCACTCGGATACAAGGCCTAATAGATCATAAGCATGAAAATATCTTGATGTCAAGAATTACAAGCTTTGAGTTATACAGCGGAATATAAAAAAAAAATCAAGGTTTAAGAATACCCTACAATGATCTATACAAGGTCAAGTCCTAAAAATTTCACGCTCCAAGAATCTCGTGGTTTCCTAACCTCAGCAAAGATATTCCGCCCCCCCCCCCCTCGAATGCTCTTGGATTCTCAATCAGCTATTCCTCAGGTCCTGAAAAAGAACATTAAGTGGAGTGAGCTTTCAGAAGGAAAGCTCAGTAAGTACCCCCGCTGGGGGGGCAAAGAAGTCAACACAGAAAACATAATATAGTGATCCACACAAACACTAACATAATATATACAAGATCAAGCCAAAACCACAAAGATTACTATCACACAAGCATAAAACACAGAGTCCAAAGAAACTTCTTGTCATCTCCCGGGCAACATCTTAACTTATCTTAAGTCAGACCCTAGAGTCTGAGGGGCGGCTCCAACGCCAAGACGCATTACCAGATCATCCCACCGACGCGGGTGGACATCCAGGGTTCCCTCCCCCTGGTAGGACTACAGGACGTTCAGAGTGTCCTCCCCCTGAACGCTCGCAACTTATCACAATCTGCACTAATTGGGAGAATCTTCACACGAGAGTGCTGACGCAAGTCTACCCGGACTTAGCATAGGCTCACGCGTAGCCACGGCCTTATGCCGGTCAACAGGTAGACATGTTCAGCGATCACAAACGAAACTTAACACATTAACTTACGTACACCACATGGGAATTCAATAAAGCAGGAGCACAAAATGTATATGCAAATCAAAGCAATAGACTACCAAGTCGTAGTAACAATAAAACAATACCCCAATGGGCCAACAAGCATGAGATCAACAAACTAAGGTCCCAAACATGAAGAAACGTGCATAAGTATGAAATCAAGGAAGTCGTGAATCAAGAACATGCTTAAAATAAGGCACCATCAAAAGCCAAGGAAACCCATTGCTGGGTGGGCACTAGGCAGGAGCACTTACCGAAGTCGCGAAGTCTGGTGTTCCAAGGAACCGATTCCTCTCGCATCAATGTCAATCCTGATAATAGATCCATATTAACGATGGTAATCATGCGTAAACCCTATATGCATGCAATTGGTTCGCTATTGGGCCCTATTCGAGGCTATTGGGCCTTTGTTAGTCCCTTATCCATAATCGGCACCTCTTTCTTTACTAAAAATCAATGTGCTCTGGTGGTTAGGGGCTTCCACCATTTCAAAGAGGTTATGGGTTCCACTCTCGTCGTTTACAGAATTTTATTTTATTTTATTTCTTCTATATTTATTTTCTTCCACTATCCTGGCCCACCAATAAGCCCATCAAGTGGACCAGACTCACCTACCTCGATTGGCTTAGATTTGTTAAATTCGAATCCTGCTATACCTAATGGAACCCAAATTTAATTATGTGACTCTACCAATTAATTAATTAAATTAAGTCATTAAGCCCAAATCAACTTTATTCGACTAGTCCGAGTCCGCAAATTAGCCTATCCAACCTATACAATTTGGTTTAAAATCATCTCCTGACTCAAATTGGACTCTAAATCTATTTGATTAGAATCAAGCCTATTGGATACAATTAATTCGATTGTATCTAATCAACTAACATTAATCGACTAGACTCGACCTAAATCCCAACCCAATCAATTCAACTCCGACCCATTAGTACAACTAAACCCGTTATTTATCTCAAACCCAACCCGAACCCGTTAGTCTATGATTCAGACCCGTTAACCCGTCACTGTTCATCATCCCTCTCCAGCACGCGCATAAGTCCAGATCGAGTTCCGGTGTTCGTCGGAGTCGCACAGGCAGTCAAAACCGCCTGTCCTACGGTATCCGCCTGCCGGCGATGGCTCGCACCCTGTGAAAGCTTTTCTGGACAGAGTGCTTTCGGCTCTGTCTATCTTCACCTGGGTACCTTCTCCCCGGTTATCAGTCCCGCGACAAAGCACTCCTAATTCCCCCCCTGTTCTCGTTCTCTCTTCCTCGCCGTTGCTTTTAAACCATATGCATGCTAATATTCGAACAAGTAGACAGAGGTCGAAAGAAGGAACTCACCGGTGATCTTCGGTCTCCCCGCACGTAGGATTTCCACTCTCCTCCTTACTTCTCTGGAGATCGTGAGTCTCTACGAACTCCTTCTTCCTCTGTCTTTCTGTCTCGTAGCCTCTCAGCAGTGGTGATGATTTCTGATCGATGAGAGGGAGGTCCTGGGATCTACTCTTATTTATAGAACTCTCAATGGAGTTCGAATTAATCTCAAAGATAGTGTTTTGAGTTTGGATAAGCTTTTATCTTAATTTAAATTCTGTTTTTTTCTAGAAGATTGTCGGTGAGGATTGTCTCCACGGCGGTATACGCGGCGGTGTCGCGAGCTGGGAGAAAGAGTCGCGCTGCATCGCAATTCCACCTCCTTTTAGGTCGACGGTTCTGATCAATCGAAGGCAAGGGGTTGGATGCTGATTCATCGCCTCGAGGTTTGGCGAAGATCCATGATGGACAGTTCAGATGATGCCCGCATCGTGGGGACATCTTCACTGCTATCTTACCAACAGAATGAATGGTTTGATCTTCCTCTCGCGATCAGTACTTATATCGATCCTCTCATCTCAGCTGTCCATAAAACTTTACAGAGTTATTTATCTACTTTGCAACCACCCCTGCCTCTTTAAACAATTCACACACCGGTCCCTTTCCAGTGAGAGAACAGAATTATATTCAGGTCCCTAATTTTTATTAAATCTCATTTAAGTCCTCCTCACAGAGAGAGATATAAAATTCTTATTAAGTCCCTGAGTTTTCTCTAAATTTACCTTCGGCCCTTAATGATCCTAAATTAAATTTTAACTTGCGGAATTTAATTATTTTAAATCCTTATTTTAAATTCATAATTTCCTTTCCTTATCAACTATTATCTAAGTTATCAATTGGTGTAATACCCTAAATGGTCCCTCTATTATATGATAAGTGCCCGTTTGGTCCCTCTATTTTAATTTGACCCCCATAGATCCCTCTATTATTTCAATTGGGAAATTCTAGTCCCCCAAGAGACGTCCGTCTCATTTACCGTTTTCTGATGCTGACGTGGCATTTTTTATTCGTTGAAATCTATTAACAAATTATTATTTTTTTTAAAACAAAGAACGGGTTCGGATCTACTTCTACTTCTTTTAGATCCGAACCTGTTCTTCACCCTCACTCATCCCCGACTCCCTTCCTCGGCAAATAGGGCATCGCCGCCGGTGAACAGAAATTCATCTGTGGCCACCATCGTCCTCGGTAAGACTCTCGCGGATATTCAAGGGTCGATCACTCACGGCTATCCCTTCCCCACTTCCTGATATTCTCACCATCGCCAAGCTGCAGCAGCGCTACCTGCCAAACCGCCGCAGCGTCATTGTCGCAGTTGATGACGAAATTTGGGATTGAATTTTGGTTCGTTTCAAATGATTTTTCAGGCTTATTTGCAATTGATGAAGAAGTTAAGAATTGGAAAAACAGTTCCCACTTGATTGGTTTTTCAATTGATCGACCCTTGAATATCCGTGAGAGTTGGAATTTAAGAATTGGAAGTTAAGAATTTGGGATTGCTTATTTGGGATTGAATTTTTGTTCTTTTCAATTGATTTTTCATGATTGAATTTTGGTTCTTTTCAATTGATTTTCCATGCTTATTTGCAGTTGATGAAGAAGTTAAGAATTGATTTTTCATGCTTATTTGCAGTTGATGATGAAGAAGTTAAAAATTCATGTTACATTTCAGAAGCTCAGAATACAAACCAGAAGTTCAATACAAATCAAAAGTGCATTTTGTAATTGGTTTTTCTGAATTGGTTTGTTTCAATACAAATCAGAAGTTCATTATGTAATGTACACCTTCTGATTGGTTTTTTTTAATTGGTTTCTTTCAATACAAATCAGAAGATCATTCAGTAATACAAACACTACAAACAATAATTTCACATTCATTACAATAACAATAATACAAACACTGCAAACCAATGACAGTAATGGAACAAACAATGCAAACAATAATACAAATTTGTAAACAATAATTTCACATTCATTACAAATTAACAAAATTACAAACACTGCAAACCAATGGTAGTAATGGAACAAACACTGCAAACAATTACTTGCTCCCAAATGTATTACTGCAAAAACAACACATTGACATACCTTTACAAACAATGCAAACAATCACTTGCTCTCAAATGGAACAATCACTTGCTCCCAAATATATTACTGAAATTTCAGCACATTGACATACATTTACAAAAAACTAAATTGCTCCCAAATGTATTACTGCAGTAACACCACTAATCAAAAATCAACACTAGTTGATCCCAAAAAACTAACTTGATCCCAAACTAAATTGACAATACTAGTTGATCCCATAAGTTTCACATTCATGAGAACAATACAAAATAACACAAAAGTCCAAACAAAAGACAACCCTAGCACTTGAATCAGATTTGAGGATCTCCTGCACTTGCAGTTGTTGTTGTACTTTGTTGTGTGGACAAGTCACCTGGAGCCTCAAATGTTGTAGTAGGTTGCCTTGCTTCTTTCTTTTTTTTCTTTTCATTGGCCCTCCTATTCCTCGTTTCCTGACCATGGAACAGAGAACATATGTTATGTTACCTATAGATGATATAAAATGGAATGAAAAGGAGACCAAATGTTTACCATCAAACCAGTGGCAGTAATGGATAAAATATGTGGTAGTGGTTCCCTGCCAACAATTAGTTCACTGGTGTGTGCCCCCTACAACATTAAGAAACTCATTTCAAACCTTTTGTAAATAACAAGTACATTTCATTTCATTTGCAAATATTTACTGAAGCATTAGAAATATTACTTACACTTAAAATATTAACAGAAGCATGAGCAGCAGTGGTGCTCTGATTTCTTTCTGCTGCAGCTGCAGTTTCCTTGGCAGTTGTTGTAGGTGCATCAAACTGGGGCACCAAATTAGAGGTGGAATCAACCAGCATAATATTATTCAATATGAGATAAAAATTTCATTTGTATCAGAATTGTTAGAAACTTACAATATTAACTCTCCTTGGGCACCGAATTCTGTTGTGGCCTTCAGCATGGCAAATTCCACACTTAAAAACCCTGCCTGCCCTAAAAATCTTTGTAGTGCTTTGATTCTGTCCTTCCAAAGGTTCCCTCCTCCTTTTCTTTGCAGGCCTCCCAGGCATCCTTTTAACTATATGTGGCAACAATGGACCCTCTACACTGCTCGGCCAATACATTCTGCCTCTCAAAGGGTTGACAGCAAACTGGTATGCCATCAAGTACTTTTCCTTCTTGAACCATTCAGAGATGTAATTCACTGGGTCCTCACCACAAAATGTAATTACAGCCATGGCGTGCTGGCAAGGGATACCAGTTTTATCCCATTTCCCACATGAGCAACTATGGTTAGTTAATCTCACAACATGTCCCTCTCTCACATGTTGCACTAAGTCATCACAAAACACCTCATAGCTTGCCATTCCATTCCATTCAACCTGCCACTTTAGACTTAACTTCCTCTCTTTCCTAATCCTTTTAACTATGTTGGGGCCACAATCAAATTCCCACTTCACTGCAAACCTTTTCTTCACAACAACCCTAGTCATCACATAACTCCTAATTTCTTCAAACATGGAAATTATGGGCTTGCTCCTGGCTTCTAACAACACTCCATTAAAGGTCTCACACATGTTGTTGTCAACATTCTCACACTTGACCACATCGTTGAAAAATGCTTGGCACCAACCTCTAATCGGCCACTTCTCCAATAACTCATCCACAACTAGTGATCCTCCTTTTAGATTTCTCATTGCTTGCAAATTTTTATGCATCTCTGGTTGACTGGTGGACCTGGCAGTGATCCAAAATTGAAGATTAAGTTCTTTACTTTGGTATTTCTTCCCCCATCTAGCATAGATATGCCTCTCACACATCCTATGCTCAATCAAGGGCAACAGTCGATTCACTGCATGGATAAGACCCTGCAGGAAATACAATGCAGCAATTAAAATAAAGTTTCAGTTGAAAGCACCAAAAAAAAAAAAATAGAGTTGAGTTTCTACAAACCTTCTGCATGTCACTGACAAGAGCCCATCTAAGTCCATCCCCAATACATAAATCAACCTTGAGATGCTCAATAAACCAGGTCCAACACTCATTTGTCTCCTTTTCTACCACTGCCCATGCGATAGGGAACATTTGATTGTTCCCATCCCTTCCCACTACCACTAGTAGTTGGCCCTTCATCAACCCCTTCAAGAAACACCCATCCAACCCAATCAACCTCCTACAACCAGGAATAAACCCCTCCCTAACAGCTGTTAGGCAAATATACATCTTTTGGAACACAGGAGGACCTTCTAGTTTCTTCCTTTCAGAAACTATGGTCACATTGCTGCCAGGATTGGTCTCCTTCAACTCCAATGCATAATTGTGCAGCACCCTGAAATCCTCCCTGAACTGTTCTTCAGTTTTTTTCAGCACTAACACCTTGGCATTTCTGCAAACCTTGCTGGTAACAAAAACCCCAAGCTCTCTCCTAATCATAGACTTCAAGTTGCTGGGCCTAATGAAGGGCATGCTACCTATGACATCACCAAACCTTTTCACAACCACATGTGTTGTTACCCTTCTGTTTTTAGTAGTCTTTAAGAGACATAAGTGCTCTTTGGCATAGTTTTTGACCACATACATCTTCTTCCCACTACACCATGAGCATAAAATCAACCATTTGCACCCCTTTGCAGAACATGCAGCTCTCACCCTCTTTGCATCATTTTTTATATATTTAAATTCAAAACCCTTTCTAGTTGAGAACTCCACAAGCTGATTCTTAAATTGCTTAAGATCCACAAACCTAAGATCTAGGGAAAAATCAGTCAATGTGGTATTAGGATCATAGCATTTCCTGCTAGACATATGCCTAATTGCATCATCTGCATCAGAACCACCACTAGTTTCCTCATAACTGCCAGGATCTGATGACTCTATATAGTCACTTTCATACCCAATTACTTTCCCCCCCTCAAATGCATGTGCCTTGGTGTTCCTTGCACTAGTTTCTGCAGCATCAGCAGGTCTTCCTCCATCTCCATCTCCAGCTTCATTGTCACTGGCACCAGCACCCTCCTCCAGCATTGACTTCTTAAGATGAACATATTTGCTAAGCTTCTCCCTTGATTGGTCCCTTTCATCATCTTCATCTGAACTATTACTAATGAAGGGGACATCTACTAATACTTCCTCATCATCTTCATCACTCACTTCCAACTCCACAGCAGGTTCAGCATTAAGCAAGGTAATTTGCAAGATCTCCTCCGACATACTATCTGATGTTTCCACAAAAATATCTACAGATAGATCTCTCCTTAATTTTTCACCTAAAGCTACAATTTCATCATCACCATCTATACTTCTTAATGTTCCCCCAACATCAACAAAGAAGAAATTGATAGGCCTCTGAACATCATACCCTACATCCTTCATATCTTCAAAAAAATCCCAGTAACATATCCTATCAGGGTCTACATAACACTCTACAGTTGACCCATTAATATACTTGACATCTTCCTTTAACAACATCCCTCCATGATGGTACTTAATCATGTGTGCCTCCATGTTGCTGCACAGTTAAACAAATGCAAAATACATCATCCATTGGAGAGAAATACAAGACATTTAAGCTGAAATATTGGAGAGAAATACAATTTAACATGAAATTCAGGTCACAACATTGAGGTGGAATACAATACATTTAACAGGGCTTCCACCTGAATATCTTGAATAAAAAACCAAATGACTGAAGAAACCCTAAAAGGTTAACCATGTGCATTTCAGTTTGTTTGGTTTAAGTTCTAGTACATAATCACTCAAATGAAATGTAAAATAACAGGAAATAGGCCACTTAAGTGTGATGAAACATAGACTAAATAATCATATTTTCCACTAACTTGGTGTTGTTTCTTTCCAATAATTTGATTCAAAACTTATTAGCATTTTATAAGATCTAATTAAAAAAAACATTTCTCCTATGAAGTACATGTATCATCTATATTAAGGAGAGAAGAATTAGAGAGAAAATATGTTTATATTTAAATTCAAAAGCCTGGAAAAGGAAAAACTTAATATGAGACAAAGAATGTCACAGTGACTGAGCTACAAGCTACAGTATTACCACTATTTTCCCTTATCTTTTCAAAGTGAGAGAAACTTTGTTGGGACTAGGATTCAATGGCTCATTATTTATTATATTGGTAAAGAAGAAGGCAGAGATATAAGGGGAAGAAGGAATCAACAAAATTCATGTTCAAAGGCAGAAATTACCACTATTATATTGGTGAAGAAGAAGGCAGAAATTATTTTAATCATCTCTTCTTCCTGGTCCCCACTACCCAGAAATCTTGTTGAGCATTCTATCACTCTCACACACACATTCCTGGCCCCCACTAGCCAGAAATCATGTTCAACATTCTATCACTTGCACACAAAGATTCCTGGTCCCCACTAGCCATATAAATTACTAGTTCTATATTAATATATGATAAATTACAGAACATTAACAACAACATTAGAGTTAAAGCACAACAATAATTAAATACAATTAAAGAGAATGCATATGAATGCATAAAAATTTACAAATATTACAGAGTGCAAAATTTTAGAGTTCTATTTCACCAAATTCACTCTATTTCTCTGAATTCAAACAAGATATGCTCAACCTTTTAGCAAAGTTCCAAACTGGAGAGAAATCTGAAGGTTGGTCACAATCAATATACCATAGAACTTGTTTATATGAGCATATTTATTTTCTGTTTTAAAAATAAACGGATTTTAAAAAGGATAAATCGAAAAAAAGAAACCCCACTTAATCTATGAACATGATACTAAGGTTATGCTCTACTTGACAGGAGATGCAATGTTGTTCCGAGGATCAGAGACAGACAAGCCAACATATTTATGCCAACATTCCTTACTGGGCTGACAGGAGATGCAATGTCCTCCTTCTCGCTGGGGCCTTGAGCACAATTACGGGATCTCAATGGGGCGTTGCAGCGGCGTCTCCACGAAGACAATGTCGGGTGCAAGTAAAGATGATGATCGGCCCCCAGAAGAAGGCTTCAAGGCCAAACTGGGTTACCAACTCTCTTGTCTCCTTTCTTTGTGGTTTTCTTTTGTGTGTGAGATCTTCTATGAAAAAGAGTTACAACTAGAGTTACAACTACCCCACAACAGCCCCTGCAGAACTTACAAATATGAAGGGTAGAGAAGAAAGAAATGGATTGGCAGAATGCATGACTGCAAAAGGATTTTATCAATTAGTATCTTCTTGTTGTGTGTAAGATTGCAAACAAGTGATTGTTCAAATTGAGAAGTGAAATCAAGTTTGTGATTTCTCATCTTGGTCTTTCTCTTTCGTATCATATGGATAAGATTGATAGGAAGTTGTTTGGCTTGTCTGTGGGAGAAGTTTTTGTTGTATTCTCTCGGATTATTGAATTCTTAAACCCTGGGGAAAAGGTTTAAGAATTACTATCTCTGAAATCGTTGATTAATAGTGGATTGTTTTCCCTAGTTTTTGCCCCATGGGTTTTCTCTTTACTGTAACACCCTTATCCTTTTTAGGACCCAGGTGTCACACCAGCCAGGTCAGGGAATGAACCCCGGCCTAAGGCTGTATAAAATAAGAATTTACTCATAATCAACACTAACATAACGAAATCATAAAGTCAAATACAACATTAATACAAACCATAAAGTCTTAAAATACAACGCAAATCCTCATAGGAGTTAACAATACTCCTCAAATCATACACACTGAACACAAATACAAGATATGGGCCAGACAGTCAGAGCCAACTAAGGTAGACAAAACCCTATCTTCCACTCTAGGCAGAATCATGTCCCTGTTTACTACATGCAAAAGGTCATACAACAATAAGGTGAGCTACAGGAGTTCAGTGAGGTACTAACACCATTGTCAGGTATAACATGCCTGTATGCCTTCAACAATAGATAATAAAAATAAGGTAAAGTGAGATATATATGATGAATGATATTAAACATGAAAACAGCATGTTGATCATAGACATGATTCATTCCAATATCCAAATAAATCAAAATGATATGCACATAAGCATTTCTTTAATCATTTATCATCAGTACGGGAGATGATTTTCACATATGTCGTGGCTGACCAACTCAAAGCCAATAGCCTTCACAGTTGGACCAACTCAACAACCGGAAGGTTGACAATCTGTGAAATCAAATCCTCATCATCAATCATATTAGTGTCATCTACACCTCTACTTCCATACTGCGGAACCAGAGTAGTAACGAGGGACCAACTCAACACTCGATAGCTTTCCGGTCGGACCAACTCAACAACCGTGAGCTATAAATATATATATACGTATACTAAGCACCCGATGGGTACGGAAAGGGGGTTTTATTTCTTGAAATCAGAAGGGTTTGAAAACAGATAGTTGGACTAATAAAAACAGAGTTATGGAAAACCACCCCTTTCCTACCTAGTATCGTACTCTCTGGCTCTATCGTAGAGCCACCTTTGGCGCAGGCATATATGTGAGTACGGTGCAGTGCACTAATATTTCTATAATTCGATCATTTCAATTTCTGTAATATTTATGTGCTTTCCACATGATTTTCATAAATAAGTTTTCAAAATACCGAAACATGATTAATAAATTCATGCTTGAACATTTACAGTATTTATGAAGACTAATAAACTCATAACATGAATTCTCAAAGAAATCAATACGATAAATAATACTGGAAGAAATACGAAAATTTCCAGTTGTGTTCCCTCACCTTAATTCCTCGCAAATTCCCTAGGTCTAGTTGGGTCCTTCGACAGCTCCCACTAGACCTTTTTCCTTTCCTAGAATAGATAATTGTTCTAAATAAATACGAGTACGTGTTCCTACATACTTGGTTCTATTTCTTGAGAATACCGAGATCTAAGAATACAGAAATCGTATTCCTAAAGTATACTCTAATCTAACTTCATTAGAGTACAATGAATTCATTAAGATGACTAAAGCATACTCCTAGTTAACAGTATTTTCCTTTTTTTTCCAAAGAGCATAAAAAATACGATATTTCTCAAATAGAGGGATTAATTCTAATCATCCTAACGTTATCAAGAAGTTCCTAACATGCCCTTTAACAGTAATCAACCGCTGAACTTAATCATGGAGTATTAATCAAATGTATTTGACAAAATTTCGGCAGAGTCCCCTTTTGTTTTTAGGGCTCCGAAATCTTATACAAACATTCACACATAACACAATCTTATACTATATACTTTATCAGCTCATACATAAGCCCTAACCATTCAATCCCATCACAGAGATCAACCTCACAATAGGCTCAGGACTTAGTTCGTACTCCATCCCTGCACATTTTATTTTTAATTGTTCTTAAGTTTTCCCTACCAGCCAGAATTTATACCTGCAATATCTCAAGTGTCAGGTGGTCGCGTCGCTACTCTGAGCCTGCCGGAGTTCAGTCCGCTAGTGCTGTGGGGAAATAAGGGCAGGGCGGACAGAAGGGTGGCATGGCGGCGGCGTGGGCTGCGTGGGCTCGCAACTGTGGGCGGCGTGGCAGGGCGGAGCAAGGGAAAGCGGCGGTTGGCCGCGCACAGTGGCTCCAAGAGGTCGTGGGGCCGCTGCAGGAAGCTCCTCCGGCGACCAATCGGGTGGGGCTCGCGACGAAGCTGGCCGGGAAAGGGGATGCGCGAGCGGTGGCGGAGCGGGGTGACTGCGGCCTGCAGTTGCGCGCAGACGGTGACGCTCATGTGGCACGTGGGGCGCTGCTCCCAGCTGAGAGGGCGGACGGAGGGATCGGGCGACGCTGAGCTCGCCGACACTTAAGGGGCAAGAGGAAAAGAAGGCGTTGGTCGCCTAGGTCTAAAATCAAGAAAGAAGAGGGAAAGAGGGCTTAGTGACTCTGAGGATATAAAGAGAGGGATTTGAGAAAGAGTTTGAATCAGATATTTTATTTTTTTTATTATAATTTAATAAGTAATTCAATTTTCTTAAGTTATCTATTAGAGATAATTTCGATTAATTAATAATATCTTATAGAATATCCCTACTAAAGGCCGAACGACCTTTAGTTGATCTTATCTTTAAGCTTTTTCATTATTTAAATTTCTTATCATCTAATTCATTTCTCCTTTACGTCACATCAAATAATTTATATCATCTTTTTAATAACTCACCGACCCAGATCCGAAAATCCCGGGTCAATGATTCTAATTTACTGTAGCCTCACGGAGTCTGTCTCTCGTCAGACCAGATCCGCGAGTACCGGCTTTTGACTCACCCAATCTACTTTATCGGAACTCTAACATTTGTTCGATTCTCCTACTTAATTAATCTAGATTAATTAACACTTAATAAATTTTCCAATTAATTAACCGGGATCCGTTTGTTCATCCACCTCCAACTATTTAAATGAAAGTGAGCCGGCCCAATATGGCCTTCCCTAGTCCCAATAGTTGTGAGGTTGAATTTTAGATTCATTGATTCTCTATTTTCCCCTTGATTGGGTTTACAAGTAGTTAATCTCGGTAATTATTTCTAGAAGTTAATTTATTTATCCGTAAAAATTCCAGGGCGTTACATTTACATAAAAGGGTTTTCCATGTAAAAATCTTGGTGCCTCTTATTTCTCTTTATGCTTGTTGATTCCCTTGAGTTGTTGAATTGTTTATTGCTTTGTTTTAGTTGGACTGAGTTGTGTTACTGCAGTTTTTCCAGTAGTATATAAAGAACTACTGTTTTTTTGCATGTTATTGGTTTGTCAATTATAAAAGAAGGCTCGGTTTGGTGTGCTTAATTCCTACAATAGGCATGTAGCAGATAAGGTTTTCACAAGGTATAAAAAAAGGTTGTTCGTGGTAGAATCTCTCTGGAGTTCTCTTTCTTTCCTCTCTTTTTTTGATTCCTGACTTGAGCGTCGGAGGTTGTCGGAGCACGAGTGCTCAAATTTTTTCTCTCTTTTTGTATGGTTCGATCCCCGAAAGGCTAATGTTTGGAGGAGGCTATGATCCCACAGAGCTAAAGAAGCAGAAAGAAGAATCGTCGATTATGACCGACCTCTATAGATCTGGTATGATCCCCAAGAAGAGTGGATCATAATATCAACCTAAATGATAAAATTTATACCCTAATAAATATATTTGAGAAAATATAAATTTGAAAATTAATAATTTTATTATTAACAAAGTGCATATAAAGATATTTTTATAAGACGGTCAAATGATATATATATATAATCTCAATTCATGGACCAGCCATTCGATGGTATCCCATTGAATTAGGATTTCTTTATAAGAAAGGAAAGGTGAAAACATATAGCAGTCTTTTGAAATTTTGTGCTTCAAGAGGCTACATCTGAAGTAAATGACTTTTCTTTTCAGGGTGGATGTCTAGAGTGATCCTTCAGTCCTTTTTTCCTCTGTCTCTCTCTCTCCAAAAGTTTGTTATATATAGTTACTAATTAATGTATGTCAATTGAGATTAATTATGAATACCAATTGTTACTTTCTTATTTAATACCAAGAGTTCCGTAGGAAAACTCAATAAGTAAGTTATTAATGTGACGATCATTATGTAGGAAATCATGGGATAAATTTCTATATATGTTTTATTTTAAATTCTAAAAAGTGATTTTTATAGATTTAATGTTTATCTAGCTTTAATACATAATCCTCCCTCTTAATTCATGTGACATGAAGAATATATACTTTTACATACCCAATCACACTATAATTCTCCCTTTGATCGAGTTTCTTGGATATTCGGTGACAGTTTGACACCCATATATATATATATATATATATATATATATATATATATATATATAAAAATCTTCTTTAAGATCTTTCAACTTGTATTATATTAGAGTTATTCTGTGTTTAGCCCTAATTTTTCAATCAAATTATGAGAGTTTATTGCTACTCCCCTTGTTCCTTATCCAATAATGACTTTATTACCTTTAACCCCTTGTTTGGTTCAAAGGGAGAGTTTGGAGAGGAGGGTTGAGGGGGAGTTTGGATGAGAAGGATTTGAAGGGTTTTGAAAAATTTTATGTTTGGTTCAATGGGGGAGTGAGAAGGAGGAATTTTTTTTTTATTTGGTTGTAAGTAAGAGTGAGAAGGAGTGTAATGTGCATTTAACCAATTTGTCCTTTAGTATGAAACAAATAATGATAATATTTGATTGGAGGAAAGAGTGAAAAAAAGTGTAATGTGTATTATTACTATTAATTTAATACTAATTAATATTAATTATATTAAAGCTAAAATTTATATGAATTTTAGTATAATTAATACTAATTATTAAACCAATATAATTTTTATTACTATTAATTATATTAGTATAAAAGTTAGTATTAAACTAATTATATATTAAAGATATTAATTATATTAATTTAAGTATAATTAATATTAATTATTAAAACAATACAAATTTTATTATTATTAATTATATTAGTATAAAAGTTAAAATTAAACTAATTAATATCAATTATATTAAAATTAGTATAAAAGCTAGGACTTAGATGGAATTTTAAAAATAAGTGGAGGGTAGGATAATATTTTCAAGTGATTTTTTGAGTTTAAAAAATAAAAATTTTTCCACCCTCCAAAAAATCCCGATGGGGAGTAAAAAATGAGGAGTTTGGAGGGATTTGTCACCCCTCACACCTCTCCTCACCCCCCTCACACCCTCAACCAAAAAACAAAAAAAAAACCTCAAACCCCTCCTAACCCCTCCAAAAACCTCCAACCAAACAAGGTGTTACGTGTACTGTGTTTTGAATATGAATATGCTAAACTACAAGAGGTTCACAAATGGATTTTAATGATATATCTGGGGAATCCATGGATAAGAAAGATCTGATAGTCAAGAAGTTCAAATGGAAAGTCCAGAGAAAGAGAGATCTAATTGACAAGTACTTAATTAAAGCTCATTCAAGAGGCACAGTTGGGAGTTATATATGACCATATATAATGCTCACTCGCTAACACTACTCTCTACATATGTATGCATTCTTGGCCCACTTGTTCATTACTGATTCACTGAGAGTTGCTAAATCATGCAGTGAAAAAGTGCTGAACTATTAATTGTAGCAATAGAGAGAGACACAGACAGATAGAACAATCCAAAAGCTGTCTCTTAATTTGTATTACTAATAATATATATATAATTCATGCGATGCGATCACTTCTTAATTAATTTACATCATGAAATTAACATTACTACTGAACATAACAACATCACAAATTAATTAATTTTGATCATGATATGTATCAAACTGATCAGAAGGAAGCTGATGCTCTTGGCGGTGAGGATGAGCCTGATGGCCAGAACTGTGCATTCTTCACCTTGGAGACACTGTTGAGGACTCCTAATGGCGTCACGTCTCCGATCACAGTCACCTTCTTCGCCGCCAAGTCTATACTGAAGGATGTCACTCCTGCATATATGCTCAATATATATATTAAAAACAAAAAAGAAAAAGAAAATTAACCTTAAAATTAACTTATATATTCATGATATCATTATTGATCACTTAATTATGAACAACTATATATATACCTTCCATCTTAGAGATGTGCCTCCTGACTTTTCCTTCACAGCCCTTGCAATGCAAAGACACCCTCAACACCACCACCTGTAACATATATATATATGCAACTCGTTAATTAAGAAAGTAATTAATTAATCAATCAATTAACCATATAATTAAAGAAAAGGGTTAATTAATTCTGAAACCTGATCTTGCTGTCTAGTAGAAGAAGAAGGCCTGAGAAGAGCTGCTGATCTCTTGAGAGGCATCAAAGACATTGGAGGATGAGGTTCTGAATCTTCTGGGAACACATGATCAATGAAGGCTGCTTTATTATCATCCAAGAGATAGCGAGAAGAACCCGGAGGACTTATAATCTGCAGACTGGTTTGCTTCTTCTTCTTCTTCTGATGATGATCATGACTATGAGTAGTAGTACTGCTCATGATCCTGCTCTTCTGCTGCTCATAATTATAAGGAGGCTTAGATGTGGGCTTTGAGACATATAACTGATCATGGCCGGCAACAGCAACAGACTTTGATCTTCTATAGTAGTCTCTCTGCAGGTGAGGGCTATGCCGGTCGATGGCCCGGCCGCTGCTGCCAGACCGGACCATCGAGCGGTGGTCTAAGCTTGTGCATATGGCTGTAGACGCCGGAGATGCACAAGAGAAACTCACTCCTTTCATTTCTTTGAAGAGAAGAGAAGCCATGATCGATCGATGAAGCTCACTACTACTGTAGCAATTGATGATGAGAACTAATAATAACTAAGCATGCAACTCATGACTCTCTATCTATATATGCTCAAACTGGTTTGGTCTCGTCTGCTTTTGAAGTCATTTGCACACCCCTCCCTTCCCTGTATTTTCCTTATTTTAGAATATATAGTACATAATAAATAAATATGAAAAAGTAATTTCTAAATTAAAATTTCCGCTAAATCTAAATTATTTTTTATGAGGAAAAGTTTAAATATAATATGATTAAATTATAGTTTCGGCCGCAGTCTTCACACTTTAGCAAACTCCTCTCTCTCATTCATGTGTTTATCATTAGCAAGTTACATGAGGGGCCTGGCCGGCCAAACACAAACTCTTTGATTGAAGGTCTTACTTACTTAACTAACAAATAGATTTCTTAGTTTTTTTTTTAAAAAAAAAAAGCATTAAATTAAATGTGATGAAATAATTTTTTAGTGACGTTCCAAGTTAATTATTCTTTGATTTTGATGTGGGGGAGGTCGGCAGGGAAGGGATTCAATAAAGTGATTTGTTTGCTTTGGACAAGAAGCACTTTTAGGTACACAAAATGCGGGTGGGAGCGGCCAAGCGGCTCCAACATCATATAAACAAACCAAGGCAATTGTGGTCTTTCTTTGTTTTTGTTTTTTTTTTTTTTTTTTATAAAGTGGATAAACCACATTCCTTTATTGATAGTATGAATCAAGATACACACTTACACATGTTGTAATTGTAGTGGGTTTAACAAGGTGACTGGGTGGGTTTCCGGGTCCGGTAGACTAGTGGGCGCAACGTCCTCGAAGTCATCTCCTATGAGGCTTCGCCTTTGGTCATCTCGTGTAATGAGAAGACTGCGTTTTATAATTTCAACCATTGGCTGAAGGCGGCTTTGTTGGGTAGAGTGGGCACTGCCGAACCAGTTGAGGAAGAGGAAATCGATGTGCCTGATGAGTTTAAAACAAACGCGACGTTTGTCGTTGAAACACCGAAGATTCCTTTCCAACCAAAGGGTCCAGGTGACGGCCATCACCAACAGGGGCCATCCCTTTCGAAGATTCTCCGGAAGTATGAGGGCCATTGTTGCTCTTCCCCAGAGATCTTGTATCCCGTGGGGTGGGCGAACCAGTCCTAGTAGATGTGCAAAATGCGACCAAACTTCGGCTGAGTAGTGGCAATGGATTAGTAAGTGATTGGTGGTTTCCTCGAAAGTGTTGCAATAGTAGCAGCGGGTTCTATCCCCCGGCCATTGTCTCTTTGCCAGATTGTGAAGCGTGGGAAGTTTGTCTTCCCATGCCAACCATGCAAAGATTTTAACCTTTAGGGGAGCCGCTTGCTTCCAGAAGGAGGCTGGGAGATTGCTCCTCGTTCCGCCATCCATCCTGAAGTGGTATAGGGATTTGACTGAGAACTCCCTGGAGGAGGTGAGACCCCAAGTCCTTGTATCCTCCAGGGGTGTCTCCCCGTGGTCTAGATGCTCTTGTAGCGTCTGCCATACATCCCATGCCCCCTGTGACATGGGTCCCTGTTTAAGGATGTTGATTCCACGTATGCGCAGGAGGCGTGCCTCATGGATCGTGATATCCATCTTCCGCCACAAGGTTTGAAATTCAGGGAACCACCTACATGGGTTGTGTCCATTGAGCCAATTATCCATCCAGAGTCTGGTTGTGTCCCCCTGTCCCGGGGTAACCTTCACATTAGTCATGACGAGGTCACGTTGTTGTGAGATTCCTTTCCAGAAGAAGGAGGATCGGCTCAGTGCTGCCTTGAAAGGGTTGAATTGCTCGTTTTTGAAGTATGCTTGTTGGATGATTCTCCCACAAATTCCTGTCTTACCGTTGAGTAGTCGCCACCACCATTTTCCAAGTAGGGCTTCGTTAAAAGCCTTCATGCTAAGAATGCCCCATCCGCCTAAATCCTTTGGTCTTGTGAGGGTGTCCCATTTGGCCAGTCGATAAGCTTTGGAGTTCGGGTTGGTCCCTCTCCAGATGAAGTCTCGACGGATTGCTTCGATGCGTTTTAGCACCCATTGTGGGAGCATGTACATTGCCATCCAGTGAGTTGGAATTGCGGAGATAACAGAGTTGACTAGGGTGATGCGGCCGCCCATGGACATTAACCTTCCTTTCCATGAGGCCAGCTTATTCTTTACCTTGTAGATGAGTTGATCCCAATCCATCTTTCGGGGTCTGCATCCTGCGATCGGGATACCCAAGTAGTTTAGCGGTAGGGGGCTTAGGAGACATCCCATTGTTGTGGCCAAGTCGTTAGCTTCCGCCTCCGATAAGCCGATGGAGATGATGGCGCTTTTACTGTAGTTTATTTTCAGGCCCGAAATCCCTTCGAACAGATGGAAAATAAGTTTTAGGTTTCTTTGTTTTTGTTAATTATATAATTAGTTTCAAGATTTCAAACTTTTTGAATAGCATGTACTACATCTTTAAAAATAAAAAATAATAAAATTCATTTAATTACTCTTCTCTTCTTTCAAGAGAATCAATCACTAGTAGTAGTACCATACCTTATTATGGTCAGAGATTCAAAGGGAGGAGGAGAGGAGTCAAATTTTTAGTTTTATTTTAGGAATTTGCACCCTTAATTAATATGCTTTCCCATTTTAAATTTAATTTCAATTAAAGAATATTACTAAGACCGACCTTCACAAGAAAGGTTGGTAGCTCATTTCCTCTTGCATAAGAAGTTGAGGATTTAAATTACGTTTAAGATGTGTTTCTAGTGACTTATCTATATTTATCAAAAATAAAATAAAATAAGAATATTGCTAAGATGATGAAAATAAAAAAGATGAGAATTTTCACCGGTTTAAAGAATATATATATATATATATATATATATATATATAGTCCTGATATCACGCGATCGACCGGATGCACTGTGCATTCCCGATCGCCTCCCGTTTGGCCCTCTAGAGCATGGAGCATATTTGAAGAATTTCCAACTATAAATATATGTATGTGTTAATTATTTTAGAATTTTTTTATGTAAATATGATGAAGTTAAAAATAAACACAAAATCATAAATTGTTATTTACTTAGATTGAGAAGGAGGGGGTTTGCTAGTATTAGCGAAAATTATATTAGTAGGCTGACATCATTTAATTAATTAAATAAATATGAGGAGAGGAAATGTGAAGAGCTGCATAGCTAAACATTCAAACTAGCTTCTAATTCAGCAAAACAACAACATGAAGAGCTTTTGTTCCTCCACCGTACTACTACTGCATTTAGAAGCCTGCACTGCAGGGTCTTTAACAGGGTCACTCTTTGGAAGCCAAAAAGGTAGTCTTGCTGGCCAGGGACGGTGGTGCATTCATCATGCTTTGAATCATGTCATGTGTGTGACTCTTTCTTTGTTTGAATGAGAAATATAATATAATAATAGTCAGTAATTAAATGGACATTTGAATTTTGGGATTTATTTGGATCTAAATTAGTAAACCATCCTAATCCAAACATGATAACTAGTTACAATTGGATTGTAATATATGTGAAGGAGGAAAGACACCACTTTTCTCCATTGCTTTGGAATTTATATTCTTTCCTCCACAAACAAAGCAAGGAATCAGATTCTCCATTTTTTTTTTTCTTTCTGTTTTTCAGGAATTGGTTTGGGGGCAAACTAACTGTGAGACTTCACACTTGTAAATAAGTTAGCAAGTCTGATTCCAACACCCCACCATTGATTTGTGACATTGTCATGTGTGTATCTCCTCCAAATCTTCAAATATATATATAAAAACATCATCCTTTATATTATCTATTGTTTAAAAACTTAGGAGTACTAAGACTCAACCATCTGCCATGATTAATCTCCTCAAGCCACCCACTTTGGAAAGATATAAAGATCAATAAAGAGGGAGAAGAGTCACATTCTGGGCACCATATTAAACCCTTGATGAAGACCTGAGAAAAGGTTGAGTTTGGTTTGGCACTGAATTATAGGGAAAAAGGATTCTTTTGTAAGCCCTGTGGCTGGGGCCAATCATATTGACAAAATGTAAGTGCATGAAATTAAAATATATGTTTTTTATTTTTTATTTTATAAGTAAAGTTGAAAGGGGGAAGTAAATAGTTTTAAAGAATGAGCAGCTTTTTTGCCTTTTTCTTTTTTTTTTTTTTTAATTTCTACATTTGGTAGACAGAAGAGTGAGGACTATCATGATGCAGAGAACAAGGCATGCTGAGTGGTATCAGACTTGGTCCAGAGGGAATGAGGATAATGATTGTGTTCTATGCATAAACTACATTTCATATTTGAGGCATGGGGTCACAGTTTTGGATGTTCTGAAAATATATTATAAACTAGTTGGAAAAAAATTTCGACTTTTCATTAATTAAATTACTCATTTTTGTGAATTCATCCTTGATCCCCTATAACAAATAGGGACAATTGAGTAAGTCCCAACTCCAAAATGAAAAATAGGTACCACATATCTATCACGACAATTAAGTTTGAAATTTGCTGTGAGGCACAACTGGAGTGAGAGAAAAGCCCACAATACAGTTGTCTGCCTTTATAGCTCTCCAGACCAGAATGAAGGATTTCTTGGATTCTCCCAAACACACAAGCTTCACTTTGGTCTTGTAAATTCATTGATCAAAATTTTTGCTCATGTATTATATCATTGACTTCCATCAAAATTGTGCACATTTGTCAGTGTGATGGGAGATTGTAATAGACTGTAAAGTACTAAAGTGTGAAATTCATACATCCAAGCTCTGGCCTTCACTTCCATGATGAACTTGTTAGCCATATTTTTAACAGGAGACTACCCTGCTAGCATCATATCAGAGATGAATTCTTCCAAAAGCTCATTGGTTAATGTAGTTTCTAGCTCTATCCCAACTAAATCAATATCTTCTACTAAATCTAACCATTTTAGCTCAAGAACCCTGTCTAGTTTGCCCTCAGATTCCTTTCGATTCTTCACCACCATTTGCCAGACCTTGTCAACTAGACAATCAGGGGAGCACATGGGTACCATTACTCTCCTTGGTTTCACCCATGGGTGTACTAGGTCTTTGAATGGTTGAACAATCTCGACCAAAACTAAATTTATAAGATCAAACAGCCGCTTCCTTTCCGATCTTGACCACGACTCATCAATGCTGTATTTCTTTTCGAGTTTACCAAACATGCTCGGGCAAACCGGATGTTCTCGCATGTAAAATGGATCAGATAGACTATCCCAGTCAGGCCCGTGAACACCAAAATCATTGAGTACATCAAGCAGGTATGAGAAATCCCTGTCATCCTCACCTTTAAAAGCTAACAGAATCTCCCGAGTCTCTGTAAGAGGATGGCACCTTCCATCATCCTCATCGCCCAAATCTATTTCTGATTCCTCGGCATAAGCATCTGATGACTCCATCTTAAGAAGCCGAAGTTGCATTCGAAGCTCTACATCAAGAAAGTAAAATTCATATACAACAAGCAGAATTATCCAAGAGAAAGAAACAATACAGCTTGGACATTTCACTTACCCTTGAGATCTGCACTCACACTCTCAAAGCATCCAGAACTGGAAATCTCTTCAGAGGGATGCTCTAGAACAGAGACAGGACTCGGTTGTCCAGCTTCGTTGGAGCTTACAGGAGAGCCCGATTCAGTTAAGTTACAGTCAGAAGGAAGAATCGGTTCTGCTTGATGGTAAGATGTTTCCTGGAGGAGAATATAATAATTTGAAGATAAGTAATTACCACAGATTGATCCAAATGATCAGTTGAAATCAAAAAAATCTTATTTCCAATTTAAACGAGTTGAGCACACCGCAGATATGTTTTGCATGAGAACTGGATTAGAACAGCAATAGACACTCCCACTAGTGTCCATAAATAAATAAAATAATAATAATAAATAAATAAACTGTTTGCTTAGAGTTTTACACCACAACAAATGTTAAGCCATGACATGAGTTGTAAACAAGGACAGAGATTATCAAGGAAAAGACAGCTGGATGGAGTTCAATCAAAGAACAAGCCAACATTTTACTCACTAAATAAGAAAGGAAAGAAACAAGCTAATCCTACTATCCTAGAATTGGTATAATTCCTCAGTTAATGAATCAGTTTGACATGAGCAAAAAAAGAGAGTGACGCGTGGCTCGTCTTTCTTAAACTTCCTAAGAAGAGAGAGTGATCGAGAGCTTCATCCAACAAGGAAGGGGGGATGTGAATCAATCAGTCATTCGTTCATGCACACTACAATGCCAAACAAAGAGAAGATTTGGACAGAAGTGTTGGCACATGCTACTAAATATTCTCATGGATTCTAAAACAAACCTCACCACTATCATGAAATCATTCTAATAAAAATATCCCAACATATAAACTAACTAAGAAAGGAAAGTGACAAAATAATATGAGATATAGCATAATTCATTTATTATAAATTCTCTGCATATACGCGTTAAACATATGCAATGAAAAAATTCTTATGGATTCTAAAAACAAACCTGTATCTTGATATTATTCTGATCAAGGCCAGAAAGCTCTCCATCTTCACTAAGCACTTCACATAAAGTTGATTTATTCATCTGCTCTTCATTAGCTACTGAGGAAGATGAATTTGCTTGAGGAAAAAGGAAATCATCAACCAGGTATCCTTTGACATGAACTTTGTCTTCAGAGGGTTCCGAAAGAAGAGTTGCATCAACATTATTTTTTGGTAATTCAAGATTTACATGGATCTCTTTTTCCGATAGTGCATTCTCCTCTTTCTCTACACCACAATCAAGGTGAGGAGGTTTATTTCTTCTGTGTTTTAAGCGTCTACGATGAGAAAGTCCTCTCTGATTAATATTTTCCTCTGAAGGATCATCAGATTCTAGGTTGAGCACATCTTTAAGCATATAACAGTTGTCATGGCCAGCTGCTTTCTGTCTGGCACGCAGTTTCGGAATTCCATAAGCAGTAGAAGTTGGGAGAGAGATAGACCTCTCCAACTTTCTGGAGCGCCCTTCCTTCCAGCCATCTTTGCTGCTGATACCCAACGGGCAACCATGTCTCTCAATTGCTTCACACTTTGCCGGTTTTTTATCTCTCTGAATAATGAACCTAGGTTTACTTGCCATTTCTTTGTCAGAGAGAGCAAGCATTTCTCCTAAAGTACCAGAGGTTTTATCAACAACACCCAGTTCTTGAGAGCGCTTAGCTATTTTCCATCGTTCTGACAAACGTTTTCTGGCTTCCCTACTCACTGATGTTTCAGTTGAATAATATGATGAGGAGCTTGAGCTGTCATTGTCCATGTAATGGAAGTGGCTGGGACTCCACTGGTATGCCTTAGGCTTAAGTGTTTCAGATCTATTGCATGACCTCTCCCACCTCTTATTTGAATCAAATCGTGAGTTAGAAACATTCTTGCGACCATTACTCATGCTGTGCCTCATTTGTTCTGTAATCTCTCGTGCAATTTCTCTTGAACCCTTAATCCTATGACCCATAACTTCCACATTATCAGATGACTTTTTCCGGGCTCTTCCTTCTGCATGTAATTCCTGAATACCCAACCTCTGTGTGTCCCGGTGTCTATTGTAGCCAAATTCAATATCTTCAGTGGATCTTGGCATAGGAACTTTTCTTCCCTTGTTCTGAGCCATCTCAAGACTTGGTTTTAGAACAACAATCCTAGTGGGGTGTGAGAAAGCATCATTTCTCCCCAAGTAGTCTGACTTTGATAGCTTATGTGCACGAGGAGAACAGTGCCCTCTGATAGAGTCATCCACGAGGCCAGTACCAGGTCTCCTGAAGTAAGCAACATCTTTTTGCATATGAGCACATCTTACAGTATTTATCTCTGATTGAAGACATACTTCGTTGCTTCTGTGTTTAGTTCCTTTGCCTGATTTTAATATTGTGATATGGCTTGCATGAGGAGGGGGCGGACCACAATTCAAGCCTTGTATATGCTTAGAGAACAAGGAATTTGGTTCTTGGAGGAATTTCAGAAAAAGATCCTTATTGCTATCTAAGATTTCCAATGCATCATCAAACTCTTTGGACTTCTGAAGTGTTTCATTTGTTGAGAAGCGCTTTGCATCCATAAACTTCTGCTTTATGAAGGCAACATCAGTCTCACTTCTTTTGGAGCTCGATATTCCCTTTCGAACTAACTGGTTCTTGCTCTCCTCAGACTTCTCCATTTCAACAATTTCAAAAACATCTTTAAAATCCTGATTCTCATCAATGGGCTTCCGAAATGAATGTTCTTCACAGGGTACATGCTTTCCTTGATACTCCGTAGATGATCCATGTGGAAAACAACTTCCCAACGCATCAAGTGGTTTATTGACAACCTTGGCAGAAGGCAAGGAGTCGAGACCCATTAATCTTGCAATTAAGCTCGGTGAAGGCCGTTTAGTTTCCAATTCTTTTGACATCTCTTCATTTATAAGTGCCTTTATCGGCGTTCCACTGACCTCCTTATGTGGGTTTTGCTTATATTTAAGGGCAATCTAGCAAATGCAAACATATGAGAGAATAAGTCAATATTAGCACTAAAACCACACAAACTGACTGAAAAAACTGTGGAGTGATGCAAGCTGAATGCAGCAATTTCCAGTATTTGATGTTGATAATACATGCAATTCAAAGAATTCAAAATATATCATCCCACTTAACAAATCTCATTCAGATGGTACTAGAACAATGAAGAGGGCATTCTAATAAACAAAAATTAAACCCCATTTCTTAATGGGGGCAGGAATGCAATTGTTCAACAAGTGAACATTCTATGAGTTATAAAAAGCTCAGATATCATTATGGAATACACTTCACATAAATCCAAGACGAACAAAGGCAGACTTACAGAATTTTTTTCGACCGGAAAGTTACTGCCAGAGTTAGAATCAACTGCCATCTTTGAGGAATATATTCTCTTCCTAGAGTGGCCATTACCTGAAATAATCCTCTTAGACTGTTAGAGAAAGTACAAATAAAATATCAGAGTTTCCATATCTATTTGTTAATGATATTATTTTACCATTGATGGAGCTTATGGGTTTATACTAAGAACATCATGAGCAGTTTATTTATTAATTTATTATTATTATTATTTTTATTATTTATAGAAGTGGACAAACAATGTCACATTAATAAAAGGAAAATTAACACTACAGGAAGTGGACAAGAAAGAAAGTCTATCAAGAAAGCTAACTTGATCTGTGGAAGAGTAAAATGTGATGAATAAGTAAAGCAGCATGTAATACACAAAAGTGTTAACCAAATAAAAAGTACAAAACAATGAGGCAATATGAATATAAAAATTAGAAGCACTCTCTTAGTTGAATTAACAAAATATCAACTAATTATGCATCTTCACCCATGCTCAGTAACCCAAAACAGATCTCCTAAAGTAACCAAGAGAACTGCAGAGTAACACATACAAAGTTGCTAAAAGAAATGTCAGGGAAACTGCAGAACACCACTGAACAAATAAACTGGAAACTTCATTCCAGAACACTATCATATGGATTTGGCAAGAAAATTAAATTCTTCTGATGGGAGCACGCTATTTTTCAAATGAAAATTAAAAATAGGGAAATTAAAGTCAAAATAAGAATCTAAGAATACATACAAAAGCATGAAACAGCATGTCAAGTTAAATTAATAAAAAAAACATAGCACGTTATATAAAAATTTAGGCACGTCACCAGAAAACAAACACGCCAAGAATTATGCTAGCAATAATTATCTGTCTATGTGATTGTTTATTCATAGTCTAAACAGAAATCCATCGCAACTCTCCAGACCAAACGCCTACTCTTCCTCAATTGATAGAACGTTCGGAGAAGCTTTAAGATCCATAACAGGCAGCATTCTTGAAACCCAACAATTTAGTTTGAAACAAGCAATAGCCAAAAATAGCTTAACCATCCAAACTACCCAGCTCTAAAACCTAGAATTTCCATACACACTCACTGCTGGAAACCCTAAAACCTCAGAGAGAGTAACAGAGAACAATAAAAACGTACACATATCGCACAGCGTAATTAAAAAACCTTATAAGAGAAAACACAAGAGGCATTGGGAACAACCTTCTACGATACCTCGATCGAGACCACGACCGACGGGCTTGGGCACCGGCGATGAGATCCCCTTCCTCGCAGCACCAGTGCCCGCGTATTGAGACCTCTCCCTGCCTCGCGATCCACTCCTCTCCATCTCTTCGCACCAAAATCGGGAATCCTCGCCGGCGGGTAGCTGAGCGATCGAGAGCTCCGGCACGCTCGACCAAGAGAGCTCAGGGTTCGGTAGAGACGAATGTAGTAAATGCTTCTCTTGCTCCGTCTGTTGGAGTTTTTGGAAGGTAGAACCGCGCCTCTCAAGACCACGTTAATCGAGGTTAGACTTAATACGTGGCCGGCAGTTATTGGTTCAATTGCTGAGAGGAAATGACTGTGGTGGATAGGGGAATGCCACGTGTAGGAGTAGATTAGTCAAGGATATGAATGCGGTGAAGAGGAACCTCAGAGGGGAGATTTAAATTTCAAAACAGGGCTGGGCCAGCCACGGGGCCAGGACCGGGCGAGGCTTGCGGACATCGGACTCGGGCGCGAAGAGCGGGACGTGATCTTGACCGTATCCCAGCGAGCGAGTTAATAGCGGGTCTTAACGAAGTCGACTCGGACACGTGTCACTCATTCCAGTGCGTCTTCTACGCGGATTCACAGAACGTAGTTGGATGTTGGGGACTTATTATTAGCTTCGTTCGGCTTTGTCTCTCTTCTTTTCTGTTTTCCTTTGTCTTTTTTTTAAAAAAAAAAATATATTTATTTATTTATATTTTGCTTCATTAGTGAGTGTTGAGATTGTATATATATAGATAATAGATGAAAGAAGCAAGAGACATTGAAGGACAACACTAGTAGGTGGGATGAAAGTTCATCTCCATAACGGTAGAGAAGCAAAGGACAAGATCTAAAAGGTTATTGAAACAAAAAGATGAGCTCATTGAAACCTTTGTAGGACTCCCCACTCTTCTTCATTATTGTTCATATTATAGCGCCAGTAAGGACCCATTGGAAAAACAATGCACTTAACATCCTTCAATGTCATTTCTCAGTATACCCACCACCCATTTCCATTTGGTTATTGATTATTTATTTTTATTTTTTTTAACTTTGATTTTATAATTTTTTGACGTTGGGATTTATCAATGTCATTGGAGCCATCTGTTCTTAACTTTATTGAAGAATTTAACAATTGAGAGAAAAGAAGTGGGCATTGCTGGCATAATTCATGAACCACATCCCATGGCTTCAATCATGTTGTCCTGCATGGGTGATTATGATGGATTTGAGAAAGGGACCCAATGTGATACAACTGGTTAACTTAGACCTGCTAACCATGAGACACAGGCTCAACATTTTGATATTAACTTGAGATGTGATGCTAGAAAATGTTGGAAAGGACAAGCATATGGAGGAATAGTGCAAACATAATGAGGGACACTGGAAAGGATGTAATGTGAGACAACCAATAAAAAACCTTCTAAGACTATAAAATTTACATAAATTTGCTTTGTAAAGCCACACCATTTGCTTATATGATACACAAGAGTGTGGAGAGCCTTCTTTTTGTTTGCTAAAGCATGGAAAAGTAGGAGGACAAAGTTCATCACAGCCTAGTTCCAATAGAGATGCAAAAGTTCCTATCTTCTTGCATGATGATCATCAGTCACCATGTACACACAACCTTCCACATTAGAATGGAAGGCATGCTTTGAAGAAGCATGTAAATCAATTACAACAGCAACAAATAAAGAAAAAGGCTCAGAAACTGTCTTAAAAATGATCATCAAGATTAGAACTACTAACAACTCAAAAAATACATCATCACACATATGATAAGACAAAAATATCACCTGATCATATAATACTAATCTAACATAGAGAAACCTCAAGACCTGAAGGATTAGAATGACTGGAAATCATCAAACATCATCCATATAAAAATGATACTGACAGGTGCTCCTTGAAGAGATCGATTGGTATCAAATTCATTTCCTGCAAGATGTGAGATGAAAAAAATTTACAAAGAACAGCTGCACTTCCTGAATTCACAAACAAACATCAAGATCTTCAAGTCTGATAAAGATGGATTGATATCATCAACCTGAAGGGAAGCAGGAAATAATATTATAGCTGTAAACAAGCAGGCCCCCACCAGTCGGTCAACAAACAAAAATCTTAATCTTAGAGGTAAGGACACCTCACAACAGCCCTAGCTAACAAGCGAAAACCCTACTACGAAACAAAATTTTCACACATGTTTCTCAAAGATCTTTACTATGAAAGAGTGCAATGCAAATCACAACACTAATTGTACCAACATCACTTTTACTCTGGGATCATTTGCTCATTGTCGGCATCTCCTTCTTCCTCAATCTTAGGTTTAGATGGTGTTGGGCCAGCACCAGGAGCCTGTTTCTTCTTTATGCCACTAACAATATCGTCGATCCTCAGAAGCATGCAAGCGGCCTCAATTGCTGTCTTGAACGTTTGCGCTTTCACGTTGTAAGAATCCCATATCTGTGAAACAAAACCGTTTAGAAAAGGAAAAAAAATGAAGTGGCTAAACAAGTGTTTGTAGGGAATAGAAAAGGTGCATACCTTCTGTTCTTTCATGTCGGCAATAGCACCAGTGTTCCCGTCAATGCCAACCCATGCATTTTCGCCATTTGCATGCTGTAAAAGGAAAAAAAAAATACAAAGTACCCAAAAAAAATGTCATAAACATGAATAGATAAAATAAAAAAAATACAAAAAATAAAAAAACAGGGTAAGGGTAAGACATGTTTCTTGCCTTTCCTTGAAGAGCCGTCATAGTTCGGATCACATTGACTCCACAATTCTGGGCCAAGGTTCTTGGGATAGCCTCAAAAGCCACAGCAGCAGCTTCATATGGCCACTACAATAATAGCAAAGAAATGATTTATAATGACACAATTCATGATCAACAAAGATGCATAATGTTGAAGAACCGTTGCCTACCTTTTCAATGCCTTCAATCGATGAACTCTTTTGTTTCAGTGATGCAGATACGGTCAACTCAGTAGCACCACCTCCAGGAAGAAGCTTTGGGTTTTTCAATATGTTTCTAGCAACTGACATTGCATCCTGAGAAGAAAAAAATTAGCTTTAGTCTATCACATCTATGTGTTATGTAATATCAAGTAATGTGAGACCTACCTGCAAATTTCTTTCAACTTCATTTAGGAGATCTTTGCTAGCACCTCTCAACAGAACAGTACAGGCTTTTGGGTCTTTGCAGTCTACAATAAATGCAAAAAACTCATCTCCGATCTTCTTGATCTCAAAAAGCCCTGCTCCAGTTCCAACATCAGATTCCTGCAGTTCCTCTGGCCTGTTGACAACAACAGCCCCACATGCTTTAGCAATCCTGTTGTTATCAGTCTTCCTCAATCTCCTTATAGCACTAACACCAGCCTTGCTGAAATAATGGCATGCCAGATCACTAAGTCCTTTTTCAGTTATAACTAGATCAGGCTTGAACTTCAATATCTGGATACAAAGGTTCTCAATATATTCTTCCTCCATCTTCAATAGAACTTCCCTGAAAAAAGAGAAGGGCTTGTTAGTACTTCAATAAAAATTAAATATAATCGAAACCAAAAATTACTGCCAATAAACACATCCTGAGAAAGTGAAATATAAACATGAATGCATTTGAAACCAAAAATTACTGCCAATGAAAATTAATTATCGTCGAAACCAAAAATTACAAGGAGAGTTGAAACGAATTATTATGAAACATGAATGCATTTGCAGGACTCAAAAACTCCAGAGACAAGGCTGCACAATAAATCATTACCAAGACTAGATGCACATAATTAATCTTGAAACTATATAAAGATAACATGCCTAAAGTACTCAAGGTGAGAAATCTCAAGCGTTTGTAGTTAAGTTGGTTCTTTGGGAAATCAGACAGTTCTTACCAATCCTCTTCTTTTACTAACTCTGCATTTGTTTGGTTTTCTCCTTTCTTATACTCAAGAGGACAATCAAGAAGAATGATTCGAGGGTTCAGTATCTTCCTTCTCATTTTACCAGGGGCAACAACATCTTTATTGATCATGACTCCCTTAAGAACCTTGGAATCCTCCAACTGACCACCAGGAACCTTTTCGACCTTGATATATTTCTTAATATCCACTTCTCTTAACCCCTGGCCAAGGTCAACACCTACTGTTGTTGTAGCATCAATAGCAAGATCCTGAAATTAGTCAAAATGCAAGTCACCGAAAGCTTCAACAATATAAAGGACAATTAGTAGGAAACAAACAAGAAAGCTAACATAATCTATAATTTTCAGAGCCACTGACACTCATCCACAATATAATCATGTTAAGAAAAAAGAAAAGAAAAATTGAAGCCTCAAGTTCACCAATTCCAACCCCTATTTATGATTCACATGTCTGAGACTCAATTTGAAGATAATTTACAACAAGGCAAAAAAGTGGCTCATTATGTATGAGATCTGAGATAGAGATGAAGATGGAAGGAAAATAGGGAGTGGAGAGAGAGGCTTAACCTACAATGAAAAATAATAATAATAATAATAATAACTTCCATAAGTTCTTCGATAGAAAAAGCAGTGTGTGAAAATCAGACTTCCAAATGACAGTATTGAAAGTCATAATACAACACTCACAGCAATTAGATCACCAAATTGTCCAGTAAACTTTGTGCCAATACAACTTTTTACTAATCCCAAAATAGTTGCACCTGTCAAACAGAAGTTCATATAGAAGTAAGTGTCCTTATTCAGATATATATATTCACAAAAGATACCAGTAACTGCATCCTGATAAAAGCCATATAGACTTCATCACCCTTGCACATGATCCAGAACATATGAATCATATTCGTGCAAGCGCAAGATGCACAAAGGAAAATATTTGCTGTAGAACACCCATGTAATTAGAAAGCAGACTTACGATCAGTAACATCAATGGACATTGCGATCTTGTCTAGGACAGCAATGGCATCCTCAAGAGCTTTATTATATGCTGACGCCATACAAGAAAAGAAACATAAGTATGTTCCAACAAACGAGCAGAAATCTAGTTATTTAATCAATAATTACCTCTGCAAATGACAGTTGGATGGTAATTCTTGTCAATGAAAGCTTCGGCAACGTGAAGCATCTCACCAGCTTCAAAATTCACACACAGAATAAATAGCATACTTTCAGGGAATTAATGCATGCATAGGCATCAGTAGCACCAGTTTGTTTCCCAAACTCATTACATTACAATGTTATAACAGTAGCTATTGTATTCTAGAAAAAAAAAATATCCAAATAGAATGCTCCTTGCTTTAAAGAGGATGTGAGACCACAAGTACCGAACATACCAAGAACAATGACCGAGGTTGTACCATCTCCTACTTCTTCATCTTGAGTGCGACTAAGTTCAATCATTGACTGTCCAATTCACATTCAAAACTTTAGAACAATAAAAGACTTAGAAAGCAAGAGAACAAGCAAAATCTCCATACAGAATAACAAAAAGAGTAGAATATTGTATTCATAATGTGGTATTGCATAATCAACCTACCAAAAATAAACTACTCAGCAGAATAAGAGGTGAGAAGAATACCTTGGCAGCGGGATGGGCAAGATCTAGCTCTCTCAGAATACAATTTCCATCATTTGTAACCACGATTCCTATTAACCAGAGATGATTTAGCAAACCAAGAATGGACAATAAAAACTAAAATGGGAAAAAATAGAAAACAAGATGATAAAAATAATACTATTATTGCATTCAGGAAATGCCAAGTTTATTGAGCAACCAAGAAAAAGGTAACAGTTATAGACACCTCAATCCTAATACATAACTAAAACATATCAAAGATTTTCAAAAGTAGTATGCAAAGAAACAAAGGCACAATGTATGATAGTATTGACATTTCAAGATTTTGTAAAAAAATTATGTCATGTGAATGAACTGATATTCTTTAAAAAAATGCATTGCCCAAGAAAAGTACAATGCTGCATATAAAATTCTATCAAAGGAAATATAAAGTGTTCCACCTCAAAACCAGAAAATAAGAACATATCCTTAGAATTGCACAAATTTAAAGGAAATGACATTAAAGCGACTGTTAAAGTTCATAAAAAATGGCAGTGAATACAAAAAAGAAAAAGAACCACACACACCTCCACCAGCATCAAGCAGCATCTTCAGCATGGACCGAGGACCCAGTGTTGTGCGGATAATGTCAGCCACAGCCTGTGCAACAGAAACCATAGGTCTAGAGAATAAAACAGCTTGAGACAAACAAAAATACAAAAAGAAATACATAAAGTTCAGCTGTCTAATCCAAGGCCTAACAAAAGACAAGTACAATAAAATATTTTTGGCTATAATTCTCAAAGATATAATTACTTTCTAACAATTCAAAAAGCAAACTAATAAAAGATATATACTAAGTTCAGCCTTCCGAATCCCAGACCTAATAAACTACAGGTAAAATTAAAATATTTTTGGCTACAATTATCAAAGATAAAATTATTTGAAACACAAACTAATAAAAGTTTCAGCTTTAAGAAAGATACCAATCATAAATATCACAAACTCAAAGATTGTAATTGTGATTGTAATTAATCCGACATCGACCCTTGTAAACATATACGCATAAAGCCCCATCTAAGTCATAATAACAAGACTTAAAATAGAGTGAGGTGTTGTTCAAAACTACAGCAAAAGGACCCACCTTTGAAGCTTGGATGTTGGCATGTTGCACCTTGCTCCCAGATTCACGCTTTAAAGAATCCTCTGCTCAATCGAATTAACACAATACATCAGAGAGTGAAGAAATGGGGAAAAAAAATAGAAGTCAAAACACCCTAGAAATCAAAATAATGGTGTTTGATCCTCATTGAGCATCAGTAAAGCATTACGATCTAATCCCAATGTATGAAGAAAAATGAAAGATGATATAATCCCTGGGCAGAGAGCAAGCACGAGAGGAGAGAAGGGAGTAGCTTACTGAGAACCAAGACAGGGGAGTGCATGGCGGCAGGGATGGAGGCAAGGGCGCTTGGATGCTGCTGCTGCTTGCTTTGGTTGCGCTCCCTTCTCGTCGACGAAACTCTTGTGAAGTGAAACCCTCGCCAACCTAGATCTTCTCCATTTATTTATTTCAAGTCGAGTTGAATCGGATCCAACCGGACTCTTCGAGACCCGAATCCGTTATGGCCCATGTCACAATTGCCCATTGGTACCACTTAAAAAGGCCGGCCCACCTACTATAGTTTTTTGTGATTAAATTGATAATTAATGAACTATGAATAAAATATATGAATAATTTGGAAAATTATGATTATTTATTTTTATAATTTATCTATACTACTAAATAAAAGTGGGCCATTTACATGTAATTTGATTTTATGAAAAAAAAATATCCAAAAAAACAAGGAAAATGAAATGGTTTTGAATTTCTCAACTTTTATTTTAAATTATAAAAATAGAGAAAACTAGCAAAGTGCTCTCGTAGAAGTCGTTATGTGACCTAGAGGTCACGGGTTTGAGTCTTGGAAACAGCCTCTTACTAAAAAGCATGATAAAGTTGCATATAATAAAACCAAGTAATCCAACATTTTTCCCGAACCCCTCACATAGCGGGAATTTTGTAGTACTGAGATGCTCTTTTATTATTCTAATTTTATATAATATGTTAACACAGGTATTTCACACATCTTTCCATCAAATATTTTATGTATCTATCTATGTGCATACACATATATATACCTTTTTAAAATAATATTTTTTTGGTAAATATTTTTAAATAATTCTTACCATTTTTTAATAAATTTATTTTTACCTTATACACAATTTTTTTTTCTTAACATACACAACGCAATATTGTAACACATGTAAAAATTAAAATATGAATAATTAACTAGAAGGTCATTTCGGGATACTTTTTCATAGGGAAGGTGGATAAAAGTCTCACTTCTTTAAAATTAAACAAGTGAGATCAATGTTTTATTTCTCATGTTCATTTTCGAGGAAGTGTGACATTTCTTCCTAAATATATTTAGAAGTTTTATTTTAATAAAATTGAGAGTAGTTCGGTCCTTTTCCCCTGATTGCAGATCTTCTGGAAGAAACTTATAGATTTGAGTTGATTGGTTTTAAGAGTTTACTAAATTAAGTGAAAGTTTTCTAAAATTTCATCCCACTTATAATATGACAAGAAAGACTTGTTGTATGAGCATGTAGTTTGGTCATATTTTTAAGTGTGTTTCTTTCAATTATTTAATAAATTGAGTCAAAAAATGAATTCCATTCTCACTTATTGTGGGTTGAGAAAAACTAATTTATTGATATAATTTATTTTTAATGATTTATTTAAATAACATTCACTCTTACGGTGTATTCTCTTTAAAAGAGTACGATAATAAGGTTGGTACTGAAAAACTTAAAAAACAAAACTTATAGGATGTCATTGATATTGTGTAGTGGACATTATCCCCACAAACATCACCTCACTCCAACGGGATGATAAGCCTTCTCTCTAGGAAAACTAGAGGGCAGAGAACCGGATGAGTTTCTCTTGTAACTTGAAAAGACCCAAGTAGTTTTTTTATGTAACACACCCCATAACCGTGTTACAATGTTCCTCATGTGTCAATTACCTTAATGTGTTACACAACATGTCCCCGGTTATCGAGTTAATTAAGTCACATTAAGTTGGAAATTGGGACTTAAAATCCAACGATCTTCCACTTGACTTAACTAAATTACTAAATGCTAGATATTTATGTGGAGCGACCATATCCCATTGTTTATGAAAACACATTAACCTTCATGTCAGGACCTACCCCTACGGCCCACACTGGCCGTACAACATCAGAACGGATCCCTGGCACCAGCCACAATCAGGTTGTCATGTATCCCAGTACCTAATACCAATATATATATCATAGATATATCACAACAATAAAATTGACAATCAACAAAAAGAAATCATAAACCTGTCACATATACACTAACCACAAGAATATATGTCTACAAAAATCTGCATAACATATATAATCAACCTTACTAATTGGAAACAGTTTATTTCATTCTCATTCAAATTTCCCATTTTTTTTTAGTAAATTTGTTGGAATATTAAATCTTTTATACTTAACCCACCTACACAGCATAGACACATCTCAAGTGTATAAGATACAACATCCGAGACCCTACTCAAAGCTGACTAACTCCCTCCTCAACACCTTGAATAATGCTTGATAATATACCTGACCCAGTCAACGTAACACGGGAAGTCGATTGGCTTGCTCCTGATGGGACTCCTGCCTTTCCACCCGGATGGTTGTTAATAATCTTGTGTCCAAGAGGCTGGAATATAGACAAATCCTTCACACCCTCGTTAGGTTTCAGATATGTTGCATAAATACTGTTATCTTTATGTCAACGGTTTAAGGTTAACCGAGCAGTAGCTACATAGGTTAAGGACCGCTTTACCCACTTCGAATGCTCCTCTCCTTCATATCTAATCATAGGCTCTGATCTGGGTCCAAAGACGGGGTTGTGGAGGATGAAAAATTGACCCAAAGGAAACTCATTGAGATTCTGAGTAACATCCCAAAAAAGCTCATTGTGAGGGTGGTTGGCCATAATAAAACAAGAAATTGGAGGGTTCCTACTTCTCTTACTCAATTTCACAAAAGAAGATTTCGTGAGAGAAGTATGAAGGGGGCATTTGTTTATATAAAAAAATATAACATATTCCAATCCCAACAGGATTGAAATTTTAATTTTAGTAAATTTAAATCCTGGATCCTATCTTGATCGAACCATGATTTGATCAAATAAATAAGTAAATAAAAGGGATTGATCGATATGATGTTATCCGGTTAAATCTCGAGGTGGGTCAAGAGTACAAATCCCGAGGAGGGTCAAGAGTACAAATCCTGAGGCATGCCAAAGATATAAATCTTAAGATAGTCCGAGAACAAATCTCGAGACGATTTAAAAAAATTATAAATCTCAAGATAGCTTGAGAACATATCTCGAGGCAATCTAGGAAAATATAAATCTTAAGACTGCCCGAGAACACAAATCTCGAGATAATCTTAATATATATATATATATATATATATAATAAATTTAAAGTAATGATAAATAAATAATAAATATTCAAATTTAAAGATTTTGATCGCATCTTATTGTGAGGTTGATTTAAATCTTAAAAGAAAAATGGACCTCATTCTACCTACCGTTTTGAGGCTAATTAAATAAAAGTATTTTTGATCTCATCTTATTATAAGGTTAATTCAAATTTTAAAAGAAAGATTTGATCTCATATGGACTACGGTTTGGAGGTTAATAAAAAAATCTATATTTATCTTGGCCATGATCCTATCGTAGCTACGGTTGGGAGGTTACAAACAGCCGGGGGTTATTATCTCATGAGAAAGAAGAAGGATCGACTGGAGAATATAAAAGAAAAAAAGGAAGAGGGATTGAGAGAAGATTAAAAAAAAAACGGAGGTATTTTCCGATCTCTTCTCATATAATGTAATCCAATCCCCGTAATCACCAAGTTTCCGACTCCCTTGTATCGGTCGTCGCCGCCCCTTCACCAAGTCTCTGGCTCCCTTATGGAGGTCGTCGCCGTCAGTCGTCGTCGTCAGCCCTCACAGAGTCTCTGGCTCCCTTGTGGAGGCTGCCACCGTCAGCCATCGCCGCCAGCTCCTCTCCGAGTCTCTAGCTCCCTTGTGGAGGTCGTCGTCGTCAGTCGTCACCGCTAGCTCTCACCAAGTCTCTGGCTCCCTTATGGATGCTATTACTGCCAAGTCGTCGGGCTCCCTTGTGGACGTCGTTGCCGCCGATCCCCCGCGGCCACTGGACAAGAAATCAAAGACTATGTACAAATTTTGAATGAAATCCATGCCCCGATCCCTCTAAAAACCTTATGATCCGCGGTGCGCTCTATGCCCTATCTATTGATAAGCCCAAACAGGGAGGAGTTTGCCTTTGCAGCACATCGCTACCGCAGATACAAACTTGATGATGACTTTCATTTGGTTGTTCATTGTGAGGTTCATAATATCACTAGCTTCAGAGGCCAGAAATCCTTCTTCACTATCAATAAGTTGATTCTAAGTATTCTTGGTGCGCAGAAGCTTGAGGTATAGAGAAGTGCAAGAGATTGGACATGTCTCGAGAATCCATCTAAGAGACCGTCATAACCAGTGATGCATTTGGGAGCGATTATGTTGAGAAGCCATCCCTTGAAGAGGAGCAAGTGCGACCACCACCCAGATGCGGCTTTAGATGCAGCTGCTAAAATTGAGTTTGCCATTGATGCTACGAGATTTTGTTGTTGTATTACTCTCCAAAAAGTTAATAGTCACATGAATCACAAAGCAATTTTTTTTTTTTTTTTTTGGTGGGGGGGGTAGATTGTAAATCTTTGGTGATTTGCAAATCATAACGCCTTCCAAATGTTTGATAAAATGTCCAAAAGAATTGACTTCTCTATATACAAGTCATACAAGTGAAATTACTGAGCACCCCTCTGATATTGTGGATATGGAGAGTGAGCTTCAATAAGAACACAAAGATTGTAACAATTCCAAGCATTTGTAAAAAAAAGAAAAAAAGAAAGAAAGAAAATGCAGTTGGGTCTAAAATAAAAATGAAATGGAAATGAGAAGAATGAAGAGGTCATGCTCATTATTAAGCCACAATATGAGAGAGAGAAGGCTGCTGCAGTTGATATCAAAAGGAAGTTAACTTGTAGTGACATGATTTGATGGAGATAGCTCAATTTCACAGTTTTGTAGTCATTATAAGAGATGAAGATATATTAGTTGTTCTTATGAATGTGGCTCATGATCTTGACTTGCCAGTCTCCAAACTGTCATTTATTCAATTTCATGGCTATGGCTTAAGAAGAAAACCAATTCATGGCATGCAAAGCAAAATGATGCAGCTGTGGCAAGATTTATTTCGGCATAATAAGAAGGTCTTGATGAACTATAAAGGTAGGAAGGGATAAAAAAGAGAAATAAAAATATACATTCTACTTTAATATCAAGAGTTATTTTTTTAATCAAGGCTCATCCTAAGGGAAAAATAATGCTCATTTATGAGACAATATGTGCCAAGTTAAAACCTAATGATATGTTAAAAGTGGAAGAGCCAGATTTAAAAGCTCAAATATGTCTCAAAAAAAATAATAATAATAAAATAACAATGAAAATTTTGCTAAAGTAGTTGGAAGCTAATGACATGTTGAAAGTGGAATAGCTAAATTTAAAAGCTCAGATATATCTCAAATATGATAATAATAAAATAATAAAAATTTGCCATGGTAGCTGGCCACTTTATATCATAGGACATATGGCCTCACATCTACTATCCAAGTATCCTATCCCTTATATTTACAAGGAATTGCCAATATGGCATACAAGGCAGTCCACTAATAATCCCAAATCACTTAGCCACATGAGCTAAGTCACAAACAACACTATACTAGCATTGTTTCACTCGAGCCCAACCCAAACTCCAGCCCACTAAGTGTCACCTAGCTAACACTTAGTCAATCCACTTCTCCACTTGTTCCTATCCGACCAACTAGAACACTTAACTAAATTTTATTTCTACACTTAGTCTGATTTTAGCCCACTAGCTTGAAGATCTGACTAAGTTCCAGCCCAACCTGCTTGACAAGTCTGGCTTGTGACAATTATGGGGAAGCTTATCTGATATGAAAGCAACAACCACCAAGTCAAAAGGGTTTATGAAGATGATTACTATGGCACGTATCTCGAGGCAGTTGATGCAGTCCAAATCTCTCGGAGCGGCCAATATAAGATTCAAATCTCAAAGCGACGTGCATCTCGATGTGATGGTGGAATACGCATCTTGAGGCGGATAATAAAACATAAATCTCAAAGCAAACACACATCTTGATGTGATGATGGAATGCACATCTTGAAGCGGATGATGAAATACAAATCTTAAGGCGACATGCATCTTGATGTGGCGTTGGAATGCGCATCTTAAAGCGGCTAATAAATACAAATTTTACAATGACACATATCTCGGGACGGCGATGAAACATTTATCTCAAGATGGTCAATATATACCTAAATCCTAGAGCGGTGCAAATCTCAAGGTGACGACGAAGCATGCATTTGAGATGGTTGGTAAAACACAAATTCTAAAGTTGCGAAGCATACGCCCCAAGGTGGAAGGCGACGTTATTTATATATATAAATAAATAAATAAATAAATAATATATATGCACATATCTATATGATGATATTTATATGTAATAAATTATTATGTTCTGCAATAAATGAATTATTTGATTCATTGCCTTTACTTGTACTTTTTCCCTTAATCGGAGGTTCCCAAGACTCTGTCTAGGGTAATTAATAATAGAGGTTTGCCTCTATTAGGAATGAAAGTACGTAACCACAATAACCAAAATAAATACTCATTTGTGATTCGATATGTCGCCTGGTGTCTCTTCACATACACGATGTTAGGCGGGTATTTTCAATCCCACACCAACAAACTGTTTCTCTATCATATCCAAGTACACTATCGTCTTGGTCTCAGGACCCCTAATGTCGTTAGGTACATGTAAGAACCGCTAGGTTTTACGGCCTGATTAAACCCTTAATTATTTTTTTTTCTAAGCATGCTTTGTAATTGAATCCCTTGTTTGGATTAATATGAGTTATTAATAGGGATTTAATTGCATATTAGGCCTTTCATGAGGATTAAGAAGTAAAGACTTAGAAGAAATAAATTAGGAATGGAGGCTTAAAATACAAAGATGCACTCTCTCATAAATAGAATAAACATAGACTTGTATAATAATTTTGAAGGAACCTAGGGGTTCTTTACTAAAATTATAACCCATGTGGATTCATGCATGTGTGCCTTGAATAAAATGTGGAAAACTTGGGGACAAAAATGTGACTGTGCATCCTTCTCTCTCTTTGAATGAAGTGAAGACTTATATGTAAAATTTTACATAGTTTGGACATTGTTGCATAATGGTTGCCACCAACCAACCATGCATAAGATTTACTCAGCACATGGCTTTAGATTGGATTAATGAATAACGTGTGGGGTAAAAAGAATAGGAAAAAAGAGCGTTTCACTCGAAGCCACGCGGCGTACGATTGGCGTGCAGAGAAGGAAACTCATTCCCTTTAACGCCACATGGGGCGGTCATTATCGTTCACCTGGAACGCGAGCCGGATCCGAGGCGGCAACGAATCTTCTTCATCAACTCGCCACATGGACTGAGTGTCTGCCGTTTATCCGGGTCGAGCGATAGATATGAGGCATACCCTTATTATCACTTCTCTAGCTACTAAACCGCAAATCCAAGAAGGGATTCATCCATATGATCAAGCGGGATCGTCGCCGGTGAGGTAAAGGGAGTAGGTAGTGCCTTGTTATGTCAAAGCGTTATAGCCTCGAAGCCCCCGACCAAGAGTTTCTTCTTCTTCAAGGCGCGCTGCCACTCCTTTCATTGTGAACCAGTGAGAGTAGATTCAGAGAGTGAGAAAGAGAGCACCGCCGTGCGAGGCTCAAACCGATCGTGACGACAAACGGAGTCTGAACCCTAGCTAAAGGCGCCGGAGCCTTCCTCATGACTAGGAACTGGTGGCACAACAAGTGTAACAACGAGCTCACAGCACCGGAAAAAGTCCCACCAAGAGGAGTGCGGAAAGCCACGAGGCGACTTCATCCTCTACATCTCCTTCAGAGAGCTTTAAAGACCTTAAATAGTGAGGTGGGAGCTCTAAACCCCTTATAATTCAGTTGAAGAGATATAGACTTGTGAGGCTTGCATGCAGGGTTAGAGAGAGAGGGACAAAAGGGGTAGTTTTCATAAGCTCAAGAGAGCCATGCACAGGGTTGGAGGGTATGTGTGTGGGTTTAACTTCATCCGCGTGCTAATCCCAGGATGGCACTAATATTAGGAACCCATGCATGAGTACTCCAATCTTTCTTATGAGTTGAATGCTTGTTGAGATCGTGGAACTGAAGAAGGTTAGGATAACTCTATTCTCATGTTTTGAAGTTGTGTAAAGAGTTGAGTTTAAGGTTTTGAGAGATAGGTTTATTTATGTTAAAAATAACATGCATGTGTACATGAACACACCCCTTTGGTGCTTGATGTAATGTTTGCAAATAGCTGAGACTTTGACGGATCAAGACTTAGGCATGAACTCATATCAATGAACGTTAGAAATGAGAGAAGAGGAATAAGAAAACAGATAGAACGCATTTCATGGGCATGGATGAGATACTCAGGCCCACATACAAGAATGAAGAGTTACTTATCATTAAGAAGTAATAAATAGAGTGTTAAGTTCCTATTAATGAGACATGCACACTAGTGCTTGGAACCGGTGATGGAGAATAGAACTTAGGAGATTAATTAGAAGATAATGAAATTAAAGAGTGTGTAAAGTATGACATATTCCATTCTCTAGTGTTATAATAATAATGATTAAATGCACCTATTCATAGTTGGTGGAGAGTAACCAGTTAGATAAATAAAATTTCATGAGTTGTGTAAAATCCAAGATTTTAGTAGTAAAATAAAGGATTTAAATTTTCCCTAAGTTATTGGTTATTTAATTAAAATTTGCAAAAGGGCATTTTAGGGATAATTAAAAAGTTTCAAGGGCGTTTTAGTAAAGTTGGGCATGAGTAAATTATTTTATAATTTACTTGGTGATTGATTTAAATAAATTTGGAAAATCCAAGATTTTAGTAGTAAAATAAAGGATTTAAATTTTCCCTAAGTTATTGGTTATTTAATTAAAATTTGCAAAAGGGCATTTTAGGGATAATTAAAAAGTTCCAAGGGCGTTTTAGTAAAGTTGGGCATGAGTAAATTATTTCATAATTTACTTGGTGATTGATTTAAATAAATTTGGTAGTTATCAATTTATTTAAATATGGGAATCATTTAAATTGTCCATGATTGGATTAAAAATGGAAGAGGGAGAATAAAAATTCAAATTAAGATTTATCTAATTAATCGGGAAAGTCCCAAGTTGGTGTGATTAGAGTTTAATTAAGGAAGGAGAGAAAAATTTAAATTATTAATTTAAATTAATTGAGGCCGCCAGGGACTTGGATGTAAAATCAAGAATGTTTAGGGCTTAAAGGAAATTGTGCTCTCTCACATGTGGTGAACCTTCATGTAAAAATGGAAAAGTTCAGGGATTAAATGACAATTATCCAGTGAAGCCATACATGGTTGAGTTTGGACGGACAGGATTAGATCATCAAGAGATAGAGATTAAATCTGGCCACCCATCAAGGTTATATAGAAGTGGTTAATCTGGACCGTTGATCTCATCTGTGGTTTGAGTTCTAGGCACGGGAGAGGATCTCAGCCGTTCATGCCGCGAGATCTCGACTCTCCATCCGATCAGTTGATGGATCCGAGGAATTATAAAATAATCCTCACCGTTGAATCATCCCATCCATCAGATCAGTAGGAGCGAACTGATCCCGAGACAGGCCACTGTCTCCTTCTTCCTCCGCTCGAGCCCGCGCGCGTGACAGCTTGTTTCCATGAATGGCTGCATGCGATCCCGGCCGGAAAAGGAAGGTGGAGAAGATGATTGGCACGCAATCTCCTTCGCCAGCAAGATACGATCTTCCCCGAGCTCTATAAAACGGAGTTCGTGGCGGAGCATTGGAAGCACTGAGCGGTGAAGAAACAGAGAGAGAGAGGGACCAGGAGGCAGAAGAAGGGGCGCCCGATTGATCGAAGGAGGGCACAGAGAATCTCAAGGAGGACCTCGTCGGCATCGCTACTCTCCGGGGACGCGTCTGCACGTTCGAAACCACCGGTGAGTCCTCCTCTCCACCTCTCTGATTTCTGTTTCCCAGCGACTGCATGCATGTAGATAGGGTGGACGCCGGAGTTCCATACCCTCGTCAGTCTTCAGCCGCGGAGCTTGTCACCGGAGGAGGGAGCGGGCCGGCCGGGAGTTATGCAAGAAGACAGGCGCGGTTTCCTCTCGACGGAGCGCTGTCGGGAGAGGAGAGAAGGAAGATAAGAGGGAAAAGAAAAGAAAATAAAAAAAAAAGATAAAAGAAAGTTAGTTAATTTATTAGTTAAATTAAAAGATAAAAATTTAAATTATAAATTTGGATTTATAAATTCGGATGGATAAGTCATTGATTTAGATTTTGAATTAAATAAATTGAATTAATCAATTAACTGAGATTAATTGATTAAAGTTTAAATAAAACTATGGTTTAATTATTTAACTGTGGATTAATTAGAAATCAAGTAATTTGATTATTAGTTTATTGGTTGAGTAATTCAGAGAATTAATTTAAATAAAAATTATGACAATTAAATCATTTAGTATATTGGTAACTAAATTTATTAATTATCATAATTGATTTATTGTAACTTAGTCATTTGACTAATTAGTCAGATAAGTATAGTTTTTAATCTAATTATTATTATTATGGATAATTAGATTAATTAAGGGATTAGTTGACTAATCAAACAAGTATGGGTTGATTAACTAGTTTTGATTATTAAATTTAATCAAATTAAAAAGGGTGGGATCAAGTATGATGGAGAATAATCAAATGAAATATTTCTTTGATTAATCGAATTAGTTGATTAACTAAATTAACTAATATCTACTTGGTTGGGTAACTAACTAATGAATAATTAATTAATTGGGAAATTAATTAATTAATTGGTTTGAGCCAACTAGCTAAACTAAGCAGATTGAGTCCAACCAATCTATGGTTGAGTCCGGGGCTGGTAAGTTGGTTAATGGATGATCATTTAGGAGATTAGTTAATTAGTTAATTTGTTAACTGATTAAGGGATCAGTTTAATAATCAATTAGTAGATTAATTAACTTGATCAGTTAGTTAAGTGGCTAATTGAAATAAAAGAGAAGGTGAATTGATTTGATAAATCAATAAGTTGAGATGGCTAAGAAGATGAGCTTAAGGTTGATTCGAATCAATTCTAAAGGGGCTGAACCAAGGTGGAATGACATGGAAACGCGAGAGAAGGTCTACAAGTCGGACTTGGGTCCGTTAGAGCATGCGTCATAAATGTAGTATTTATAGACATGTATTTTTTTTGAGAGTAGACATGTCCTTGGCAGATTCTGACTTGGATGCGTCGAGAAGTCCCGTGGAGCACGAGACTTTGTGACTTTAGGTAAGTACTCTTGCTTAGTACCCGCCCAGTGTGGGCTTTCTTGACTTTGTTGATTCATGTTTCTTGTAAGTACACTTGCCTTGTTTCCTCTCTTCGGAGATTTTATTGACATGTCGTTGTTGTGACACATTGCTTTGTTTTCATACATGCTTCTATGATTTTGTTGATATCTATCTTTAGCATGTGTGATTGATTTGGGATGTTGGAATCCCTAAGTGTTCTGTTCTTCGTCCCGGACTCAGTGGAGCAGGTGAGCTCCTTTTTGTGGACATTCAGGGACGGGACACCCTGGTGCTCCGGCATTGCCATGCCAGAGGGATCGATACTCTGGTTGTCCCCGCCACTGGGGTCGATCACCCACCATGTCCATAATGAGAGACAAAGCGGCGCTATCGACATACTTCGACCGAGGCGACCGGATGGTCGTTTTTCTCAGCAGGTTCGCTGATGGTACTGACCGGGGGAGACGTTTGTGGAGCTTCCGTTGGAACTCTTAGCTAGGGGTCATTATCTTGTTTATTTTTGTGATAGACTCCTAGGGCTTGTTTTGAGGGGCGTGCCCCGAGTTTGCTTTGATATTCATGATTTATTGTTATCATATTTTCTTGAACCCCGCAGGGGTACTTACTGGGCTTTCCATTCGAAAGCTCATGCACTGTTTTCCTTCCTGTTTACAGATCCTGAGGCATAGGACTCTAGTACGCAGGAGCTGAGCCGATCGTGGGTCGGGTGATTTGCAGAGGTCCGAGGACCTTGGTTATCTTTCTTGTTTGAGTGAGATATTTTATTTTGTAGGACCCCTTAGGTCCTGGTATTTGTAGGGTATTTGAACCCTTGTTATTTATCTTTCCGCTGAAACTCTGTTTATTTTGAATAAATTAAGTTGTTTTATTTGCATTATCTGCTTACTCACTTAGGCCTTGTATCCGAGTGGGGCCCGTCTCTACTCGGCTACGGCCGGTCTGCACACGTGCCCGAGGTCCCGGGATCGGGTCGGGGCGTTACAAGTTGTTTGATGGTTATTCAAATCTACACCATTATGGACAGGGTATTATCACGTTAAAGTAGACAAATGAGTAACTAGGGTAATGGATGGTCATTTTACTCATAATGGGGGAACTATTCAATGGTTGCCCGGGGTACCAGAATAGTAAGCACAAATACATGTTTACTTGTGAGTCATGTAATTAAATCAGGAGCATATTTATTTTCGTGGACTTGGCATTTATATTAAGCTTATATTTAATTACCAAATCTCGACGTAGAGCGGGAAAGCGCGTCGAGAGGAAATTAGGATTGAGAAGAGACATCTTTGTTACAGGTAAGTACTTCAACCTAGTACTTTTATTCTTTGAAGAACACTTCATTGTTTTTTAATACATGCTCGCACATGTAAGTGCTTCTGCCTAGTTTTCCTCAATCATTGGTTGATTGATTCCTTGAATTTTTGATGTCTTGGATTATTGTTTCCTTGATTTCATGTTGTGGCATGTTTACTTGACTCGTTGGAGTATTACTTTATTGATTCCATGCTTGTGCATGTGTATTTGGTTGTATGATATTCTTTTCCACTCGGTATGTGTTGTTCTTGTGGATTCTTCCGCTCGGTGCAGTGGAGCAAGGCTCCGGTAGGGCGCCTATGGCTGAGGACACCCTGGTGCCTGATAGTTCCCGTCAGAGGTAGGATACTCTGGCCGTCCATCCCTTCAATGGGACGATTCTCTGGCCGTGTATATATGAATGAAAGGTAGAGCTCCCGATTTGTGACCGAGGATAGATATCGGCTTAGGTTGATGATTGCCCTGGGGATGGTTTGCGAACTTTGCTTGAATTACTTGTCTTGAGATGACATGATGGTGGTTATGGAGACCCTACCGTTGGAAATGTTTCATTGGGGTAGGTCTGAGACTCCAGGTGGTTTGGCCGGTAGGGTTTGTGTTTCCCACGCCGGGTTGGATTGCCATATTTCTTTGATTTGCTTATTTATTTGCTTATCTTATATTGAGTTTGACATGACTTCATTGTGTTCCCTGCGGGGTACTTACTGGGCTTTCTTTCTGAAAGCTCATGCACTTGTTGACTTACTTTTTCAGATCCCGAGGAGTAGGACACGGGACGTAGGAGCGTCGCAGGGGACTACTGAGATTGACTATTGAGGTTGGCTACCTCATGTTTTACCTTGTGTGAGGACATGTTGTAGGTTTCCTTGTAGGAACTATATATATTGAGATTTTAGGGTCTGTGTACTCTTAGATTTTAATTACGCTGTGTAGACATATTTATGTTATGTCTTTTTTTTATATATTATGCTGTGTATGTGATTGTTGATCATCGAGGCTTCGTATCCGGGTAGGGCCCGTCCCTATTAAGGTACGACCGGTCTGTTGCGTTCTCGTGGGCCTGGGATTTTGGGCGAGGGGCGTGACAGTATATGTGACAATATGAATGAAAGAGATTGTCTATTGGATCTTTCTCATTTTCCAATAGAAAGCCTTTTCCTCAGCTTGCATCTGTAGGTGCAGCTGGAGCTATCACTAGGAAGCATATATCCAAATCAGCTAGGCCCAATTGAAATATTACAACCTCCTTCCATTCGATGAAGTTGTTACCATTTAGCAATGAAACTTTTACTAAATTCCTATAAATGCACAATGTTGCAAAATATATCGACTCACATAAATATGTTTCTAAACATGTTATTAACATTCATACATGTCTAAATTTAACAATAATATCATCATAATTTTACGTAGGCAGAAAAATAACATGCTAGTAGTTAATGAAAATTAATGTGAAATCAAATTTTTACTTGTGTAAAGGTCTATATAACATGACATTGTAGAATGTTCAATGTTACTGCTGGCATCGTCATCGAACCAGTCCGACCGCCGCCATTTTGATTTTATGTGGGTTCTTTTATTCCTAATAGAGGCAAGCCTCTATTATTAATTACCCCAGACAGAGTCTTGGGAACCTCCGATTAAGGGCAAAAGTACAAGTAGAGAGACAATAAACAAAAATATAAAGATTTTTTTATTTATCATAACTTTCATTACATATGGATATCATCATAAGATGCTCATACAGTTACATATTCAATACAACAAGGAAAAATTATTTCACATATTTAGATACAAGTATAATAATTTCATGCAGTTGAAAGTTTATTAATCTTATTTATCTAAATGCAATTTAAAACAACAAATTTCTTTAAAGAAACAGTAAGTTCTTCCTACTTGGTGTCATGTAGATCAGATTCCAAATTATCCAAACTAAAGATTCTATTAAAGTGTTCGTAACTCTTATGTATTTAAGTAAGAAATTGGTAGCTTTAGAACTTAAATTAAAATTCACAACTTAATGTTTAACCAGTTTCGTTATAATGGGACATGTATAACCAATTTACTAGATATCCAGAAGTGGTTTGAATATAAGTAATTATATATCGCATACAAATCCACAAATCAGTTTTTATCTTTTTTTTAATAGGATTAAATCCATTTTTGGTCCTTGTACTTTGACCCAATATTCATTTTCATAGTTATACTTTAAAAATCTTAGATATGGTCGTTGTACTTTAGGGTTTTTGTTCAAATACGTCCATAGTGCTGATGTAGCAGCACATATGGCATATGAACTAAATACGGTTAATTTTTTATTTCAGGTGACATGCCACGTTAGCATGCCATGTCATCATTTAAAAATTAGTTTATTCAAAATTCATTTTGTCCTGTTATGTCATTATAACATTGCCACGTAAGACGCCACGTCAGAAATACTAGCCACATGTGCTGCCATGTCAGCGCTAGGGACGTATTCGAACAAAAACCCCAAAGTACAGGAACTGTATCGAAGATTTTTAAAGTACAAGAACGGAAATGAACATTGGGTCAAAGTACATTGACCAAAACTGGGGTTTATACTTTTAAATATGCAAAACATTAATGCATTTCGTGAAACAAGTAATGTACTTAATATAGTGGATCTTTATCTAAACATATCTTATCCATTATCGGTTTTGAATATCTTCAAAATATATCTTTATCTAAACATATCTTGGGGCCCATGCCATTTAAATTTTTTTAGTTATTCAAAACAAGAGATAGTCTTAATTTTAAAACAAACCCTTTAACCAACGTCAACATTCAGTTACATGTGAAGTGAGGTGGCCCGGGTGCTCTTCACGTGACTATGAAATGGTCGACCTTACTCCTCCTCCCTTTAAGAATTTGACTACAAAGCCTAATTGGACGACCTTTTTCCGGTAATGAGCAAATCCGAAGGCTCTTTCCAACGATGACAAGTAGCGAACAAGTCCGAATGTCTCCACCTAATGACTAACCTCCTTTTGGTATTAAGCAAGCTCGGAGGCCTCCATCTAATGGATAGCCAAGTTCAGACAAGGAACAGTGAGAAGGAGTAAGTTTTTGAAGAAAAATCAAAACTTCGACATCCTTTTGGGAAAGAACCAACTCTGATACCAATTGATAAAACTTAAAAAATAAAACTTACAGGATGCCATTAATATTACGCAGTGGAAAAATATCCCCACAAGCGTCACCTCACTCCAACGTGATGAGCCTTCTTCTCTCTAAGAAAACCAAAGGGGAGAGAACTGGACGAGTTTCTCTTGTAACATTGTGTTGAAAAGACACAGGCGGTTCTTTATGTAACACACCTCATAACCGTGTTACAATGTTCCTCATGTGTCACTTACCTTAATGTGTTATACAATAAGTTTAGCTGGTTACCAAGTTAGTTAAGTCACATTAGGTTAAAAATTGGAACTTCAGGTCCAACATGTACATCAACAATAATAGATGAGATTGACGACACTAGCCAAATAGAGCTCATGAGAGATAACTAACATAACTTGAGGATAGAGATGTGACAAACAATTAAGCAGAGACACACACAAAGGTGGGAATATTGAGGGCATTAATGTGTTTGCATATTATCATATTCTTATTTTACACGTATTATAACTATTATGAAAGTTATGTGGTGTTAATCATTTTGTTATTACATTTTTATTTATAATTAGTTTAGATTTGTTAAAATGATCAAGCCAGCTTTTTAATTTTGTTAATTGTTTGCGTTTGTTTTTATGTTAGCAATTTATTATATGAAATGTCTTTTTGTAGTTTTCTTTGATGTATAGAATATTTATGTTTGGAATGCATATTAGCTTATTGGTGTGTAAACATTTATAATTGGGCAATTTGTCATTTTGACCTTGCAAAAATTTTTATTTGCTTTTTTAACCCCAAGTTAAAAGTATTTGTCAAAATAGCCTCGGGGCTGCCTAATCAGCAACTAATTGGGATAAAAAATATTAAAAAAATATATAGGGGTTAAAATGTAAAAATTCTTTTTCATGAGTTAAATTAGGGATATTTGCAATTCCACCCTTAATTTAACCCTTGAAGAGCCAATAATGCTTGCATGAAACTGAAGCCCCCTTCTCCGATCGCCGGCGACAGAGCTTCAAGGCCTCTACCCCTTCCGAGATTGCCAGTGCCAAAGCTACCAAAGCCTTTATCGGGATCTCAAGAACCTTTTGAAGCTGTTTCTCTCTCTAAATCTCCCCTATCGTAGCGTGCTACGCCAGCGGGGATCGGCTCTCTCACTCTCTTCCGACGGGGCTACGTATAGTAGAAGGACTTTACATCCAAATCGGCCTATATTTGCGGAGTTTTAGTAAACTATGAATTGTTGGTATTCTGTATATAGTTACAAACCGAGAGCTCGATCTTAAGAGAAACTCGGATGTGGGACAATTAGTTATCTCTAATACTTTGTATTTGGTCACATCTCACTCATCTTTAGATCCACTTCCTCCCAAGTTCAATGCATTCTGGAAACAAGACTATAATAAACAATTAGCTGCATGATTTATAATGTATTGTGTTGACCAATTTGTCTTATATATACTGATTTCTACTAATTTGTACCGAGTATGGAAATCTTTGTTCCAAATTGTTTCTTTTTTGAAATTTGGTGGAAATTTCTATTTATCTACAGTTAATTAAAGAGTGCTTTGGTTAATTAAGTGATTAATTAGATGATGGATCCTCATTAGGCTATAAACCAATATAGAACTTGTCATTCATGCACTACTTAGAAATGAATGCAGTTATTAAACAATTCAAGACTGGCATTTATTTGGACTGATTTCAGGATGGTTTATTAATTAAAGAGTGCTTGATTACAAGAAGATGTGCTTCTTGCTGACTGGATGGTTACTGCTCTTCTAATCATCTTGTCCTTGGGTAAATTCCTGCTACTTTTGTAGCTTCACAAGGTTAGGGGATCCTCTTTTTTTGTGTGTTTATTTGTTGTTTTTTTAGGCACATCTACAAAGGCTTTCCTTAGGGGTGTTGATACATGGAAGAAAGAGACAACTGCTAAGAAATTAATGTTCACGCCCCTCATTTTACTTATTTTTATTTTTGGATGATAAATGACTGAATCCACTTGAAATTATTATTCACATGCATGCTTTGCATCTTATCTTAGGAGGCTGATAAAGATACAGATAGCACCATCCGGTAAGATGGTTTTCCACTTATTAAGGTGTCATCTCAGAAACTAGTTCTCGTATTGATTCAGAGAAAAAATAAAATATCATTCACTACTTAATACATAACCTTCATCAGAAAAAATAAATTGAATTTAGAGAGTAATTGAAGTATCATTCAACATGTAAAACAACATGAAGGGTCTTCAGAAATTGCTCTGAATTGAATAATGGGGGATGATTGATTGCAATCCACTGCTTTAATCACTGTAATCTTCCCTTCTTTCATGTCCATTGTAATTGAATCAATCCTTGAAAAAGAACAAGAACAAGAACATGAACACTTTTCAGATTCCGTCGGAAGATAGTGAGAGAGCTGAGACCCGTCGACATATCGCCCGATGTCAATAGGGGAGATTTAGAGAGAGAAACAACTTCAAAAGGCTTTCGAGATCTCAATCAAGGCTTTGGTAGCTTTGGCACCGGCGATCTCGGAAGGGGTAGAGGCCTTGAAGCTCTGGGGCCGGCGATTGAAGAAGGGGGCTTCAGTTTCAAGCAAGCATTATTGGTGTTGAATTAGAGGTGGAATTGCAAACATCCCTAATTTAACCCATGAAAAAGAATTTTTACATTTTAACCCCTACATATTATTTTAATATTATTTATCCCAGTCAGATGCTGACTAGGCAGCCCTAGGGCTATTTTGACAAATACTTTTGACCTGGGGCTAAAAAGCAAATAAAATTTTTTACAGGGTTAAAATGACAAATTGCCCTTTATAATTGGATGTGTGTATGTTTTGTGATAAAAAGTTTGTTTTGCCTTTATTTTTTTTACGATTCCACGCACATAAGCAAGCCCTATGTGGAGCAAAACGGCTCTATAACATGTAGTTTTTGGATTTGTTGTGTTCAAACTCTGGCCTTTTGATCAAACGACTTTTCATTTGAAATTTTAATTTTCTTATTTACACCTATTCTGCTGTATTTTTATAGCACCCATGTTTTGTACATGTATAAGATGATATTTAAAAAATCATTACACCTAAAAGAAATATTTATTTAAAATATTCTCATTTTTTAAAAGTTTAAAGCTCCTCATGGGTTAAAACCGATTATGTTAATATTTTTTTCTTGTTAAGATTATAAATTTAAATTCTATACCATTATTTTCATCACACACGTGTTGTTCACAAAATTTGAAGTATAAGAATTTGTAACATATGAGATATGACGACATAAAAGAATCAATAATGTATGATTACATAACATTATTTATAATTTTAGTTTTAATAAGAATCTATAACATATGATCACATAAAAGAAACTAAAAATTTGATCTAGTTATCATGCAAAGACTTGTCCATCTTGTAAATGAAATACTCCTCCGTCATTCTTTCAGTGTTTCTAGGATTCCATACTTCAGAAATTTATGTTCGTAACAATGTCATTCTTATTTTTGGTACTTCAGAAAAAATAAATCTTGATTTAACCCATATTTACCTAACGGATACACTGCTTTGCTCATGGTAATTAAGACTTCATATGGGTTTGATATATGTTCTTATCTTCAACCAATGGTCTAGCATTCCATGCTGGTCAAAACATATGGTTCCCTGCTAGTTGAATGCTATTTCAAAAAACTATTAATGAGAAACAATTTGGTTGTTTAGAGATGAAAATGAACTTTTGCCTATCTTTTTAATTTAAACTAGTAAACTTTGGATAAATCACAAACAAGCTTGACACAAGTTTGATAGTGAAGATTTAAAGGAGTTCGAGTTAACCATATCTAATTTTGGAATCAAATATAAATATTAAAAAATATATAGTTTTTTGAAATACTTATCTACCTTGTAGAAGAGTTTTGCTAATTGATATGTGATTAAAATGTTATGGATTTCCAATATAAATGTAAGAGAATGGAAAAAATAGTTTTTTATTGTATGAATTCAACTAAAAAAATAATTATATATAAAAAAAATCTAATTTTAAAGACAATTCCACATAAATTTATTTAAAAGTATAAGCCATAATATTTCTTACATTAGTTGTTGAGATACACTAGATGGCATCTAAATAATTGGTACATGGTTGCTGAGAGAACTTTATGTTAGGTGGAGATAAATATTCTTATGAAACTAGATAATTTATTTAATTAGTTGTTTAGTAAAAAAAATATATGATAATTATTTTAGATATATTTAATAGAATAATTGTTTTAGGAACCTCCTTCATACATTTTTCGATTAAATTATTGTATTTTTTTATTTACTAGAGTAATCTTTACAATTTGAGTATTTTTTTGACTAAGTATTCGGACTTTATAGATGATTTACAAACTTTTATTTGTATTAACTAATTCTAATGACAATTGTAATTTTATCCAACTAAATTATATATTTTTGAATATATGAAAAAATAATTGAATATTAAAAAAGCATGTTAAATCATATAAAAAAATTAATATAATATCAAGATACTTAACAGTTCCATTCAAGTTTCTAAAACCCAAGTGAGCAATGAAAACATGGGCATTAAAATCATATCTAGTGACAAAATAATCTTAAATATCCAATTTTACTAAATTTATTTAAAAGAAAATTTTCTCATACACCCTAGAAAATTATCATTATTGTTGAATTATATAATTTTTATATATTGATTTATTTTGACATTTACACAAAAAATTGGGATGTTAATGAACACCTTCAAATAAGTTTTTAGAAATAAATAAATAAACACTAGTTTTTCAATCACCAAATGCAATGTTTTTATTGGATTAATAATATATATTTTTTATATGATAGTAAATTTTTTTAGGATATGCATGTAATTTCAAAATATTAAGAGGGTACATGTGTAGAAAGAAAAAGATAAAATTGGGTTATCTTCTAACAGGTTGGACCAGGCCAATTGATGAGAAACGGGTTTCCCCATCAGATGCTTGTAGGAATAAGACACTCACTTAGTTCCATTTAAAGCGTGGGAAACGATATATGTTTCCTTTCACTTCCCTTTAATGGTCACGTTTCTCCCTCCTGTTTTTCCCAGTCATTCCTGCCACATAAGCTGTTTGACCGAGTCAACTCGCGGTTCACCTGAGTCACTCGCCCGAACCCAAAGAGCGGATCTTATTAATGCGCACCAAACCCTAGCCACCAAACCTGGTAGTTTGCTCACACGCACGGCCCCCTCCTCCTCTTCTTCCCATTTAAGCACCAATTCAGAAACAACAACCTTAACACGTGTGAGAAAGTTATTTTTTTTTTCCTATTTTTTTTTTCAAATTAATGTCCTTTATAGTAACATGCTTTCTATAAATTTTGTTTTGCTTCGCCACTCGGAAAATACAATATATAGATTTGATATTTTTTATTCATAGCTATCATTGCTTACGCTTCGCTATAAATAAATAAATAAATAAATAAATAAATAAATATTAGTTTTAAAATAATCAAGTATTGATATGACACGTCTTGGATTATCTCTAAAAATAACAAAAAATAGAAAAAAAAAGGTATCTCAAACAAAGAAACCGTGTCATAATAAAAAATAAATTTTTATTAAGGTGCATAAATCCTTTTTTTTTCAATAATTATGTTGATTTATTTTTTTGACTTTTGAATTTATTACAAAAATGGAATTTTTAACACGTGCGAAAGCAAGGCACGTGGGAGGCCAAACCCTAGGGCCTAAAGCACGAGTACATACAACTCCTACAACTCCCAACACCACGCTGAAAATGACAAAAAGGTATTACTCTAATTAACTAAATCCCATCTCATCCCTTCTAATAAACATTAAAAATAAAAGAAACTCATGGCCCCACTCCATATTGCGAAATGACGAAAACACCCCCACGTGATGGAGTTCTATTATCACAACTTATTGAGGGGGAAATGGTAAATTCGGTGGGTATTTTATAATTTAAAATAATGTCCTCGTGAGAATAAATGAGAGAGATGGTATTATGGATAAAAATAAAATAAAATAAAATAAAGTAAAATAAAATTTAAAAAAAGGGGTTGGCCGGAGAATTCTCTCACGGTGGCCGGAGATCTCCATTCCGGCGCTTTAGGCCGCTTTCTTTCCTATAAATACCCATCCAATCCCCCTTCATTTCCTCATCTCACAGCTCCCACCCCCCCTTCTCTCTCTAGAATCCCTCTCTCTCTCTCTAGAACTCTCCTCTGGTCGTCGCTCTTTCTCTCTCTTCTCTCGATTCCTCAGCATCAGGTCGCGAGGTGAGATTCCGGTTCCCATATGAATCTCTGGATTATTATATATGTTCTCTATTTGTTTATTGGATTTATCGAGGCTAGGATTCGAAATTGATCCATGGATCGAGTTCTTTGCATTTGTTTCTGTTCTTTTTAGTTGATTTGACGGAAACGGGATCGAATTAGCGCTAGGGATTGGGATTTGGGGCAGAGTTTGGATCGTGAAAACCCTAGGTTTGATCTGATTGTTATACGGAGAGTTGTGGATGAGGGGGGATAGATGGGTTAGGGTTTTTCTAGGATGGCCTGGGGAAGATGATTAGGATGGCTTGGGCGCTTGATTTGGTAGAGAATATATGGGGACAATTAGGTTGAGAGTATCTGATGATGATTTCTGCATGGTTTTAGTGTTCCGAATAGAAATTCATGTAGATCTAAGTTGCTTTGCCTTGAATCTAGGGCTTAGGTAACAACGAGAAGGGATTCCTTTCTATCTCTGTTGATGTTTCTGGGAGTGGCTTTTGTGCTGTTAGACAAAAGCATGTTTAAGTTCATCAAATGGATCTTGGCTTATATTATTTTCCTCCATCGATAGAACAATGTGCTAGCTTGGTATAAGATAATTAGTTTTAACTTGTATTTTTGAGATATGGTACCATTTGAGAGCAGCGTGTTGAAGCAGATTTGGAAATGAGAATGCTATACAGGTAAGGCCCTTGTCAGTTCTTGTTGGCTCTTCCATATAAGGGAATTAAAAAGTCAGTTGGTGAGACTTATTTTCCATCGCATAGTATAAATTTTGATTATTATGGATGGCTCATATGTGAAATAGATGATGTCAAAAGGGTTTATTTGCTGTGCTAACGAGGCTTATCATTGCATGTTTCATGTGATGTTGCATTTGAGATACTTGCTCACATACGGTTTGCTTATTAGAAGGGCATTTAGTCATTTTCATTTTTACATTGTCATAAAACCCTCTAATTAGTTTTGTTCGAAGTTGCTCATGTTTTTCGAGGTCTATTAGTTCATGAAAAACAAGTGGTTTCTTCCTTCTGTTTTTCAAGGTCTATTAGTGCATCAAAAGGGTTCATTTGCCGCGCATTGTTGCTTATCATTGCATGTTTAATGGGATTTTGCTTTTGAGACTCTGGTCTACAGTTTGCTCATGACAAGGATATTTTGTCATTTTCATTTTTACATTGTCATAAAATGCTCTAATTAGGAAGTTGCTCATGTTTTTAATGTCTATTAGTGCATGAAAAGAAAGTGGTTTCTTTCTTTGGTTTTATGTATTAGTTCATATTGCCATTAATTGTGGAAGAGATCTATGATATTGTGTACAACATATATACACTACTTGATCACAGTTACTCGGTGGGAATTTTTTATAGAAGGATATCTTTAGGTTCATATATGAATATCTTTATGTGCTCAAGTTGACATGTTAGTAGGTTACAAATTCATTTGATTGCTCATTTTGTTTTATGTTAGTAATGTTTGCCATATTTAATTATATGCTAATTTCCTTTATCAAACCCACCTGACCATACGCACTCATAAAAAAAAAGCAGCTCGATGCTACAAAGCTCTCACATGCACGGGTCCGGGGAAGGGTCGGACCACTTGGGACAGCCTTATCCCTCTTTTTTTGCAAGAGGCTGTTTTCATAACTCGAACCCGTGACCTCCAGTTTACATGACGACGACTTTACTGTTGCTACATGGCTCCCCTCACTCCCCTCCAGGTCTATGGAGGAAATTAAACTCTGGTTGGGTAAAGTAATGGCTATAATATGAACTAAGTGCAACTTACCATGTGCTTTGGTGTAGAATTTAAGCTGAACAAATTCATTGGTTTTTGTGATTTGAGTTGTTGATCGGATGAGAAGTAGATAATGCTTGTCCTAATGTATGAAGTGGTAAATGTTTAGAAGTATATCTCTAAAGGGTATAAACTATATTTCCATAATAATAACAATGATAGTTAACTTACTCAAGGGTATATATGTAAGAATCTCATTTTTTCCAAGTGTATATATGAAAGGAGAAACTTAATGAGGGTAATATTTTTACTACATCTAGTCGGAATAATAATCCTTTGCTGCATTTTCAGCAAGGAAGCTCATATGTCTGTATGTTTTCTTAGCCTACCTGTATGGTCCTTTCCTCATACTGCTAATACTTGCTTCCATCCTGTTACTAAAACATGCTTATTAAGCAGGCATTCCGAATTGGATTTGCAGGAAGCTGTTTGGTTATCATCATTGATCCGTTGGAGTGTCAGGATATTTCTTTTCCAATTTGAAGGGAACCAGGAAGAGTAAAGGACTTTGTGAAACAGAACTGCTCTATTTATATGCATTTACACATGAAATGGGGTGCCGTGGAAGGCCAGTATTTGATCTTAATGAATTCCCGGCTGAAGAGGAAGATGATAAGGATGTCGTTATCTGTATCCAGCCCCAAAAGTCCTTCCCAACTCCAACCCCTAACACTGCTAGCTTGTTTCCACCATCAGAAAGTTTACGGATAGTAAACAACAATGCTTTCACACATGCATCTTCAGTTTCTGGTTTTCAGCCTTTTGTTAGACATAAGGATTCACGGAATTCAAGGGAGGACATCAATCAGAAGAGAGATGTTTCTAATTCAAGTCAGGCTCAAATGAGAACAGTTGTAATTCAGAATGAAGAAAATAAAGTTTGGCAGCCTAATGCATCTGGTGCTCCTAATGCCCGCGATGTTGAACGGGAAGAGGGAGAATGGTCTGATATGGAGGGTGATGCAGATGGAGTAGACTATAACACCGGTAATAGGTATGGAGAAATTGATATTGAGAGTGCAAATAAGACAGGAGTGACTGAAGAAAATGGGCCTGATCCTGTAAAAGCTACAGAGAATAGTTTCCGTGAGTCTGGTTTTCATGGGAGTGTTGATCATGAATCTGGAGATGCCACTAAGGATATCAAAAGTCTTGTTCCTTTGATATCAGAGAGCAGTAGAAATTCAGACTGCAATTTCAAAGGGGATGTGTCAGCAGAGGGTTCAGAAGAACAATCATTAATCGTGAAACCAAAAGATGCTAAAGGAGTTGAAGCAAACCATGCTTTAAGAGTTGCTAATAATCTTGGGAAGAGGCCTAAGATTGATGAACACAAAGAGGCCATGCTAGGAAAGAAAAGGGCCAGGCAGACTGTGTTCATCAATGTTGAAGATGCCAAGCAAGCAGGTCCAATTAAAACGTCAACTCCAAGAAGACAAAGTTCTTTTCCAGCTCCTATTATCACTCGTACAGTGAAAGACACCCATCGTGCAGGTTCTGCTGTGGCTGAACGGGTGATGGAACGGCATGGCCAGTCTGCTGTCAAAGATCAGAAGCAATCAGACACATTGGACAGTGAAGGAAGTGCTGTTGCTGAGCTTACCAACCACAAAGCTGAGTCAAATGGTGATTTTAGTTCAGGACCACAAGCTCTTACCAAAAAGCTGAGTAATAATGAGTTATCAACCGAACTGCATCCACCACCTGTTCCAAGACAGGGTTCATGGAAGCAGCCTGTGGATTCCAGGCAATTTAAGAACCCTCCTGTTTCATCTCGAAAATCAACTGTTGGAGCTCAAAGCGGTTCAGATCCAAAGTTGGGAAACAAAAAACATCCTCCCTCTAAGAAGCAGACTTCAAATACTCCACAATACCAAGACACATCAGTTGAAAGACTTCTTAGGGAGGTGACAAATGATAAATTCTGGCATCACCCAGGTTAAAGCAATTCCATGTCTTACTTTCTAGTTGTGATCCTTCTGTTCTTTTGGCTTATGATGTTAGTGTTCAAGCTTTGTAGATGGGAGTTATAATCTAGGATAGATGACTCAAGTTTAGTTTGTTAATTATATGTTAGAGGCACTTAAAATTTTGTTGAAACTAAATAGAGAATGAGCTGTTAGTATATCGAGCAAAATGTCAAGCTCTTCTTTTTGATAGTATGCTTCTGGTGGGTACATCTTTCTATTTTGTATGACTCCATTGTTGAAATTCACTTGAGAAAACCTAATTTTTACACTTCAAAGTGAGTGAAGCTCTCTTCTTAAGAAAACTTGGAAACAAACATGTATTCTTATATTGCTCTATACTAATCATAATTGATGTGTGACTATTTCTACTAGTCAGTTGCAGATTATATCAATTTATTAAGGAATAACACAAGACGCTTAAGAATCTTAAGTTATTGCCAAAACCCCATATTGTTTACTTTTGGCAGAAAACTTTGTGGAATCTGATTTTATCTTGTACTCTTTCCTTTTTGAGAAATCATGGTTTTGCCATGAGATCTAATCATAGGCAGTCTTAGGGTTTTCCGGACATCATTGAATGTTTTGGCATTAACTTGTTGGTAAAATCAGACTTGCATGGGATCTTTGGTATTGACTATATATTTCCCTTCAGCTTCTGGATTGGTTATAGTGTGTTTATTGTACTTATATTATCTTATGATGCCATTGAGAATAACACCGTCATATTTACTTTCCAGAGGAGACAGAACTTCAATGTGTTCCCGGACGATTTGAATCTGTAGAGGAGTATGTAAGAGTATTTGAACCTTTGCTCTTTGAAGAATGCCGAGCGCAACTTTACAGCACATGGGAGGAATTCACAGAAACAATTTCAAGGGATGCACATATAATGGTTCGAGTAAAAACTGTGGAAAGACGAGAAAGAGGTATTAGCTGGTTTTCTTCATTATTTTTTTTGCAGTACGTATTCTATATATGTGGTCTTATTGATACAAATAATGCAACCTGTTGTTATGATTTTTCAAATTTATCAATGAAGTTAAGGTCATTGGCGATAACTGCATAAAATCCATTTTTCATTTGATTTGGGAACTAAAACCTTGATCCCTGTTGGAGTGGTGCCTTTTCCTACTTTTTTTCTCAATATATCTTAAGCTTTGTAATTGTATACAAAACAGACTCTTTGTTCATTTGCTACAACTTTACTGGTATTATCACAATCAAATCAGCTGTGCTATAGTCCTTACCTGCTAGCATTTGTAGCGGTGTTGTGGGTGACAAGCAGTGATTATGATTATCTCTATATTTCTTTGTGAAGTATGAAGGGAGAGCCTTGGTGCAACGGTAAAGTTGTTGCCATGTGATCGGGAGGAAGGTCACGGGTTCAAGTCGTGGAAACAACCTCCTGTAAAAAACCAGCCTTACTCGTGTAAAATAGACCTAAGTGGTTCGACCCTTCTCCGGACTCCGCGCATAGCGGGAACTTTGTAGTACCGGGTTGTCATTTTATTTCTTTGTGAAGTATGCCTGCCATAAATCTTGTTTCTTTATCATATCCCGTATGTGATCATTGATCTTAATCTGGTTTAGACAATAGACCATCCTTACCAATCAGCAATGAACATGACTCAGAAAGACAATAGACCATCCTTACCAATCAGCAATGAACATGACTCGGAAAGAGCCAATCTTTCTTATTAGAGGGTATTTCTTGCAACTTCAATGGTGAAAATGAACTATCATACATTTGGTTATTTTATTTTTATTTTTTATTTTCTTGTAAGCTACCCTTTTTATCTGACCCTTTCTTGGACCCCGCGCATAGCGAGAACTTTGTAGCACCGGGCTGCCCTTTTATTTTCTTGTAAGCTACCTTGCGCACCTTCTAGAAATCGTACAAAAGCGACCATGTAGAATAATCCAAAGTTATGTATTTTAGTAGTTCAAAAGCCATAGCCTTCTTTCTATGCAGACCTTTTTCAGTGACTTGTTTTTGAGGTTACTTGTCTGGGTTATTCTTTTTTGAGTTTTTAAAGGGAAAGTGGGAAATGAGTGAATGCTGATGAGAAATTCTGTTAAGTTATTCTTGTACTTTGGGTTGAATTTTTCAATTTTATGAATTGCTTGTTGTACATTTTGGGGCATTAGACTGGATGCTACTTTACGTCAATGTTTGCAACTGTAAGTAATGATGTCGACTGCTACATAACAATTTGGAAAATTGTAGTGCAAAATTGGTGGTGTGATTGGGATATTGGACCAAGTATTTTGTGAGGTATTTTACTAGAAAATATTGCAATTTGAAACTTATGTTGATTGGACAGTCTTCTAGAGATTTTGGAAACTGTGGTTGAAGCTGCTATTTCACGGATCATTAATGTGATTTTCATATCAAAATGTCAGTTGGAGTTCGTTAATCCCATATGGTTTTGTCACGAAGTGGAAGTAGGATTATCATCTTTTAGGAATCGTTAAATGACATTTTCCCCCAAAATTGAAGCTTTGCAATCATTTTGTTTTTATTAGAGAAGAGGAGAAGTGATTTCTACTATCATGGATTATGTTATACTAAGGAGTCTCTTATTGATTCAGTATATGTTGATTGAGTTCTAGTGGTACTTATGCTTGATACCTAATGCCAATATTTGGTATCCTTGATTATGAAAGTCTGGCAGACCTTTGGTATGTTTATGCCAGTAACATACCTCTTTTGTGCAGGTCAAGCTAGCTTATGATTGACCTGAAAGTATATGTTCTCCCAATGAACAATACTTGCTGCTACAATGGTTGGTTGACTAGTTTTTCTTCCTCCCCAGGGAGTGTTGGAAACTGATGTAGCCATTACACGGTAGCCATTGGGAATGTTCTTTCAAGCTCTTCAAAGTAACATCTACATTGCTATTTCCTTTTCCATCAACTATGACCCAACTTGAGCTAGGCCAATAACTAGTTCATATTGAATATTCACTAGTTTAATTCTGTATTCTTGCTAGCATGCTATTAAGCCATTTATATCATCCAGTATTTATTGACTTTGTATTGCATATACATTCTGCTTGCTCACGACTTTTTTCCCCCAGTTTTAAGTTTTAAGGGAACTTGAATCTCTTTTATTACATGAGGATATTCATGAAATACTTTTTAAAAAGCAGAAATTCTTGAATTTGTATCTTTCTGGTCTTAATGCAACTTCTCTTTTCTTTCTAGGGTGGTATGATGTCATAGTTCTTCCTGCCCATGAATGCAAGTGGAATTTTAAGGAAGGAGATGTAGCCATTCTTTCATCTCCAAGGCCTGGTGCAGGTTTGATATAACTATATTTTGGCTATCTTTAATGCTTTGAATTTTGGGAGTGCATACTGGCCATGGTTTTCTTGTAGAAAATTGAGAACGTATCTCAAATTTCCAAAATGTGTAACAGAGATGTCTAAAATCATGCAGGAAGTTGTGTGAGGCATCTTATTAGGGTTACCATCATTATTTGTGATTTAACGTTTTAAGTTGATTTCCTTGGTTTTTGGACTTTTCCACATTTACGTTAATATGCTTATGATTCTTTATAAACTAGATACATACATCTTTGGTGAAATTGTTTATTTGTCTTGAAACACTTCTTTAGGCAACTTTTTCCCATGCCTTTATTATGATACTATGTGTTCTGTGTTGTTTGACTTTATTTTATAACATGCCAGCAACAAGATCCAATAAGAGGAATGCCAATTCTGGGATGAATGAAGAGGATGCAGAACCCGAGGTTACTGGGCGCATAGCTGGTACTGTTAGGAGGCACATACCTATTGACACTCGTGATCCCCCTGGAGCAATTCTTCATTTTTATGTTGGTGACTCATATGATAGTAGTAGGTAAATTTTAGTTTTTAACCTTGTGCTTTTTCTGCATGCACATCTCACCACATATGCTTTGTACATGTCTCAGTTGTATATGCTTTACTTGACTAGAATGGGACAAAGCTATTCTGATATTTGACTATTGAAGAAAATTGAGACTCATATGATAGTAGTAGGTAAATTTTAGTTTTTAACCTTGTGCTTTATCTGCATACACATCTCACCAAATATCCTTTGTACATGTCTCAGTTGTATATGCTTTACTTGACTAGAATGGGACAAAGCTATTCTGATATTTGACTATTGAAGAAAGTTGATTTAAATGATCTCTTGAATTAACAAAGTTCACTGTGAATATTTAGTGCAGTACTCATCCCATTCATATATCCAATCATCTGAGATAGTATCAACAAACTTATTTATCCCAAAAAATTTCTTAAATTAACAACACACTTGAAGAATGGCATACATGTGTAACTGCTGCAAGATGGATGGCAGAGGTGAGGATAGTTCTTCCTGCCCATTATGAATGCTGGAAATGGCTCTTTGTTATTTTGCATATGGTAGAGTTTTCTTTTGTTTTTGGTTTTTTCTGTTAGCTTTTTCTTTTCCAATACCCAAAAGATCAACTTTTCTTTCATAGACAGGTGGTGACTTACAGTTTCTGAATTCATCGATCTTTTATATATATTTATTTGCATGTGTTTGTGTCTACACTATCCCATGCACATGATACTAGTTGTGTTTATCTTGATTTTCTTCTATTTGTTGTATTTTTCAGCAAGTTGGATGATGATCATGTGCTGAGGAAGTTTCAGCCTAAGAGTACCTGGTATCTAACTGTGCTTGGATCGCTTGCAACTACACAACGAGAGTATATTGCTCTGCATGCATTTCGCCGCCTTAACTTGCAGGTGACAGCATTTTCTAATTATTGGACACTTTCTTTGATGTATATATAATCCTGATTGTGCTTATGGATTTACATGATTGTACAGATGCAAACAGCCATTCTAAAGCCTAGTCCTGAACACTTCCCCAAGTACGAGGAGCAGCCTCCTGCAATGCCAGAGTGTTTCACTCCAAATTTTGTTGATCACCTTCATAGGACATTTAACAATCCTCAACTTGCTGCAATTCAGTGGGCAGCAATGCATACTGCTGCAGGTACAAGTAGTGGTGCTACAAAAAGGCAAGAACCTTGGCCATTTACTCTTGTTCAAGGTCCCCCAGGAACAGGAAAGACACACACAGTTTGGGGAATGCTAAATGTCATTCATCTTGTTCAGTATCAGCACTACTATACTGCTTTGCTCAAGAAACTTGCTCCAGAAAGTTACAAACAAACCAGTGAGAGTAATTCTGAGACTGTGGGTACAGGTTCAATAGATGAAGTTCTGCAGAGCATGGACCAAAACCTGTTCCGCACCTTGCCAAAACTTTGCCCAAAACCTCGAATGCTTGTCTGTGCACCATCTAATGCAGCAACAGATGAACTGCTAGCTCGTGTTCTTGATCGTGGTTTCATTGATGGAGAAATGAAGGTGTATCGTCCTGATGTTGCTCGTGTTGGAGTGGATTCACAAACTCGAGCAGCCCAGGCAGTTTCTGTTGAGCGAAGAACTGAACAGCTTCTGCAAAAAGGCCGTGATGAGATTATTGGTTGGATGCACCAGTTGAAGGCCCGTGAATCTCAATTCGCTCAACAGATAGCTGCTCTGCAGAAGGAACTCCTTGCAGCTGCAGCGTGCCGTTCACAAGGATCTGTAGGTGTTGACCCTGATATTATTAGTGCTCGGGATCATAATAGAGATGTGCTATTGCAAAGCCTAGCTGCTGCTGTGGAGGGCAGGGACAAAGTTTTGGTTGAGATGTCACGTTTGCTTATTTTGGAATCTAGATTCCGTCCAGGGAGCTGCTTTAATTTGGAAGATTCTCGTGCCAAACTTGAAGCAAGTTTTGCTAATGAAGCAGAGATTGTGTTCACAACAGTGTCAAGCAGTGGCCGCAAATTATTCTCTCGTCTTACACATGGATTTGACATGGTTGTCATTGATGAGGCTGCACAGGCCAGTGAGGTGGCAATACTTCCACCTCTCTCACTCGGTGCTGCTAGATGTGTGCTCGTTGGTGATCCTCAGCAGCTTCCTGCAACTGTTATTAGTAAAGCTGCCGGAACATTGTTATACAGTAGAAGCCTTTTTGAGCGGTTTCAACAAGCAGGTTGCCCTACAATGCTGTTATCTGTGCAGTACAGAATGCATCCTCAGATTCGGGATTTCCCATCCAGATACTTTTATCAAGGACGGCTTACAGATAGTGAGAGCGTTGTCAAATTAGCAGATGAGCTGTACTATAAAGACCCTTTGCTGCAGCCATATGTTTTCTATGATATCACTCATGGTCGGGAGTCCCATAAAGGTGGTTCTGTGTCTTACCAAAATATTCATGAAGCTCAGTTCTCTCTGCGCTTGTATGAGCATCTTCAGAAGATCATAAAGATGAATGGTGGGAAAAAGGTCTCTGTTGGCATTATTACACCGTACAAGCTCCAGTTGAAGTGTCTCCAGCGGGAGTTTGAAGAAGTTTTGAACACAGAAGAAGGAAAAGATATCTACATCAATACTGTAGATGCATTTCAGGGTCAGGAACGAGATGTGATCATCATGTCCTGTGTTCGTGCCTCAAACCATGGTGTGGGATTTGTTGCCGACATCCGTCGCATGAATGTTGCTCTGACACGAGCAAGGAGGGCATTGTGGGTATGCTCCTCACCCCCAGCTGTCTTCTCTGTCTTCTCTCTCCAGGATGTCTACTCTATTATCTAGAAAGAGTGTCGAACCATATATTAGACTGATTTTATTTTGATTTCTTTTCAGGTTGTGGGCAATGCCAATGCCCTAGTGCAATCAGATGACTGGGCGGCTCTGGTTTCAGATGCTAAATCAAGGAAATGTTTCATGGACATGGATAATATCCCCAAAGAATTCCTTGTTCTAAAAGGTTCTGCTTATGCTTCTGGAAAATTTCCTTTAAATAACTCAAGGAGTTTGCGAACTGGTGGGCTAAGACAGAGATACCAGGAGATGCTCCCGGAACCCAGATCTGGTACACAGTCTGAAGACGATGAAAAGTCCAACACATTCCTCCCGAGAAATGGCAGCTATAGGAATTTAAAGCCAGGCGATAATTCCTCTGATGATCTTGGGCAATCTGGTGATAGATCTCGGGATGGACTTCAGTACAGCAGTGCCAAGAGACTAAACATCTCTGGGGCTTTTAGGAGAGATGTATGATCTGATATTGAGAATCGTTGTGGTTCTGCCTAACATTTGAGGCTTGACAAAGTATACATATCAGCTGGCCTATGTCCTTAAGCACTGCAGCTTGATTCCTCGGAGAGATTGAACCCAGAGATCAGCATGAGAAGGGGGGCACAGTGATGTCACGGTCGAGCAGTTTTTGAACATTGGACACCAAAGATCTTCCTTGAGGATGCGATCTCCAACCCCTTGGACGGGAATGTGGGGTCATTGATATTGGCGGTGCCTTGATTAAATTCGACATGCAGAATGAAGCTCGTCTTTTATAGGCATGTGGCTATGAAAGTTGAATGAATTCCCAAGTCCACAATTTGGAATCATTGTTGTGGGTGCACTTCTCGGCTACCAAACAAGCCCGAGAGCATGCTACAACATAATTGCGAATTTTACGAAGTCTGGACTTCAGGAGTAGGCCACTCAATTCAGGACCTGGAATAGGACCAAGGATTTGTGCTCCTGGGCAATGAGGCATGCATGGAACCGATACCATTCCATATCTTAAGTTGTTCATACAGGTTCATGTCTGATGAAGAATGGTTTCCTGGAACTTAAATCTGTTGGGTCTAAGCATCATTTGTAGCAAGGTTGTGCAATTTTTCTTTTGGTTTTTTTTTTCAAAATTATTTTCTTCTTTAATTTTGATGGTTGAATACAAATCTCCAAGTACTATGGTAGGCATTCTGTACAGTAAGTACTCTTGTCAAGGAATCACCTGCATGTAAATTGGAGAGGTAGGTAGGATGCTTTTCACCCATCATCTGTAGCATATATGGACAAATAAAGTTCTATTCTTTATTTCCTTTTCATTGTTTTATATATTTGGTATGTATGGTCATGTTGTGCCTTTCATTAATATATGATCACCTCTTGGATGTGGAGACTGGAAGGCACTTGAAAAAGCAGCTGTACTTGTATCCTATTTGTTTACTGATTGATGTTCTACTTGACAGGATGAAAGCTTGAATTTGCTTCAGAATCCATCAATATCAACTGTGACTTGAATTTGCTTGCTGGTGAGTGCGGATTTTTTTTTTCTTTTCTTTTATGGGAAGTGTATTTTTTTTAATAAATTAAGTGTTTTTAGAACAAAAAAAAAAAATCTATTTGTATTATTTTTTTCAGAGCAGTAGATGTAAAAAAAAAAGATTTTTTTTTTCATAAGTTAATGGTTTGTAGTTTCTGAAAAAAGTTATTTTGAAAAGTGTCAATTATCCTTGTATCCTAATTGATGTTCTTCTCCACAGGATGAAAGCTTGAATTTGGTTCCGAATCCATCAGTATCAACTGTAACTTAAATTTGCTTGCTCGTGAGTAAATTTAGGGCTTGTTTGGATCAATTTTTTTTTTTTTCAGAAATGTTTTTTTTTAAAGTTAAATATTTTTGGGATAAAAAAATCTGTTTGTATTAGTATTTTCGGAGAAACAAAGCTGTAAAAAAAACTGAAAAATTGAAAAAAAAAAGTTGTTTTGGAGATGTTTTAGAAATTGTCAATTATCAAAAACACAATTTTCAAGTTTTTTTTCAAGCTATTATAAAAAATGTCAATTATCAAAACACTCTTATTATTTATTTATTTAATTTTTTATTATATTATAAAATATTTCTGAATTAATATATCCAAACATAAAAATAATAGAAGTGCTTAATTTACTTTGAGAATTTTTTTTTTTTAAAGTTCTATCAAATTGTTTTTTTTTTCATAAGTCAATCTAAACGGTCCTATTTTGTCGGCCCCCTTGTAAACTATGATATAGCAACTAACAAGTTCACTTGATGTCTGTGTCTTCTCACAAGTCACGCACCAGTGAGACTAAATTGGAATGAAAGAATTAATTTTTAGTCCTTAGTATATTTATATTTGATAGATTCTCTATTTTTTGGTATTTTTTTGTTAGTCCCTCCTTTTTAAAAGTTTTCTTTGTCGGTTCCTCTTTTTAGAAAGTTGTGAAGATTTTTTGAAAACCTCCATCTTTCTTCGGGTGTTTTGGCTGGAGATCTCTCACCCGGTAATGTCACTATTCATTCCCTTTGCTTGCCTAACAAGTTTCCTCATCCTCTCTATCTTACTTTGTTCAGTAAGAGCTTCTTCAGTTGAATATCTACATTTCTATTTTTCATTCCTTCCTTTTGTTCGTGGCTTTTGCAGGGTAAGTCCATCTAATTCCACTTGCAAATGATGGTCCCCCTTCTTTCTCCTTTAACATCTTTAGGCCAACAGTCCATGAAATTCTTTATACTTCCCTGTCTAGTCTGCTCTTTCAGTTGAACACCCATTTTTCATCTTATCATGTCCTTTTGCGGGTTTGTAGAGTGCATATCATCCACACCTTTACTTATAATAATGAACCTATTGGTTTTACAGGTTACCAATGTCCTTTTACAAGGGTGCCATAACGGAGGTTCGACTAAAGTCATCCCAAGTCTCGTAATTAAGGCTACCTTTTTATTTGCCTTTGTTGAAATTTTGTATATTTTATGTTTTGAACAACTATATTGTTTGTTTTAAAATAGAAGAATATTCTATGTACATTGGTCCATGATTATTGGGGTGTTTGTTTATTCTATGTACATTTGTCCACGATTATTGGGGTGTTTGTTTTTTTTATTTTTTTGTCTTTGTGTATTATTTGTGGTTTCTCTTTATTTTGTGGGGATCTTATTTGTTTTTCAGAGTTTCCATTTATTTTTTTTAGAGTTTTTACTTATTAAACGGCTTAAACGTTTATCTTTTGAAGTTTTCGCTTACTTAACTATAAGCGTTTATTTTTGGAGTTTTCACTTATTTCCGTTTTGTAAATGGCTTAAGCTTTTATTTATGAGTTTCTGCTTATTAAATGGCTTAAGCATTTATTTAGTAAAGAGAAACTTCAAAAATAAACGTTTAAGTTGTTTAGTAAGAGAAAACTCTAAAAAATTCAAAAAATAAACACTTAAGATATTTAATAAGTGGAAACTCCAGAAAATAAATATTAATAAATGATAAATTCCAAAAAATAAATGTTTAAGCCTTTTAAACCATTTAATAAGTGAAAACTAAAAAAAAAAAGCTCAAGTCATTTAGTAAGAAAAAACTCAAAAAAATTCAAAAAATAAACACGTAAGATATTTAATAAGCAAAAACCCTAGAAAATAAAATCTTAATAAATGGAAAATTCCAAAAAATAAATGCTTAAGCCTTTTAAACTGTTTAATAAGTGAAAATTTCAAACAATAAACGCTTAAATGATTTATTAACCGAAAACTCCAAAAATAAAGGCTTAAATCGTTTAATAAGTGGAAACCACAAAAAACAAACACTTAAGCCATTTAAGCCGGTTAGTAAGTGAAAACTCCAAAAGATAAAAAAAAATAAACGCTTAAGCCATTTAATATGTGAAACCTTAAAAAAAAATAAACGCTTTAGCCATTTAAGTCGTTTAGTAAGCGAAAACTCCCAAACATAAACGCTTAAATCGTTTAGTAAGTGAAAACTCTAAAAAATAAACGTGTAAGCCGTTTAGTAAGTTAAAACTCCAAAAAATAAACATTTAAGCTATTTAATAAGTGAAAACTCAAAAATAAATGTTTAAGCCCTTTAGTAAGTGAAAAGCACCATAACATAAATGCTTAAACCGTTTAGTAAGTGAAAATTCTAAAAAAATAAACGCTTAAGCCGTTTAGTAAGTGAAAACCCCCCAAAATAAAAGCTTTAGTCGTTTAGTAAGCGTAAACTCCATAAAATAAACGCTTTACCCGTTTAATAAGAGAAAACTTCAAAAAATAAACCCTTAAGCTGTTTAAACCGTTTAGTAAGCAAAAACTTAGTTTAAGCAATTTAGTAAATGAAAACTTCAAAAAGTAAACATTTAAACCTTTTAGTAAACCATAAAAAATAAACACTTAAGCCGTTTAGTAAGTGAAAACTCGAAAAAATAAATGCTTAAGTCGTTTAGTAAGTGGAAACTCAAAAAATAAATGTATAAACGGTTTAGTAAGCGAAAACTCCAAAAAAATTAACTCTTAAGCTGTTTAGTAAGCGAAAACTCAAAAAACAAACGGTTATGGGAGTTAAGTCCCAATGTCAATGACTAGAAAAGTTGAAAACTTGGTGAAATTTCAAAAGGCAAGCTTGAGCAGCTCGGGAAGATGAGCAAGGCATTCATTTAAAGGAAAAAAAGTAGATAAAGTAAGTCAAACTTTATTTCTTCATTAATTGTGTAACGACCCAATTTTTTGAGAAATTTAAAATCCCTAAAAAGTGCATATGCACAATATAGCAAAGGATGAGTCAGGAGAATCAGCCGAAGATTAGGAAAAGAAATGGAACTTAAAAGAGTTAAAAAGGTTATAATAGGTAGAAACCCCAAAAGAGGGGTAAAATGGTCAAATAAAGTATTTTGGAGGTAGAAAGAATTAATAGAGTAGAAATGAGGATCAAAGAAATTAATTGTGAGGATTATGACGGTTAATGAAAAAAGAAAATATGAAATGATGATTATGCCCTTAGTGGAAAAGTTTGGGTATATAATTAGAGAGAGAGAGAGAGAGAGAGAGAGAGAGAGAGAGTAGCAAGCAAAAGAGAAATTGAAGAAAGGTGAATATTAGGAAGGATTGATCTCAATTAAAGGTATGTTTAAGTAGATTGAAGGCTTTAGGCCATGTTTTTTAAGTTTTAGAGTTGCTTTTGAGTAATATAAGGGTTGAAACCCATGAATGTAGGGTTTGAAGAAGAAATCTAAGAAGGATGGATTCAAGGCTAGGAATACGAGCTTTTGGAGCTCAAGTTATTTAGTAAGTGTGAATGAATACTTCAATAAAGCATTTTAATGGTTTAAACTCCATATTCATGCATTTTAAGTTTTGGGTTGGAGATTGAGTGAATAATAACAAAATCTAAGGATTTGATTGATGAAATTATATATGAATGATGGAGAATGGATGTAGAATGAGGTATTAAAAGTTTAGAAAAGATTGTATGAGGTTAGGGCTTCGATTTAAAGTTTGAAATTCACTAATTGCTGTAAAAATGCCCTAAAATGGGTTATTTGACGAGTTACGACGTGTCTTACAAAGTTTACAATACGTATAAAAATCTCAGGAAAAGTCAGGAAAGAGTCAAGACGCATTGTAAATTTGGGTAGGATGAGTTGCAAACAGTTAGGACACATTGCAAATTTGAGAGTGACGGGTTGCAAGACCAGAAAGACGCATCGCACATTAGGAGCGACAGGTCATAAATTTTACTTTAGCTCTGAAAGAGGTCAGGATAACTTTAAATTAATTCCTAAGTGTCTTGTAAGCTTAGGGATATACTAAAAGTGAAGAAAACATATAGAGCAAGCACGTGATAGTCTTTTAGAATCGATTATTAATAGAAAAGCAAATGTTTCTAGGTTTTAAGAAAATAATGAGCATGCAAGAGGTAAACACCCACATATGGTTCTAAATAGATTCTCTTGTGTTCCACTAAGTAGGGAACAAGTTTATAGTTGATAAATACTATGCTTGAGATAAGGAAAGGAGTTGAATAGCTTGAGTACCAAATAGTGAGTAAAGCCGACATTTTGGGGATTAGCATAAGCATTATACTTTGTTCAATCAAATCATTTCTAGATGATATGCATTGATGTAAAATCATCATTTATAATTTTTAGGATTAGGTAAAGCCATCCAGCCAGAAACATCGGAGCAACATTAGGACGCGATTGTACCAAGGTGAGTGGAAGTTAGATGAACTCTGGGTTTTCAAATGTTTTCAAAAGCAAAATATTTTCTAAAAGTTTAATGAATGTTTTCACGAGATATTTTTGGTATGTATGACTTGATTGCCCCTAGTTAGGGCATGTTATGATGACGTTGCATTGATTTCAAATGATTTCCTATGAAAATGTGATGATGATGCATTGATGTTGAGCATGCATGAATTGTGATAACCTTGAGTGGAGAGTTCAGAGAGCATGATGAGATGGAAAGTGAGTAATTCATATAGTAAAGAAAAGAATGGATGAAGTCTTCTATGATTGAAGTATATGTTGAAGGTGCCTTATCAGAGAAATCACCTGAAAAAGGGACACAAAAACGACTGTGAGAGAAGGGAGGGCCTGGATGAGTAAACCCCGCTCCAATGGTCAAGTTAGCTGGGAGATTGCCAGAGAAGAAGAAAGGATCAAAGAGTGGAGAGAAAATCCAATTGAAAGTAAGCTTACCCATCATCGTCCGAGACCTTCCCCTCTTTGTTCTCCTGGCCTGCCTTGTCCCATCGCCCCTTGCCGCCTTACCTGTTATGATGGTCTTTTGGCATGCAGATATCACTTTTGGGTTTTGAGGTGACAAGGACCATATTCTGCAGAGGGGATGGTATGGCGGCTCTTGGGATTTGGGCTGCCTCTACGGGGGGCTTACACGGGCTGACACGAGTAGCGTAGGATTTGACCATATCACTAGCCCCCCCCAGGTTTCCGAGGTCTTTATGATCTCGGGCGAGGTCGGGTTGGGCGGATATGCTTCACAGGAGTGACAGAGATCTGAATTGGTAGGGAGACCCCGAAAAAATGTACCTTGGCGTATTTATGGGAGTGAACCGGGATGACAAAGCTGAGGCGCTTGTCAATTTTGTGATGCAGGAGGCTGGAGTCAAATGTTGCCAGGTTGGCGGGTCAACGTAAAGACGGGAAGTTATCGAGTCAATTCCAAGATTGGGTCGGTTTTGGGTGTGGTTCGATATTTTGGCCATAACTTTGGCTACCGATATCAGAATCGCGCGTTCGACCCCAATTCGGAAAGATCTTTGCGGCACGCACGACATGGGGATGTCATATTTGAGAGAATTTTAGTATTTTTTTAGAAATATTTTATCCGCTGAATTAGGGTTTTCGGTCTTTTTTCTATTTTTGGTAATATTTCATATGCCAAATTAGGATAGGATTTGATTCCGATCTGATCTCGGATTTTTAGGAGTTATATAATTTGTTGAGAGTTTTAAATTTAGATAAGTTTAGTTTTAAATAATAATTTGTCAATTTTAGCAAATTTAGATAAGATGATAGGGTTTCTAGGTTAGTCTTTGAAAGCTATTTAACCCGGCTTGTTGGTTGATTTTTCATTATTGAATTTTGAATAATAATATTTTCCTGAATTTTAGAGTATTTTTTCTGGATCTTTTGGTTCTTCGTTTGTTCTTCCTTGCGGTCCTTGGATTCGGGTAGCCCGTGGGATAATCGCTACCCCGCCCGGCGTCAGTTGGTATCAGAACTCATCATCTTCTTGGGAAGTGTCATTATCGACATCAATGACTGGTGGTCATTGGCGTAGGGTTGGAGAGATTCCGGCTGAGGAAGTCCAGTACTGTGACCTGAGTGCCTTGGAGGCGATGGACGAGGATCTAAAGGCAAGTCGCGGAGTTAACCCAACGCTTGATGATCAAGGATTTGCAGAGGCAAGTCAAGAAATTATCAAGGCATCTGGCAGCGATCGATTTTGATCGTGGTTGTCGTGGGCAGTTTCTGGTTAAGGAAGTCCAGCACCATAATCATAGCGATCAGAGTTTGGCCAATCCATCTACCAACCCATCTACGACGATGATGAAGAGGAGGAGATCTCGCCTATCTTCAACGATGATGCGGAGGAGGAGATCTCGCCCATCTATGACGACTACGAGGAGAAAATTTGTAACGCCCCGACCCGGATCTCGGGACCTCGGGCACGTTCACAGACCGGCCGTACCCAAGTGGAGACGGGCCCCACTCGAATACAAGGCCTAAATATGTAATAGCAGATAACAATACATCAATAAAATATCTCAATTAAATCATATACATAATCAGGGTTATCATAGCGGTAACTAAAATCAGGGTTCAGAATACCCTATACAACAGTCTATACAAAATCAGGCCCTACATGGGTCCTACAAACAAACTCTCACACTCAACCTAAGGTCCTCGGACCTCTCCATCCTATCCCAGTCCCACGCGCAGCCCCAAATCTTGAGCCATCTGTTCCTCTTAACCTGGAAGGGAAAAAGAAAGTGAAGTGAGCTTTCGAAAGGAAAGCTCAGTAAGTGTCCTGCAAAGAAATCACGATTAGCACCGTCTAAAGGGTCATGATAGACAAATCAGGACAATCAGTCAAGACATGGAACATATCAAGAAAATAACCAGATCATCACAAGAAACCAAACAACGGGCCCCCCTAAACTCATCCAATCATACCTCCACGGTCAGCACAAGTGCCGCGTGCATCAGTGGTCAAGTGCCGGACGACAGGTGGCTATGCTCCATGGGTACCCCCACCCAATCCGGACACATACCAACCCAACCTAAACACAAGCACCACGAGTCTCACAGTAATGTCCCGGTCCACGGTGGCATGCTCAGTGAGCATCCAAAAAGACAACTTGTCCAAACAACCAATCACAGATGTGGAAAAACATCAAACAAAACATGCATATCGGGAATCAACAACAGATATCCAGATCATAACGACAAGCACAATCATGACAACAATCAAGAATATACCAAACCAGGTAATAAGAGTGCCAAAGAAACCCATCTCTAGGTGGGAGCTAGGCAAGAGTCACTTACAAGAAACATGAATCAACAAAGTCAAGAAAGCCCATCATTGGGCGGGTACTAGGCAAAGGCACTTACAAATAAACAAGAATCAATAAAGCCAAGAAAGCCCATCACTGGGCGGGTACTAGGCAGAAGTAACTTACAAGAAACAAGAATCAACAAAGTCAAGAAAGCCCATCACTGTGTGGGTACTAGGCAAAGGCACTTACAAATAAACAAGAATCAATAAAGCCAAGAAAGCCCATCACTGGGCGGGTACTAGGCAGAAGTAACTTACAAGAAACATGAATCAACAAAGTCAAGAAAGCCCATCACTGGGCGGGTACTAGGCAAAGGCACTTACTTTAATAGCGATATCCTAAATCCCACTGAACTCCTTCCTGAGGCATCGCTACGTCAAATTTCTTTGTCGTTTGTAGTGAAAGCCTAGATGATCAGTGTACTCCTCATCTTTTCCCCACCCGTAGATATATGAAGGGCTATTTATAGGTGAATAATAATCATCCGACTCAAATTCAGATTTAAGTTTAAATAAGATTATGGGCAAAAGATAACATTGGATTAATAAAGATCATTTAAATTTTAAACTAAAATATATCAAAAACTTATTTTTTGTAAGATTAAAATCTAGTCTCTAATCTGGTCCCCATTATTCATATATGTAATTTTATTCAAAATATTATCAATGGCTATATATTTACGTACTCTATATATATATATATATATATATATATATATATATATACACATACGTTATCTATCCACGTGCATATACATATATATTTAATTTATTTTACTTTTTATTTTAACTCAAAAGCTCAGCCATTATTATTATTATTATTATTATTATTATTATTATTATTATTATTATTATTATTATTATTATTTTCCAAATCATCAAACTTAACGAAATCAATTTATAAAGTATATCCATCAAATCAAATCAATTTTAATATTTATAAATTTATATATATTAAATCTTTATCAAATCTAACTCATCCAATAAATATTTGTTTATATTTTGATTTATATGTTAAACCAATTAACATAAATTAAAATATTTATTTATATAAATATATACATAAATAAATCCTACTAGTTCTAAGTTTGGGGGAATTGATTCAATTGTCTATACTAAACAATATTTTCTCAAATATCAAATCATGTTTTCATGATATATTCTCAAATATAAAATCAACTTTCCTTTATCTGAAGCCATATACATCCTTATCCTAATACATATAACTTGTTGATGCCAAAAACTGGTCAACCTCACACTTTGGTTACTGTGGCCTCGTGATCTGGTCTCAGCCTTTGACAAACGGTTAAAATTTATAGTTGGTGTGGACGCTTACTTACTCACGAATAGGGAAAAGCGGAGGGCACCCTGAAATTCCGTCCGGAATTATCCACTGATGGACCTGTAAAGGTGACCTGTAAAGGGGAGAAAAAGGGGTCGGAATTGGGCCTTTCTGCCCGGATTTAACTCCGATGCTTAAATCAGAAATTAGGGTAAGAAATCTTAGGCAATTCTTTGTATAATGTGTAGTGAGTGTTTTTTCGGATCCTTTCCTTTCTGTCCTTTCTCTCTTTTTATAACAAGTTAGAGGCGGTTTGAACAAATATCTTGCAAGGCGGTGGGGTATGAAAGGCGGTGGGGTAAGGCGGTGGGCTAGGTAAATATCTTCTAAGGCGGTAGGAAAATATCTGCCTAGCGTGTAGGTGCCCTGTAGGTAAGTAGAGTAAATATTTGCCCACTGTAGCAAGTGGATAAGGCCTACTTACTGTAGGGGCGTTAGATATTTACTTCTCTTCTTCCACCTCACGCCTTGTATAAGAGGGCTGTTATAATTCCGACGGACTTGTTCGCAGGATTTATTCCTCATGTTATTGCCGAACGGAATTGTGCAAGGTTATTTGGTGATATTGCCACGTGGCCAAAGATGCTACGTGGCCGAAGGAACACGGTCCTGTGTGTGACAGATGGTCCCTAGGTCAATGACATCTGTCTTACCAAATATATCCGTAACACTAGTGTCCCCTAAAATGTACTTGTTCGAAGAATCTGAGCGAGGGGTGAGCTAATCGCACGTTTCGCTTGGTTCGAGAACAAGTATTTTTCTTAGTTGGCACGTCTATGTAGGAGTGGGCTTCGTCTATGGCTATGGTATACGCGTTTTTAATAGGTGACCGACGTTTACTGTATTCTCTTTGCGCTATTATCGAGGTAGATTTTTCTCCGAGATTTTCGCCTACTTTTCTACTTAAGGGCTTGTATGGGTAACGTTCATAGTCAGAAATCTTTTGTATCATGGCTCAACGCTTGTCTTTTTATAAATTCTTCACTTTAAGCCAATGCTCTCATCACTTGCGAATTCCCAGCTCCTTTCACGAACATCTGTCGGAATTAAGGACTGGGTTTATCCACCTAGTAAGTCCGAACGGTTGTGTGTGGCCGGGTGTTCTATTGGTTAACGGGGACCCAGGTGAGATATGTATCGATGCAGGGTGGGAGGCTTTTCATGTTGATCACGACATGGAGGCGGGGGACCTTTTAGTTGTCACTTATGCAGGGGGTGTACGTTTCGAATTTGAGATGTTTGGAGATGACTCCTGCCGTAGAGAAGTGGGTCCCTACCTTCGCCCCCGTGCTGATCCAGGTTCTCCTAGTGGGAACGAGGATAGTGACGGTTGCGGGAGTCCGTGCATCTCCTCTGAGTCTCATCCGAGCGTGGCTTCGGATGAATCCGCGGATATTTAACTTTAGTCCGTCGGATAACATGTTTTTGTTATTTTTGTTTTGTTTGCGTTCGCCATGTAACCTGAATAAATGACGTTTGTCATTTTGTTTGTAAATCCTTTGGCATTTTGGTGATCCTATGTTGGAGTGTGTGCTTTGTCGTATACGGTACATGTAACGCCCCGACCCGGATCCCGGGACCTCGAGCGCGCGCACAGACCGGCCGTACCCAAGTAGAGGCGAACCCCACTCGGATACAAGGCCTAAGGAAATCATAGCAGATAACAAATACCTCAAAATTTAATAATCAGATAATATCAGAGTCACAACGAAAATCTAAATCAATAAGGGTTTACATACCCTACACATGGTCAAGGCCCTATAAGGGTCCTACAATAACACCACCTCAAGAACAAGGTTGATATGAGGTTCTCGAACCTCTACAAAATCAGCCCAACCCCTCGCTCAACTCCCGAGTCCGAGTCACCTACTCCCCGGGACCTGAAAAAGAAAGAAGGGAAGCAAGTGCATGAGCGTTCGAAAGGAAAGCCCAGTAAGTACCCCCGCGGGGTCACAAGACATAAATGAGCAATATGTCAAATAACAAGGTCACAACACCAAGAAACACAACTCTAGGAGTCTACCAAAAACAATCCAAAGGTACGACCCCTGGTAACAGAAGCCCTCAATCCCTTGTGATGAGTTTCAAGAAAACTCAAGAATCACCCCCGGCCAGTATGTCCAAATTTATTTCGTAAGTAGCGACCTTTTGGTCGTTCGACCCTCCGGTCGCAATTCGGTAGAACTACCTCTCCTACGTGTTAACACGGTCAGTGTACCATGCCCACTGACAGGTAAGACCACCAGAGAATTGCCTCTCTGGCAAGGCAGACAGAAACGCCAGGGGGTCCTGTCCCTGAACATTTCCCTATCGGAGCCCCCACGCTCCACTGAGTCCGGCAGTAGACCATACAAACAGGGACACCAACGTCCCGAAACAAGCATACATGCTCAAAAGGAATCTAAACAGATACAAATAGCATGTATGATAACGGTAAGGCATGTAACAAGAAAACATAAGCAAGTTCAAGAAAACCCGAAACTGGGTGGGAACTAGGCAAGTGTACTTACCTCTTGTAGGAACTAGAAGTCTTCCTAGTATCCTCTGGAATGTCTTACAACTCCCCGAGAGTATCTGGCATACATAGGCCCTATTAGAGTCAAGATTTCAATAAATCCCCATATCTCTAATTACACATGCATGCCTATCGTTCTTGTTGGGCCTAGGCCCACTAACGGGTCCTAAAGACCATCTCTCGGGTTATTAATCCTTATCCCCTGTTTCCATGTCCTTTAGTTGACTTTAGGCCCGACTTGGTCAAACATAGTCAACTCGAGTCACTCTAGTCGAGTTGGGCCCGTTTCAAGCCCATTACAAAGTTTATCTCAACCTTAGCCCCTTTTTAACTAAAGAAGGGCATTTTAGTCATTTGGGTAATTTATGACCCTAAAGTTTAAGGTCCTACCATATTTAGGGTTTAGTTCCCTCCCATTACCCCTACTTCTCACTCTTAACAACTTAATAATAGGATTTGATTTATTTGGGCCCAGCCCATTGGGCCTCAAAGCCAACGGACCCAACTAGGTCAGTTAATCAAATTAATTATATCACAAAGAATAATTTTGTCACACTTCTTATTTAATCCTTCCCCAACATAGGTATTACTAGATTATTATTGTCACACTATAATAATCAATCCCTTTTTATTAATTTGTCTAATCAAACAATTAGCTAGTTAATTATCCAACTAACTACTAACTATGATTAACAAATTAATTAAATAAATTTCCACACTATAGTTTGACAACTAAATATGTGTCACACTAGTTTATTTAATTCAAACCTCATACCAATTAATTAGATTGGTTAATTCACCCAACTTAGTATAGCTAGGGTTTTATTTTTGTCACCCACTAGGTTACCGTCCTTCCTCATTCATTTCTTGATTTAATTTAATCTTCTAATTACTAGGTAACAAATCAATTAATCAATCCTAGTAATGGTTTCCTTATTCAACCATACTCCGGGGTATTATTTAAATAGCTGGCTAAATTATTCATCCACCTTGGTTGGACCCAACCATCAATTCAACTTATCAATTTGACTAAGTTGGATGATTTAGTCTTGTCCCTTAGAGCTAATCTAATGAGTTTGATTGGGTGGACCCAATCTAATTTAAACTGGTCGAGCTTAGTCCTCTAATTAAGACTAATCCATGGTCCCATCTACATTGGCTTGCCAACTTGTTCCAAACTAAATTTACATCTTACTAGACTAAGCCTAATCAGTTTTCAATCAAACTTCAAACCCTATTGCCACTCAAGCACAAACTAACTCCCAACCATGGGATAATTCAAACTCCTCACTAGTGAACCTGTGCCTTGAACACCAAGTCTCAGCACTAGATTCTCTCAGAAGATCTCATGACCAAGTCCAAACAACCCAAGTGTAAGAAATCCAACTCCTTATTATTTATATATATATATATTTTTGAATACCCATACGTTACTATTACTAACAAATTTCTAACAAGCAATAGTGACTTAAAACTCAATTACAGTCTCAAGAGAGCCCTCATTACCTACTCATCACAACCTGTAGCCATCCACGGGACCTGGACCACCCTTCCTCCAAGCTCTCATGCACAGCCATGTACACTTCAACGTTGAATTGAAATCTTTAAATCCAAAACCAAGGAACGACCCATACTTAATGAACTAAAAATTCATAAGCTCCTGCACACCCTTTGTGATCATCAAAACAACAACCAAACCTCTATAGTCACACACTCAAATAAAATCAAGGCTCATGACTGTCACCCATACACTCAGAGCATAAGAACAGGTATACGAAGGAGATCAGGCACACAGGACCCACTGAACTTGCACCTAATACTTACTCACACACCAACACAGTGTCCTCCCTGAAGTCTCCACACCTTTTAACAACTAAAAAATCATCAAGAGAGCTCCATCTATTCGCACACTATCCACAACACCCTACCATTACTCCACAAAGAGTAATTTAGACTAAACTAATTACCTGTGCTCATGGCCATACAACAGATCCTACACAGAAATAATAAGATGGAACTCACAAAGACAAAATCACTACTAACAGCACACTCCCCACGACCACCAAGCTGCCAGCACTTCACCCCTTCCAACTTAAAAAACTCCTCAAACTAAAACCACTAATTATAAAGGTACCAAGCACTGCTCACAGTTACCATTCCATGAAACCTTTATCTCCAATTTTCACCCTCACAACTACCATATACCAACATCTTTACAACATTATCCTAGCTGTCACTAAACGCCATCAAGACAAATTTACAAAAGTTCAATGAACTCTCTGAACCTCATCATCACATACCCATGAACACATCTCTACATGTTAGTTAGGCATCAAACCCCTTCGTCGACGCACAGAACCTTACCATGATTTCCCCCTCCCCCTGTCCGTTGACAGAACTCAAGCCGACCCTGGTTTCCTCGTCCTTTCCCCGCGCATGCATGCAAGATACAGGAGCCAAGGCACAAGAGACTTACCGCAAGGGAAACGTTGGGCGCGACGGAGCCTCTCCGTCCGGTCTTCAGCAGCTTCCCTACGACAGAAGAATAGCCTCTTCCATGATCCCCCCCACCCTCATCAACAGTGGCGACAGAAGAGAACTCCTGAGGTGCTGCTGGAGTTGCAAACCTTCTCCTCCTTTTATAGAGCCGTGGTGAGACCGTTGAGGTGCTCCGATCAAGAAACGGCTGCGCAAACGCCTCCGCTACCCTTCATTGCTGGCCGTCAATGAGCGCGGCGAAGAACGCACGCAAGACGCGCGCTGGGAAAGAGTAAAACGTCTCCCCACCCATTTTACAAAAACATCCTTCAACTTTTAACTAATTACATGCAAGACCTTCCCCCCATATTAATATCATAGAGAGAGATGGCATCTTTAGCAATTTAAACCTTGTATTTCCAGGGTCTCTCCACAAGGTCCCTAGATATATAAAAACTAAGATAGGTTATCATTTCTTTTTAACTCCTCATCAAATCTTAAATTCCTGTCTAGTCCCTGATAACCATGTTAAATTTAATTTATATTTCCATGTCAAATCTTGGCCATTGATAATATTTTAATAAACTTGTGCATGCATTCTCACTGATGAATCTTAGTAAAGAACCCTTGAACTTTCTCATTATTGTTCCAATAACCCATTACATGCATGAGTTATGGCAAAATCTTTGTATAGAACCCTGATTTCTTTGAAAATTTTTAGTACAATCCTTTGATTGTTCAACCATGACCTTATGGACTTTTGATAAAATAACCTTGCACTTCTTGTTTATTGGTTCATTACTAAAATCACGTGACACTTTAGTAAAGAACCCTCCAAGTTTTCTTATTTTGCATGCAAGTCATCCATGACTTCATATGGTTTTTTTTTTTTTTTTAGTAAAGAGCCCCTCAAATTCTTTTACATGCAAGCCATTCTTGGTATTTTACACATAGGTCCCTGACTGTTTAAGTTTATGAGAGAGGATGAAATTCATTTCCAATCCCCCTATTTACCAGATTCTCCTTTCTACTCCTTGGTTGACCCAATCAACTCCATTAAAGATTTGCATGGATTTATTCCCCATTTTCCTATTTATTTGTTTAGAAATTTCTTTCTATTTACCAAGATAATTAAATCATAATTAAATCCACTTTAATATCAAAATCCTAGGATTTATAGTTTTAATAAAGGAGATTTTAGTTTAGTCCCCGTTACTCTTAAAATCTCCAATAAGTACTCAAGGGCCTATTATAGCCCCATTTGAGAATAAATCCTAAAATTTCCCATCATTCCTAATTAAACATAATTTATAGAAGTCTCCCAATTACCAAAACAATTAGGATGCAATTACTAAATTTACAAAAAAAAACCCCTTGGGTTTTACAGTACAGGTTCTACCTTCTACGTACGTGACGTTTCTTGCTCCCTAAGACGACACGTGTCTTCTCTACTATTTAGCCTTAAAGGAGGATAGTGGCGCGACGTGCGTGGCGTGCGCGTTATTCAACGTCATGATGGGTGATGGGCGTGGCTTTCCATGTGTGTCAGGCGGCGCTTGGTATCGCTGACGTGGACAGAATTTTGATGGATATTCGAACGGTTCAGATTTGTGGACCTTTGGTTCAATGGTTCTGATCGGAACACAATCTTAAGATCTAACGGCCACGGATTCGTTGCCTTTGTATATAAGGGGAACCGTACAGGCAGCAAAAGGTTGTTTCGAAAATCGAGTCTTGTCTTCTTCTCCAGATTTCCTCTTCTCCGTGAGCCCCGGTTTTTCTGCGTTTTATTGTCTTTTCCTTCCCTAAGGTAATGGCTAGCGTTGATTCTTCCTCCTCTAGTTCTTCTCATGAGTCCTCGCTTTCCTTCTCCATCCAACCCTATGGTCTCGCTATGCGATTCCTCATGATTCCTGTGAACTTGGGGCGCCCAGCTCAGTGGTTCGGGTTCATCCCGCCTCTAGGGCCATGGGTAGAGGGTTGGATACATTCATAAGTCTTCTAAGGCGGAGGATGTAGATGACCTAGTAGAGAGATCTGAGATAGATCTCGTTATTTGAAGTTAGGGTTCCTTGTTGGGGGGAGAGGCGAGTGCCCCGAGGGGAGGGAGATAGGCATCTGCTCGGGGCCAGCGTTGCTAGGTGGGCTTAGGCTTCCTTTCTCTGATTTTGCTAAGGCAATCTTAGAGGAATATCGTTTGTGTCCCTCGCAGCTTAACTCCAACTCTTGAGACCGCTTCAACGGATTTGTCATGGTTTTTAAGAATTATGGAGTAAATCCGACCTTCCGCTGGTTCCGCCTGTTGTTTAGCCTTTGCTTGGAGTCTAATGCCGATTGGTACTATTTCTCGGCTCACCCTGGGAGGAAGTTTTTAGGGAAAGTCCCTTCTTCCATCAAGCGATGGAAGAGCAAGTTTTTCTTTGTTAGGTGTAAGTCCGAGTGGGATATACGAACAAGGTGGGAGGTTCCCCGTGCGGATATCACTTGTGAGGAGATGTCAGAAGAAGAGGGAAATCTTCTTAAGTCCATGGCGGGGTTATCCAAAGTCTATATGGATAGGTTTTTGACCAAGGAAAACCTCATTAAGTGTCGTTTAATAGTGTCTAATGGTAGGATTCGCTGCATTACCTAATTTAGTTTGATTTTGACTTGTGATGTCTAACCTTGTTCGGAATTTGTTTTGCAGAAAGTCCGATGGAAGACGAAGACTTGAGCTATGTGAAGGGTCTTCTGGCTTCTTTCGAAGGCGAAGTTCATCCGCCCTTGGCTCGCGGGCGGAAAAAGAAAGAAGTGATACCTGGCCAAGGGGCTGATACCTCCAAAGCGGAGAGAAAGAAGAGGAAGAGAAAGGAGACTGACTCTTCCACAAAAGGGTTAAAAGTAACCCTGCCAAGTAGGTCCTCACGGGAGAGGAGGACTAAGAGAAAGAATTCCGAGGACGTATCGGGTCCCGGAATTTTAGAGGAACAAGCGAAGACTCCTCAAGAGGAAGGTCGCGGGAAGAAGTCCGTCCGGTTATATCTCCAATTTCCGAAGGTCCTTCTTCTAGTCCGCCGGAGGATATCCTTCTTATTGAGGTGAGAATCTTTATATAGGCACTTTCTAAGGGTACATTTCAAGAAAGGTTCTATTTTACAGGTGAAGGCAGGAGAAGCGGCCCTTCTAGATAAACTGAGGGTGGCGGACTCAATCTTAAAGGGATCTGCCACTAAGCAGAAGGAGCTACCTTATGAGGATACTCCTTTTCGCGACGCTGGGTCCGTAAAGGATGTTTTGATGGCCATGAGGCCCGAGCAGCTCTCCACGAAACTCCGAAGGCTGGGATGGAAGAAGCCACTTATCAATTGTTTCGTTCGGCCATGTTGGTAAGGGCTGTTCTCATATTTCTCTTTATTTTTAAAGTTGGTGTGTTTTTACGAGCGTCTTGTTATTCCGCAGACTGTACAATGGGCGGATCGAGTTGATAATCTTTGCCAAGAAGATTTGGCAAAGATGGAAACGAATAGGGCAGATATTGCCCAATTAAGCTCTAGGGTGGTGGCTTTAGAGGAAAAGGAGAAAGAAATAAATTTTAACGCTTATCCGTGCCCTTGAGCGAGATAAAGCCGAGCGGCTGCAACAACTATCCGCCATAGAGAAGGAGAAGAACGATCTAGCGGCTCAGCTATCTATTTCCAAAGGTTCTCTTCTGGCTGCTGAGGAGAATATCAAAGGGTTACAAAACGAATCCAGCAGTTTGAAGAAGGAACTCAAATCTACTCAGGAGGAGTGAGCTGCCGATCGATGGGATCTAAAGCTGAAGGCTGCTGAGCTTACCGCCTTTCAAACTGAGTTGGCGGAAGTAAAGGGGGAGTGTGACACACTCAAGGAAGACTTGGCTTCCCGTTTGAAAGCTCCTAAATCCGACTCGCAAGAAATTAAGGATTTAATAGAGCGAGCGGATAAACTAGAGAAGGAGGTTGCCTGGCTCAGGGCAAAAGTTAAAGATGGAGCCACACGTATATATTCGGTGGTGCACCAAGTGAGCCAGCATATTCCTCCAGGAGAAGTGTTATCTATGGGTCTTGCTAGGGTCTTGAAGATTTACATGGAACTTAAAGAGAAACAGATTATTAAGACCCTGAAGCTTACGCCTAACCCTTTGGAACCTCCAACTCAAGTTCCTCCGTATGGTGACCACCTAAAGGTCCCGATTCTTAGGGGTTTTTATGATATGCCTCTGTAGAATTTTTTGTTTATGTGAAATGTAATTTCTATTTGATATGAATGAAACGCAAACCTTGCTGGTGGTGAAGATTTATTTCCGAGTAATGGCTATCCTTAACCATGTAAGAAAACCGCTGAGAAGTATTTTTGAAGCCCTTTGTAAGGTCTTCCCTTCCTCATTCGGTTTGTAGGGCAAGCTTCGTAGCGGGCTCTTCTCTTCTTGGTCCAATCATGGGACTAAGCTGTTGAGTAAGGTACTTGCCTTTATAAATGAGTTTGTTGCCTCATATTTCGATCGGGATTTTTGGCCCTTGTTTGAGAGTTGTCGTTTATCTGTGTAAGATAATTCCGACTCGTCTTTCAGGAATGGGAATTTCACCGCATTTTAGTAGAATGGGAATTTCACCGCATTTTAGTAGAATGGGAAAGACTTGAGCTTTATTCCGTGACATTTTAAGAGACAGCTACAGAACTCATTGATAGTAGCGCCGTAAGTGTTCAGCATGGAATGGGTGCTTGAGCGTTTTTCCGTCCATATTTACTAGATAATAGGTGTCAGCTCGGACGCATCCTTTACTTGCGGCGTAAGGGCCTTCCCAGTTAGGAGTTAGCTTCCCCGTTTGGCTTTTATTTCCTTGGAATTCATTTTCTCTTAGGACCAGATCACCGATTTGGAAGAAGACTCTTTTCACCCTAGTGTCGTAGAACCTTTTGACTCTTTGGTACGTAGACAAATGGCCTTTATTTCTGCCATTTCTCTTCGTTCTTCAAGTAGATCTAGTTTCGCTCGGAGATTTTTCTCATTTTCTTCTGATGAGAACTTCTGTTGTGTTCGCAAAGTAGGCATTCCTATTTCTGCTGGGGATGGCTTCCGGCCCCGTAAGTAAGAGAAAATGGACTTTCCACAATGGGAGTTCCGCGATTGTCCCAGAGGCCTAAAGGGCGCCAAATTTCTTCCACCCAATTGGTTCCATTTTTGGATACCTGTGCTTCGTGGTCCGGAGCAAGGTACGGTTTGTTACCTCTACCTGGCCATTGGCTTGAGGATGTGTTACAGAAGTCAGCCTGGACTCAATTCCGAGCTCGGAATAGAAACTCTTGAAAGCCTGGTTATCAAACTGTCGCCCATTATCGGAGATGAAGGCGACTGGAATTCCGAATCGGCAGATGACCGTTCGCCATAAGAATCCATGACAAGCTTTCTCTGTGATCTTGGCTAAGTTCTCAACTTCTACCCATTTGGTGAAGTAGTCGATAGCGACTATTAGGAACTTCAGCTGCCGGATCGAAGTAGGGAATGACCCTAAAAGATCAACTCCCCAAATAGCAAACGGCCGCGGACTGATAATTGGAGTAAGTGGTGCCGGTGGTCGTCTCTGAATCTTGGAATGCCGCTGGCAGGCATCACATTTCCGAGCGAACGCTATTGCATCTTGAGTTAGCGTTGGCCAGTAATAACCTTGTCGTAAGACTTTGTAACTCAAGGCTTTGCCTCCTATGTGACCGCCACCGATGCCTTCGTGAATTTCTTGAAGGATATAGCTAGCTTCTGTAGGATGTAGGCATCGCAAGAAAGGTTGCGTGTAAGACCTTTTGTATAGGCTTTCGTTGATGATGGTGTATTGAGCGGATTTGTAAGCGATTCGCCGGGCCTCTACTTTGTTGGGTGGTGCAGGCCCACCTTGTAGGTAATTTCTTATGGGATCCATCCAACTTGGCTCTTCGGCCACACTTTGTACCTCTCCTTCCAATCTATCGATAGTTTTCGTGGGAAGGTACTGCAGGTTAAAAGAGGACTCTGTATCTCCGTTTGGTGCCGTGGCCTTTTTAGACAGGGCGTCCGCCTCTTCGTTTTGCGCTCGACCAATTTTTTCAACCCGGAAATAGGCGAAGTATGGTACTATTTTCTTTACTATTGCTTGGTATTTGACCATGTTCTCTTCTTTTGCTTCGAAGCTGCCTATGGTGTGGCTCACGACTAGCTGTGAATCGGAATACACATGCAGACACTGAATTCTGAGCCCCCGGGCCAGGTGTAATCCCGCAATGAGAGCTTCGTATTCGGCCTCATTGTTAGTCGCTCGGAATTGGAACTTGAGCGCTGTTGCCATTTTCCATTTAGAAGGAGAATAAAGGACAAAACCTGCTCCTGATCTTTCTTAAGTTGCCGATCCACCAACATATAAAGACCTCGGGATGCTAAGGCATTCTTCTGGATTCTGTGACGGGAATTCACCCTCGTTTGCCGGGAAAGTCAATTCCGCGATGAAATCAGCCAGCACTTGAGCCTTGATCGCCGTTCGGGGTTTATAGGTGAGATCGAACTCGCCTAATTCTATTACTCACTTGGCTAGGCGTCCGGAATTCTCCGGTTTATGAAGAACTTGCTTTAATGGCTGATCAGTCAAGATTGTGATCCTGTGGGCTTGAAAATATGGTCTCAATCTTCGCGCAGATGTAATAAGAGCAAAGGCCAATTTTTCAAGTGGCAGATATCTCGACTCCGCATCGTTAAGGATCTTACTGGTGTAGTAGACTGGTTTTAGAACTCCGTTGTCTTCCCTCAAAAGAATCGTGACCGATTTGCCGCAGTAGGCAATGGCCAAGTAGATGTAGAGTTCTTCTCCCACTTGCGGTTTAGCTAGTAGCTGAGGCGATCGGAGATAATCTTTAAGCCCCTGAAAGGCTTTTTCACATTCTTCCGCCCAATCCATTTTTGGTGCTTTTCGCAGGCTTGAAAGAGTGGGAGATTTTTCTCTCGGCTTTGGAGATGACCGCCAAGTGCCGCCAGGCGTCCATTAAGCCGTTGAATTTCTTGATGACTTTTGGGTGATCCCATGTCAAGAATAGCTTTGATCTTTTCTGGATTTGCTTCTATTCCTCTTTGTGTCAAGATAAATCCCAAGAACTTCCCCGATCGGACAATCAAGCGAACATTTATTCGGGTTTAACGCAAGCATAGTGTAACTCCTGAGCTTAATCGAAAAGCCTCTTGCAAGTCTGATAGGTGTTCCACGGCTTTTCGGCTCTTCACCAAGATATCATCCACATACGCTTCAACATTTCTACCAATCTGCTCTTTGAAGACTGTATTTATGAGCCTTTGGAAGGTGGCTCCAGCATTTTTTTGGCCGAACGACATCACCGTGAGCAGCGGTAAGTTCCAAAGGTTGTAATGAAGGACGTTTTTTCTTCGTCGTCTTTGGACATTCGGATTTGGTTGTAGCCTGAAAAGGCGTCTAAGAAACTCAGCATCTCATGCCCCGTTGTAGAGTCAACCAAACCATCAATTGATGGCAGAGGAAACGAATCTTTTGGACAAGCTTTGTTCAAGTCTGTGAAATCAACACACATTCTCCATTTTCCGGACGGCTTTTTTACTAGAACGACATTGGCCAACCACTCGGGTAATACACCTCTCGGATAAACTTAGCCTTTAGAAGGTTCGATACTTCTTCCTCTGCGGCCTTCTGTCTTTCTGGAGCGGAATTTCTTCTTTTCTGTTTCATAGGTCTAAATGACGGATCTACATTGAGATGGTGTTCTATAATCTCGCGTTTTACGCCTGGCATATCCTCTGATGACCAGCAAAGAGATCAGAATTTGCCCTTAATACTCTCATAAGGTCTTCTTGCTGTGTGGTTGCCAAATTTGCCCCAATCCGTACTGTGCGGTCCGCCTCAAGCTACGCCTAGGGAAATCAAGTAGCGTGCCTCTTCAACCGGTGTAGGTCAAGCCCTTCATCTTCTCGCTCTGGCTTAACTGTCTGGCGACTAGCATGGCTTCTGAAACCTTTGTTTTCCTTTTATTTAGAGCTTTCCCTTTGAGGGTTGAGATATAACATTGCCGAGCCAAGGGTTGATCTCCTCTTACTTCCCCACTACCACTTTCAGTTGGGAATTTGAGGAGAAGATGGTAAGTAGAGATGATGGCTTTCAGGGCGTTGAGGGTTGGCCTGCCAAGGATCACGTTATAACTTGAAGCACAACGCACGACCAAGAATTTTGTTGTCACGGTTGATGATCTTGGTGAATTTCCTACCGTAACTGGTAAGGAGATCATTCCTTCTGGCTGTATCACCCCCCGGAGAATCCTACTAAGGATGATTTTACAGGAAGTAAATCATCCGCGTCATATCTCATTCTTTCGAAAGCACTCCATAAGAGGATGCCAACTGAACTTCCACTGTCTATCAGAACTCTCTTCATTTGGAAACTGGAGACCTTGATGGCAATAACCAGCGCGTCATCATGGGGGTGACGAACTTTACTAACATCGTTATCATAAAAAATGATGGGAGCCGCGGGTCGAGATCTTCTTCGTGGTGTTTTTGTTTCTTGCGTCGTTCCCACCATTCGGGCATAACTTTTTCGAGAGGCGGAGCTTTCACCTCCACAACCAGGGCCACCACTAATAAACCCCACCATCTCTCCTTTTTCTTCTTCAGGTTGTGAAGCTTCAGGTTCCTCTTGAATCTCAAGGTTGATATATTGCTCCAACTGTCCTCTTCGAACGCCATCCTCTATCGCGTTCATCAAGTGGGTACACTTTTCCGTGTCGTGTCCTTTAGATTGATGAAACTGACAATATCTCTTGCTATTCCTTTGCCGTTCGTAAGGCTGTCAAACGGGTCGGGTCGGGTCGGGTCGGGTCGGGTTAGACGGGTTGGCTGGTTAGACTAGGTAAACCCGAACCCGACCCGTTTAAATAAACGGGTCAAGATATATAACCCGAACCCGACTCGTTTAATAAACGGGTCACCCGACCCGACCCGTTTAACCCGCCTAACTCAAATGGGTCGAGTTGATTCATTTAACCCGTTAACCCGTGTAACCCGTTTAATCTAGTCTAACCCGCTAACCCGTTTAACCCGACCCGACCCGACCCGTTTGAAAGCCCTAACATGATTAAGAAAAAAAAAATTCAAACTAAATATTGTCATCTTAAAAATAAATGTAATATAATATAATTATTATTATTTTAATAAACAGTTAAACGGGTTAAACGGGTTAAACGGGTTGAGAAGGCTCCACCCGAACCCGACCCGTTTATGAAACGGGTTAGACGGGTTGACCCGTTTATTACCCGACCGCTTAAGCCTCAACCCTAACCCGCTTTAATTCGCCGATTCTGCCGGTTAATCGCGTGTCGTGGTTGCATTTTGGATGTTCTAGCCGCTCGGTATTTCTTCCGTGCTCGCCATGTCGTAAGCTTTTGTTCTTTGATTTGCATAAGGATATGGCTTCTGGTCTGATTTAGTGGGGTATGGTGGTCGTATCTGACAATCTTTCCTTCCTTTGTAGGTTCTCTGGCTGCAAAGATATGCCGTTGAGGGCGTGTTGAGGTTTCTGATTTCGCTTTTGTGCCCTTGTTGTCCCTATATGATCTTCTTTCCTTCCGTGATATCCGGTGGCTTTACATTGACACTTTGGTAGGTTTTTCCTTTTAGGGTGTCTGTGCCCATCGCCGAAGTCTCTTCTTCCCAACCCGTATAAATTTCATCGGAATTGATGTATTTTTGGGCATGGTTCATAAGGGCGGGAATTGTCTTTGGTGGATCCAAGGTGAGGGAGAAACGAAAGGGGAGTCTAACAGCCCCTCCATTAAGAAGGTTACGGCCATTCGCGGAAGAAGGTCCGCAACATTTGCTGTTTCGTCTATGTAACGATTTAAATAGGCTTGGAGCGTTTCTTCTTTTCGTTGTTTAACGTGCAAAAGGGTAGATGGAGTTTTCTTTTGCTTTGAGTAATTAGCAAACTAGGCTAGAAAGCGATTTGCTAAAATCTGAAAAGAAGTAATTGTACTAGATGGAAGATCGACAAACCAGTCTTGCGCTTTTCCCTCTAAGGTGGCGGGAAAAGCTCGGCACATACGAGCGTCGGTAATTCCAGTGAGGTGCATCTTCGATCGGAAAGACTTCAGGTGACGAGACGGATCGGTTCTGCCTTCATATGCGGTCATAATAGGTGGCCTGAAGTTGTCAGGAACTCGTTCTTCTAATATCTCCTTGACAAAGGGTGAACACATACTGCGGATATGTCGCTCGGATTTTCTGTTTTCTTGGGAAAGGTCCCGCTGCGGGGTCCTTCTATCAACAGTTTGCATAGATGGACTACTCTGTTCTATCCTTGTCCGTTCGGTTCTCGTGGCAGCTTGGTCTCTACGTCGAACGGAGGGGGGTTCTGAACTAGCGGAAAAGGCGGTTCTTTCTCTTTTCTCTTTATGGGTGCGGGTTCTTGTCCTCCCTCTACTTTCGGAGTTAGCCAGCGGGACCGTTGATACGTTTGGCGTTGGAGCTTGTGTGGGGAGAGGTGGAGGATGAGTCAACGTGATGGGCGGCTTGAGCCAACCGTTCTAGGCTAGCCAGGCCATTGTATGTTAAGATAAAATTCCGGAATGGGCTCTTGGGGTTGGATGGACGGATTTTCTGATGGAGGTATGATGGGTGGATTGTCCGACCGGATTTCTTCATGTCTTTGGACTTCGCCAGATCCTTCAGGGCTAATAGGTGCTCCTTGTCCTTGGATTCGTTTTGATCTTCTGGTAGTGGTCATTTGGCTTTTCGTAAGGGTCCCCACAGACGGCGCCAAACTGTTGATGCCAAAAACTGGTCCACCTCACACATTGGCTACTGTGGCCTCGTGATCTGGTCTTAGCCTTTGACAAACGGTTAAAATTTATAGTTGGTGTGGACGCTTACTTCTACTCACGAACAGGGAAACACGGAGGGCACCCTGAAATTCCTTCCGGAATTATCCACTGATGGACCTGTAAAGGTGACCTGTAAAGGGGAGAAAAAGGGGTCGGAATTGGGCCTTTCTGCCCGGATTTAACTCCGATGCTTAAATCAGAAATTAGGGTAAGAAATCTTAGGCAATTCTTTGTATAGTGTGTAGTGAGTGTTTTTTCGGATCCTTTCCTTTATGTCCTTTCTCTCTTTTTATAGCAAGTTAGAGGCGGTTTGAACAAATATCTTGCAAGGCGGTTGGGTATGAAAGGCGGTGGGGTAAGGCGGTGGGCTAGATAAATATCTTCTAAGGCGGTAGGAAAATATCTGCCTAGCGTGTAGGTGCCCTGTAGGTAAGTGGAGTAAATATCTGCCCACTGTAGTAAGTGGATAAGGCCTACTTACTGTAGGGGCGTTAGATACTTACTTCTCTTCTTCCACCTCACGCCTTGTATAAGAGGGCTGTTATAATTCCGACGGACTTGTTCGCAGGATTTATTCCTCATGTTATTGCCGAACGGAATTGTGCAAGGTTATTTGGTGATATTGCCACGTGGCCAAAGATGCTACGTGGCCGAAGGAACACGGTCCTGTGTGTGACAGGTGGTCCCTAGGTCAATGACATCTGTCTTACCAAATATATCCGTAACACTAGTCCCCCCTAAAATGTACTTGTTCGAAGAATCTGAGCGAGGGGTGAGCTAATCGCACGTTTCGCTTGGTTCGAGAACAAGTATTTTTCTTAGTTGGCACGTCTATGTAGGAGTGGGCTTCGTCTATGGCTATGGTATACGTGTTTTTAATAGGTGACCGACGCGCATCAGATTCTCTTTCAAGGCTTATTATAGAGGTAGATTTTTCTCCGAGATTTTCGCCTACTTTTCTACTTAAGGGCTTGTATGGGTAACGTTCATAGTCAGAAATCTTTTGTATCATGGCTCAACGCTTGTCTTTTTATAAATTCTTCACTTTAAGCCAATGCTCTGGTCACTTGCGAATTCCCAGCTCCTTTCACGAACATCTGTCGGAATTAAGGACTGGGTTTATCCACCTAGTAAGTCCGAACGGTTGTGTGTGGCCGGGTGTTCTATTGGTTAACGGGGACCCAGGTGAGATATGTATCGATGCAGGGTGGGAGGCTTTTCATGTTGATCACGACATGGAGGAGGGGGACCTTTTAGTTGTCACTTATGCAGGGGGTGTACGTTTCGAATTTGAGATGTTTGGAGACGACTCCTGTCGTAGAGAAGTGGGTCCCTACCTTCGCCCCCGTGCTGATCCAGGTTCTCCTAGTGGGAATGAGGATAGTGACGGTTGCGGGAGTCCGTGCATCTCCTCCGAGTCTCATTCGAGCGTGGCTTCGGATGAATCCGCGGATATTTTACTTTAGTCCGTCGGATAACATGTTTTTGTTATTTTTGTTTTGTTTGCGTTCGCCATGTAACCTGAATAAATGACGTTTGTCATTTTGTTTGTAAATCCTTTGGCATTTTGGTGATCCTATGTTGGAGTGTGTGCTTTGTCGTATACGGTACAGGTTCTACCTTCTACGTACGTAACGTTTCTTGCTCCCTAAGACGACACGTGTCTTCTCTACTATTTAGCCTTAAAGGAGGATAGTGGCGCGACGTGCGTGGCGTGCGCGTTATTCAACGTCATGATGGGTGATGGGCGTGGCTTTCCATGTGTGTCAGGCGGCGCTTGGTATCGCTGACGTGGACAGAATTTTGATGGATATTCGAACGGTTCAGATTTGTGGACCTTTGGTTCAATGGTTCTGATCGGAACACAATCTTAAGATCTAACGGCCACGGATTCGTTGCCTTTGTATATAAGGGGAACCGCATGACAGCAAAGAAAAGGTTGTTTCAAAATCGAAGTCTTGTCTTCTTTCTCCGTGATTTCCTCTTCTCCTCGCAGCCCCGGTTTTTCTCACAAGGCTTTTTATTGTCTTTTTCCTTCCCTAAGGTAATGGCTAGCGTTGATTCTTCCTCCTCTAGTTCTTCTCATGAGTCCTCGTTTCCTTCTCCATCCAACCCTATGGTCTCTGTTGCGATTCCGGCGATTCCGGGTGAACTTGGGGGCGCTCCAGTTCAGGGTTCGCGGGTTCATCCTGCCTCTAGGGCCATGGGTAGAGGGTTGGATACATTCATAAGTCTTCTAAGGCAGGAGGATGTAGATGACCTAGTAGAGAGATACGAGATAGATCTCTCGTTATTTGAAGTTAGGGTTCCTTGTTCAGGGGAGAGGGCGAGTGCCCCTGTGGAGGGGAGATAGTCAGCCATCAGACGTTGCTAGGTGGGCTTAGGGCTTCCTTTCTCACGATTTTGCTAAGGCAATCTTAGAGGAATATCGTTTGTGTCCCTCGCAGCTTAACTCGAACTCTTGGAGACCGCCAACGGATTTGTCATGGTTTTAAGAATTATGGAGTAAATCCGACCTTCCTACCGGTTCCTACTGTTGTTTAGCCTTTGCTTGGAGTCTAATGCCGATTGGTACTATTTCTCGGCTGTACAGGAGGAAGTTTTTAGGGAAAGTCCCTTCTTCCATCAAGCGATGGAAGAGCAAGTTTTTCTTTGTTAGGTGTAAGTCCGAGTGGGATATACGAACAAGGTGGGAGGTTCCCCGTGCGGATATCACTTGTGAGGAGATGTCAGAAGAATAGGGAAATCTTCTTAAGTCCATGGCGGGGTTATCCAAAGTCTATATGGATAGGTTTTTGACCAAGGAAAACCTCATTAAGTGTCGTTTAATAGTGTCTAATGGTAGGATTCGCTCGCGTACCTAATTTAGTTTGATTTTGACTTGTGATGTCTAACTTCGTTCGGAATTTGTTTTGCAGAAAGTCCGATGGAAGACGTAAAGACTTGAGCTATGTGAAGGGTCTTCTCGGCTTCTTCGGGCTTAAGTTCATCCGCCTTTGGCTCATGGTAGGAAAAAGAAAGAAGTGATACCTGGCCAAGGGGTTGATACCTCCAAAGCTGAGAGAAAGAAGAGGAAGAGAAAGGAGACTGACTCTTCCACAAAGGGGGTTAAAAGTAACCCCAGCGCAGGGTCCTCACGGGAGAGGAGGACTAAGAGAAAGAATTCCGAGGACGTATCGGGTCCCGGAATTTTAGAGGAACAAGCGAAGACTCCTCAAGAGGAAGGCTGTGCGGAAGAAGTCCGTCCGGTTTTATCTCCAATTTCCGAAGGTCCTTCTTCTAGTCGGCCGGAGGATATCCTTCTTATTGAGGTGAGAATCTTTATATAGGCACTTTCTAAGGGTACATTTCAAGAAAGGTTCTATTTTACAGGTGAAGGCAGGAGAAGCGGCCCTTCTAGATAAACTGAGGGTGGCGGACTCAATCTTAAAGGGATCTGCCACTAAGCAGAAGGAGCTACCTTCTGAGGATACTCCTTTTCGCGACGCTGGGTCCGTAAAGGATGTTTTGATGGCCATGAGGCCCGAGCAGCTCTCCACGAAACTCCGAAGGGCTTGGAGGGAAGAAGCCACTTATCAATTGTTTCGTTCGGCCATGTTGGTAAGGGCTGTTCTCATATGTCTCTTTATTTTTAAAGTTGGTGTGTTTTTACGAGCGTCTTGTTATTCCGCAGACCGCATAAATGGGCGGATCGAGTTGATAATCTTTGCCAAAAAGATTTGGCAAAGATGGAAACGAATAGGGCAGATATTGCCCAATTAAGCTCTAGGGTGGTGGCTTTAGAGGAAAAGGAGAAAGAACAGCTTAACGCTATCCAGGCCCTTGAGCGAGATAAAGCCGAGCGGCTGCAACAACTATCTGCCATAGAGAAGGAGAAGAACGATCTAGCGGCTCAGCCATCTATTTCCAAAGGTTCTCTTCTGACTGCTGAGGAGAATATCAAAGGGTTACAAAATGAATCCAGCAGTTTGAAGAAGGAACTCAAATCTACTCAGGAGGAGCGAATGCCACCGATGGGATCTAAAGTCAAGGTCTGCCGAAGCTTACTGCTCAAACCGAAGTTGGCGGAAGTAAAGGGGGAGCGTGACACACTCAAGGAAGACTTGGCTTCCCGTTTGAAAGCTCCTAAATCCGACTCGCAAGAATTAAGGATTTAATAGAGCGAGCGGATAAACTAGAGAAGGAGGTTGCCCGGCTCAGGGCAAAAGTTAAAGATGGAGCCACACGTATATATTCGGTGGTGCACCAAGTGAGCCAGCATGTTCCTCCAGGAGAAGTGTTATCTATGGGTTTTGCTAGGGTCTTGAAGATTTACATGGAACTAAAAGAGAAACAGATTATTAAGACCCCAGAAGCTTCTGCCCCTAACCCTTTGGAACCTCCAACTCAAGTTCCTCCAGAAGTGGTTGACCAGCCTGAAGGTCCCAGTTCTTAGGGGTTTTTTATGATATGCCTCTGTAAATTTTTTGTTTATGTGAAATGTAATTTCTATTTGATATGAATGAAACGCAAACCTTGCTGGTGGTGAAGATTTATTTCCGAGTAATGGCTATCCTTAACCATGTAAGAAAACCGCTGAGAAGTATTTTTGAAGCCCTTTGTAAGGTCTTCCCTTCCTCATTCGGTTTGTAGGGCAAGCTTCTTAGCGGGCTCTTCTCTTCTTGGTCCAATCATGGGACTAAGCTGTTGAGTAAGGTACTTGCCTTTATAAATGAGTTTGTTGCCTCATATTTCGATCGGGATTTTTGGCCCTTGTTTGAGAGTTGTCGTTTATCTGTGTAAGATAATTCCGACTCGTCTTTCAGGAATGGGAATTTCACCACATTTTAGTAGAATGAGAATTTCACCGCATTTTAGTAGAATAGAAATTTCACCACATTTTAGTAGAATGAGAATTTCACCGCATTTTAGTAGAATGGGAATTTCACCGCATTTTAGTAGAATGGGAAAGACTTGAGCTTTATTCCGTGACATTTTAAGAGACAGCTACATCTCCTTGTCCCATCATTAAAGTATATCCATCCCAATTAATTTTAATTTATATATATATATATATATATATGCATATTAAAGCATATCACATCTAATCCGATTCTCTAATCTTCCACAATCAGTACTATCTATTTATATATTGACTCATATATCGAGGGTTCAATGTGACTATTGTCACTTCGGCCAACCAAATAAAACAAAAGTTAAATATTTATTCACATATATTTTGCTAATTCCAATTTTGTGGGATTCATTCAATTAAATAATTAATTACAGAATACTAAAAAAAACATCTATTCCCTAGTTAATTAAAAAGGTCAATTAAAGATAAATTCTTATTCAAATAAACATATTTATTCAAAAAAAAAAATTTCTAAATAAAATAAACCCTAAAAATCGTGGATCTCACAAAATTAGTGAGCTCGAGGAGGTGATTGGTGAGCCCATCTATGACGATGATGAGGCTAGCGTTGTGTTGGCATCTCGATGGGAGGAAAACCCTCTTGGCCCGGTAATCAACACTACTAACCTACTTTCAGTCTCTAGGGTTTCAAGCGAGATCAAGCACAAAGATCCAGACCTACCAACAGAGGTGTAGTCAAACTAGGGGTCTAGTTTTTTCCAACCCAGGCTGATAGATGCAGGAGGCTCGAGTCAAATGTTGCCAGGTTGGCGGGTCAATGTAAAGACGGGAAGTTATCGAGTCAATTCCAAGATTGGGTCGGTTTTGGGTGTGGTTCGGTATTTTGGCCATAACTTTGGCTACCGATATCAGAATCGCGCGTTCGACCCCAATTCGGAAAGCTCTTTCTGGCGTGCACGTCATGGGGATGTTATATTTGAGAGAATTTTCATTTAGAAATATTTTATCCGCCGAATTAAGGTTTTCAGTTTTTTTTTTCTATTTTTGGTAATATTTCATATGCCAAATTAGGATAGGATTTGAATCCGATTTGATCTTGAATTTTTAGAAGTTATCTGATTTGTTTAGAGTTTTAAATTTAGATATTTTAGTTTTAAATAATAATTTATCAATTTTAGCAAATTTAGATAAGGTGATAGGGTTTCTAGGTAAATCTTTTGAGGCTATTTAACCTGGCTTGTGGGTTAGTTTTTCATTATTGAGTTTTGAATAAAAGTATTCTCCTGAATTTTAGAGTATTTTCTCTAGTTCTTTTGGTATTTCGTATGTTCTTCCTTGTGGTCCTTGGATCAGGCTAGCCCGCGGGATAATCGTTATCCTGCCTGATGTTACCTCGGGACTGGGTTCTTTCCCCTGACTGAAAGGTCAGAGGGACTGGGTTAGTCAAATCAACATCATGGGAGGAAGCGCGTATTCTCTTGGAGCTTTGTGTCGCATTTATGAGTTGGCTCGCCTTCTCGTTCTTCGAAGCATTTGGTCTGAAAGGTGGTTGGGTACGACTGTAATGGTAATGATGGAGTGACTGTAGGGGGCCACGTGTCATTCCCTTACCAAGGCTACGTTCAGGAGTGGATCTAGGCCGTTGAAGCAAATCTCATGTTTAAACTGGGCATTAGTTTAGGGTTTTCCTTTCACTTTGCTCGTATACTCATTCTGAGAGTTCTTTGGTGCTTTCTGCTTCAAGCCTCCAAGTGACCTTCGTTCTCATCTTTAAGATAATGGAAGTCATTCCTTTAGATGCTAGCGTGACAAAGGCCGAGGCCGGGCCTCTGGCCGTCATCCCGGTAGACGCAGGGATAGGGGTCGTTAGTAGTTCCTCGACTTCCGATGAGCTTGACCGGATTGTTAGCCATTTTAGCATCCCTTCCTTCTTTACTTGTAGAGTCCCTTCACCATATGAGAAGCAAACTCTCCTAGGGATAGTGAGGTCGCAATTTATTTAGATTCCATAGTTGCTGCCGGTCTTCGTCTTCCTCTTCCACCCTTATTCCGTGAAATCCTAACCTATCATAACTTGTGTCCAACCCAACTATCTCCCAACTCATGGAGGGTTCTGTGTGGGTTTGTCATGATCTTTCAACACTTTGGTTACTAACCGATGATTCTTTGGTTTTGTCTCTTTTTTTTCTTTGAGGTCCCACTTGTCCCCGGGGTGGTACATCCTTCCTTGGTAAAGTCTAGTCTTTCATTCATAAATGGAAGGACAAATTCTTCTCGACTTCCAGTGACCACCCCTGGAGAGTCCCGACTTCTTGTGGGATTCCCAAGTTAAAAACCTCGCATGGGACCAAGAAGACGACTGAAGAGTAGGGCTGTCAAACTATCAAGCTGTTCGTGAGCAGCTCGAGATCAGTTCGGTAAAAGCTCAAGCTCGGCTCGGAATTTTGAGCTTTCGAGCCGAGCTCAAGCTTCAATTTTGACCTCGAAATTTAATATTAATATATATAATATATAATATAAATATTATTTAAAATATTAATAAAAATTAATAAAAATTATAATATATGAATAAAATATTTAATATTTAGTATTGCTATATAATATATAATATAAAAAATTTAATTTATAAATAAGTTTTTAATTTCAAACTAAATTCGAGATTTCAAAATTATAATTGAGTTCTTAATTTTGAGCTTTCGAGCCAAGCTCGGGCTTTCGAAATTAAAATCGAGCCGATCTCGAGAAAACTTATTCGAGCTGATTTCGAGCTTGAGCTAGGCTATTTCGAGCCGAATTCAAGCTGGGCCCAACCCAATCAAGCTCGGCTTGTTTACAGCCCTACTGAAGAGACTACTTGGTTGGAGGTTCTCTGAGGTATCTCTCATGTTCCTCTTAACAGGTTGATCACCCGGAGCGTCTCCGGGACCATAAGCTCTTCTTAGCCATGGGTAGGATTCTTACAACCTTGTTAGACTGTGTACTAATATGGTTTTGTGCCTGCAGGCCTCGGGATAGATCTTGATGAATTGGTGGGCTTCCTGACCTCCATGGCCAAGGCCGCTCCTCTAAATTCCCCGCAAAAGAAGAAAAAGAAAAAGGTTGGGGAGGCCCCAAAGAAGAGAGAGGCCGGGGAGTCAAGTGGCCCGATGAAGAGTGTGAGGGAGTCTTTCCATGTTCCTTTGAAGGGTGCTTCTCCTTCCACTGAGGTGGAAGAAAACAGTTTCGGACCTAATCCCCAGATCTCGGTATCCCCGGCCTATTGCATACAAGGTCGACCAGGGCGAAGTAGCATTGGTAAGCCCTCTACACTCATCTCCAGCTCCCGAGATCCACAAGTCCGCGTCGGTGCGAGAAGATAGATTCAACGCAAAGTTGGCCGAGGTCGAACGCCTAATTCAAGGACTACGAGTACCAAAGTCACCAGTCCTCGGAACACTGGGGGTGAGGCTGGAAGTTCCTAAGGTGCGAGTTAGACGCCCTCAGCCCAAGTGGAAGCTAATAATGTGGAGAGAATCCGGGGATGAATATTGAAACTTTCCATTGATGTGGGAATCACCTCGGAAGCCTTTTCCGCGATGTGTTTAGAGGCCATCAAGACCAAGATACTGAGTTTCGGAAAGGGCAAACTGGCTGACAATCTTTCCTCCCTTGCCTTGCAAGTACCTCTCTTGTTCTAATATGTCTTGCAATATTTTCTTTGTGAACTTCCTTATCATCTCTTCTGTTATCTTCCATGATAGGTCGGTTTCTTTATGGACCATACCGCAAGACGCCCTCGCAAGGAGGTGGCAAAGGTGAACCTGGTTAATAAGCTGTTGGAGAAGCTTGAAACAGAGGTTGTCAGCCAAAAGGATGAGGTGCACGATCTTCAAGTGTCTTTGACCTCTTCTGACTTAGATAAATAGCATAACCGGGGCGAATGTGAGAAGGCCTTCGCGGAGTTGGAATCCTCACAGAAGCTGATCAACGAGTTGTGTATGAAGGCGACACTTCTTTTAGAAGAGAAGGCAAAGGCTAAGAAGGAGCTCGCTACGTATTGCGAGTTCTCAAGAGCTCTGTAGAAGGCGTATGATATCGAGGAGGAGTGGTGAGAGGAAATTATCAAGGAGAAAGTGGAAGCCGGTATAGAGGAATATATGAGGGACTACCGGGATTCTATTGAATGGGCCCTAGAACCTAAGAATGCGGTAGAGGACCATGTCAAGTCTAAGATGTTCTACACATACCTCCGGGACAAGCGAGAGAAGGCGACGGAGAAAGTAGTAGCCAAATTCAAGGCCAGTGAGGAATTCAAGGGGGTGGTCTGAAAGGGGGCAATGGACGGGTTCTTTGTTTTCCAAACACTTACCCGTGTCTTACCCGACCTTAAGCTTGCTACGATGGAATTTATAGAAGCTCTGAAGCTTTTTATGGAGGTTAGAAAGAAGGAGAAGGCAAGAGGGGCTGAGGGATATGCTTCGGAGAGAAATGAGGCCGCGGGGGAGCCGTCCTTAGAGCAAAATCAACTCCAAGTCATAGAGGAGCCAGCTTCGGATGAACCTCGGTCCTGAGTTATTTCATATCTATTTTATATATGTTCTTTTTTGTAGCTTGAATGATCTTGGCAACTTATGTAACTAACTTTGTAATTGAAGCGATTTCGCTATCTATGAAATGAACTTGGTTACTTTTTGTTGACTGTTTTTCTTACCGATGTTTTTTAGATCTTCGAAAACTTTGTTCCCCCCTTTATTCCCGAGGTCTGTTAGACCCTTAGGCTAGGTCCTCAATCGAAAATGCATCCACACTGCCGAAGTGATTTGAACAAGTCAGCCAGTATAGAGGGGATCGCTTAGATCGAGGCCGATCTTGTGAAAGGGGGTTGAGTCGAGGCCACTCCCTTGGAAGGGATGTCGAGGTCGAGGCTGATCCCATAGAAGGGGATATCGAAGTTGAGGCCACTCCTGTGGAAGGGATGCTGAGTTAAGGCGGATCCCGTAGAAGGGGATGCTGAAGTCAAGGCCACTCCCATGAAAGGAATGCCGAGTCAAAGCAAATCCTAAAGAAGGGATGTCGAGTCGAGGCAAAGCCTGTGCATGAGTTGCTGAATTCACCCTGAAAAGGGTGACCTGCTGCGAGGCCCGTTTAGTCGAGGCATATGAGAGCTGCCGAATTTTGAGATGAGATCGAGTGCCGAGACTCGGTCTTTATAGCGAAGGGACTTTGAAGAATATTAGAGTTTTGAAAAAATGGTCCTTATTGTGAATGGACTTTGTCTGGAAAGAATGGGCGCGGTAGCTTAACTTTTATATTGAAGAGACTTGAGAGATCGAGTTTTGAGAGCTCGACCCTTATTTTGAAGGGACTCTGACAAAATAAACCTAAGAAGTAAAGGCGCCTGCCTTATGCTTATATCAGATGGAATCCTTCTCCATTCTTGGAGCCTCGTATAGTACTAATCAATTGTATATTATCTAGTCTAATAAGATTTTTGGGGTTTTCACTAAATCATAAATTGCTCTAATTACTAAATTCTAAGCAAAGCAAATTTATCTTGAGGTAATTAACCAGGAAAAGAGATACTCGGGTAATAAATCCCTCTTGGGTTCTTACTAAAGTATATTGACAAAGACTTTTATGTTGATAATTAGAAGGGCTTGGACCAAGAATTCCTAAGGTATATTAAATCCCCCTCTCGAGGCGATCAATATCTAACACCCTCGTTGCATTGGGTTCTAGGGAATTCACGTCATGGAAGAGTCATGGGAACAATGCATCTAAAGGAGTCGCTCACCTAAAACCTCGATCTCTCGGCGTGCTCATGGCTCTCTCTATTAAGGTAATTCTAATATGAGGAGGCGTTCACTTCTTCCCTCGTATGAATCCTATTGAACATCCGGGCTGTCTTAATGTAGAGATTCAATATATAAAGCCAACTCAATAGACCTCAAACAACAACTAATTAATCAATAATAGAAATCAATGTTAACCATTAAGCTAGAACCCAAGAGTTCATCACACCCAAGTATCTAGAGAGTTAGCTCCTTATTAGAGGGGAATACGAATCCAATATAAAACAACAAGCAAAGGAAAGAGGCATAATGTGAAACACCCTTTCCTCCACTGTTGGTGGCTGTTGGTGATTGGACCATTAATGAAGTTTCCTTCTTCCTCTCCTTCGATCCTCGCTTCCTTTCTTCGTCCAAGATTTAATAGAATAGTAGTGGAATGTCTTAGATAGTGGAGAATGCCTTCCCAAACCCTAAAAGATGATATTTATATCCTTTCTATCATGGGGAGGCGTGTGTGCATGCCCACCCATGTGGGCCCGTTGTGTAATAGAAACTGGGTCATATATGCTCCATATAGGCATCCATACGGGCTCATACGGGCCCGTATGGTCTTTCCACACAATTGAATCCCGAATCCCCGAGTCATATGGGTTCGTATGGGCCCGTATGAGACCCAACATGCTCCTCTAGATGGCTCAGACTACCCCGTATAAGCTCGTACCATTATGTGTAAATTCCTCATCTCCAAGCATACGGGCTTATATGCGACCCTGTATGATTTTTAGAACTTCTCCGACGACCCCGTATAGGCTCATGGGAAATCGGTAGGGGTATTTTCTCTTCATACGGGCCTATACCACCCCGTATGAGCCCATATGGACTCCAAAAATGCTTCACTTTAGCTTCAAATCCACATCAAAAGCCTCCATTCTCTCGAGATGTCTCCAATGTGCCCTGTTTATTACAAAGATCACTTATTAAGCATCGGCGGGCCACATTTTCACCAAATAGCATGCGAAATATACATGAATGATATATGAAAATATGCGCATTTAAACACTTATCAGAGTGCTCGAAAGAATGGCAGCTCCTTTCCCTAGATCTAGATATGAATCACCTGAGGGTGGCCAATCGCTTATTCAGTATTTTGACTTCTTTGATAGTCTTCGGGGAACTCATCTCAAAAATTGACTTGATCTTCTCGGGGTTGGCCTCAATACCGCGCTGAGTGACCATGAAACCCAAAAATTTGCTGGACAGAACCCCAAAGGTGCACTTTACGGGGTTAAGGTGCATCCAGTGAGATCGGAGTGCTTGGAAGGTTTCTAGTAGATCGGCAATGTGTTGGTCCACTCTTTTGCTCTTCACAAGGATGTCGTCTACATATGCTTCAACATTCCTGCTGAGCTGCCTTATGCAGACTCACATTACAAGCATCTAGAAAATGGCAGCTCCATTCTTTAGACTGAAAAGCTTTACTTTGTGGAAGTATATACCTTTGGCCGTGGTGAATGATGTCTTCTCCTTGTCAGATCTCGCCATCTTGACTTGTTATATTCGGAGAAGGCATCTAGAAAGCTCAACATTTCGTGGCTTGATGTGGCGTCGATGAGCTCATCAATAAGAGGAGGGGGTAGTAGTCTTTAGGGCAAGGTTTATTTAAGTCGGTGAAGTCAACACACATTCGCCATTTTTTGGAGGGCCTCTTTACAACACAATATTTGAGAGCCACTCGGGATAATGGACTTCTCTGATAAACCCTGTCCTAAGGAGCTTCGCTACCTCTTCATTTGCAGCTTGTTGGATTTTTGGAGCAAAGTGTATCCGCTTCTGGATGATAGGCTTGGCTGCAGGGTTTGTGTTGAGGCGATGATCAATAACACTCCGGTCCACTCCAGGTATTTTTTTAGAGGACTAGGTGGAGATGTCACTATTGCTCCGCAAATAGCGCATCATTTCTTCCCGAGGTTCAAGCAATAGTTCTGAACCGATATGCACCGTCTTCTCGGGGGAGTCCTCGGCTAAAGGGATCTCCACTAGGTTGGACCTGTGTTGCCAGCTTTGTTGGCTTCTCGGCTTCAAGTCGGGCTTCGATTGCCAGTGCCTTCAAAGTCCTGCCTTTAAGAAGGGCGACGTAGCACCGGCGGGCTACAGGTTGATCTCCCCTCAGCTCTCCACATCCGTTCTCGGTGGAAAACTTCATAAGCAAGTGGTATATGGAGATGATTGCCTTCAAGGCGTTCAATGTCGACCTCCCCAGGATGACATTATAGCTGGAGGAGCACCGGACCACCAGGAAGTCGGTTGTGATGGTCTTCTGGCATGGGTGACTTCATACAGCCACAGGGAGTGTGACCACTACCTCTGGATGTACTGCGCTTCCCGAGAACCAGACCAACGTAATCCTCACATGTTGGAGACCTCAGAAGCCAAGGTCCATCTGCTCGTAAGCATCCCAAAATATAACGTTGACAAAACTTTCATTGTCAAGAAGGGCTCTTTTCACTTTGGGGTCCGCTATGATCACGGTGACGACTAACGAATCGTCATGGGGATGGCAAGTTCGTTCGAGATATTTATCAAAGAAAGAGATGGTAGGGCCGACCTTGGACTTCTTCTTTGATGGATCCATCCAGGCCATCATGCAGGGATGTGACTTGCGGACCGCTGCACTGTCGCCTCCATCTCCAGGCCCTCTCGCTATGAAGTGAATTATGTGGACAGGAGTGGGGCCCGAATTTGGGGAGGATGGAACTTTCTCTTGCAAGTTGGCTAGAGAAATTGGTCGAGACGTCTTTTCTGGGCTTGGTCCTCGATCTTATCCTTGAGGTGACGACACTCCTCAGTATTGTGTCCATGTTTACAATGGAAAGAGCGGTATCTGCTGCAGTATTTCCAACTCGTGGGGTTATTTGACTTTGTAGGATACTTCAGGATCCTCGGGCTTTGTACCTGTATGAGGATGTTAGTCTTGGTGTCGTTGAGGGGGGCGAAGTTCCAATATCCCATCGGTTCCTCTACCCTGGGATGTCTCGAGGCCGAGAGGAACCTCGGCATTTTCTTGGTATAGGGGCCAGTCTCGGGGGCTCTTTTCGCGCTTTCTCCTTATTAGAAGGTGACTTCTTCCTATTCCTTTTCCATCCCAATTGTATCCCTTCCGCATTGATGTACTTCTCGGTGCGGGCGAGAAGGTCGGAGAGATCTTCCAACTACCTCTTGGCCAGGGAGAATTTGAATGGAGCTTCATGTAGTTCTTCTATGACCACTGTGACGGCAATGGACTTGTTAAGGTTTGGGATGGACATCGTCTCCTTGGTGAAGCGGTATACATATCTGTGGAGGTTTTCTCCCTCTTGCTGCCTGACGCTCATCAAGGTAGCTGAGGTCTTCCTCCGCCTGTTACCACTAACACAGTGGTTGATGAAGAGGTCGGAGAGCTCATCAAATGAGGTGACATTGTTGGGAGGGAGGCTTCTGAACCATATCAGTGCTTCTCATTGCAAAGTGATCGGGAAGAGCTAACACATTATGGGGTCATCGGACTCGTGGACAAGCATCAATGTTTGGAAAGCCCCGAGGTGGTTGTTTGGATCTCCGCTGTCGTCGTATATTTCTATGGATGGACCCTTAAGGCTACGAGGGAGATGTACCTCCATGATTTCTCATATGAATAGAGAGGATGGGCGACGACTGGTCCTTGAGTCCTCTCTTCTCGAGCTTTCTCTTCTCGAGTCTTCTCTTCTCCCTTGGGCAAATGTGTCATGTCGCAATAGAGACAAGATCTTTGATGGATTTCAAACTGATGGCGATCTGGAACTGTTTACTTCCGGAGTCGCCATACTCTTCCCCTTGCCTGATCTCCTACTGGGTCTCCCTGTAAGGGCATTTGATCTTTGTCTTTCTCCAAAAGAGCCCAAGGGTGGGTTTTGAAGTGTCGAGGTTTGCGAGATCTACTTCTCAATCCTTAGTAGGGCTTGCGTCAGGACCTTTATCTTTTACTCCAGGGCAAGATATAACTCTTCCTAGATGTTTGCTTCAGGGTGACAGTCCTGGTCGGGGTCGACGTCGGGGTTAGCTACCTCATGAGCACTGGGCTCCCCCATCGGCGCTTTTCTGGTTCCTTGGGCTGAACTGCGGGTTGTCCTCCTCATGGTGTACATAGGTTTTTTGCACAGCGTCTCACAGATGGCGCTAATCTGTTAGCCAAAAAATCGGTTGTCCTTGGAGTTCACTATGGTCAGGGCTAACGAATGAAGTCCTTTACGATTGAAGTATGTGTCGAAGGCTCATTCCTAGAGAAATCACCTAACAAAGGGACACAAACATGACTGTGAGAGGAGGGCGGGCCTGGATACCCAAACCCCGCATCGACCGTTAAGTTAGTCGGGAGATCGCCGGGGAAAAAGAAAGGATCAGAGAGTGGAGAGAAAATCTAGTTGAAAGTGAGCTTAACCCCCCTTGTCCGAGACCTTCCCCTCTTTGTTCTTCTTGCTTGCCTCGGGGTCTAGTCCCTGTCGCATTGCCACCTGCCTCCTTACATGTTTTGATGGCCTTTTGGCTTTCTGATATCACTTTTGGGTTTTGAGGTGACAAGAACTATATTATGCCGAGGAGATGGTATGGTATGGCGGATCTTGGGATTCGGGCTACCTCTATGCGGGGCTTGTACGGGCTGACACTAGTAGCTTAAGATTTGATTGTATCATCGCTGATTGCTAAACAAAGAACCATAACAAAAAAGAATTAATGCTCTCTTTATATAAGGAATTTACTCCCTCAATATTTTTATTTGTTTTTTTATTTTAAAATTTATAAAAAATATTTTAAAGTGATTTGCAGAGGTATCATTCACTTGAGAAATTAATCTAATAAAATTATTTGGATCAAATGTCATTATCTTAGAAATAAATAAAAAATCTCACATATTTCTATGAATGATAATAGTTACGTAAATATCCTCATAATCAACATCTAATTTAAATATACGAGGTCGTGCAGTAACTCAATAATATATGGAGAATTCTTTTGGGCAAAAGACGTAGATAAAAATGAATACGTCACCTTGGAATCAAATAAAATGCAGGAATAATAAGAACATACAAAGATGGTGCCTGCCACTACATCATATGAAGCCTGGGTGTCCTCTTGGGTTAGACTGGCCCCTGAGCTATTGGTCGGCTGGAAAGAGAGGCCTGGTATGACATGGGTGCCTTCCCCTTCCTGCCTCTCGAGCCTCTATGCTGGCCTCGACCTGCGGTGCTTGAGTGTCGTGTTGCTCCAGAGGAGTGTGGTGGTTGGCCTGGTGCTTCCAAAGTCTTACCACCTCCTGGTGACCCTGGCGGATTGTTCGAGCACTAAGTCACAAAATGCCCGCCATACGACTGCGATCGGTACTCACCCCTGGAGCATCGAGAGCAGCTCCCGGAAGACTGACTCTTCCTAGAGCTCTATCTTCGACCTCGTCGCTGCTCGCGCTTGCCCAGCTCTTGGGTCTCCTGCCAAGTGACTTCAAGGTCCTTGGCTATACCCACCATCTCGGAAAAGGGCAGCCTCAAGGATGATGTCACAGTTCACCGAAGGTTGTTGCGCATGCCCCCTACAAACTGGCTGGCCCTATTCTTTTAACCGGCTACTAGTAATGGAGCAAACCGAGATAGGTGATCGAACTCAACCTCATACTCCTTAACGGACATAGTTCCTTGCTGTAAATTCAGGAACTGTTGTGCCATCTGTGCCTGTCTGCTCCTGGAGAAGTACTTGGCGTAGAACGCTGTCTTGAATTGCTCCCAGGTCTAAAAGGCTTCATTTACCTTCAGCCGCAGTTCACTCCGGAACCAATTCATCGAACGACTCTTCAGCATATATGAGACCAGTCTAACCTTATCCTTTTTCGAGCTCTGCATGACCTAGAAGGTTGCCTCCATCTCCTCGATCCACAGCTTTGCAGTTGCCAAATAAGTAGTCCCCTTAAACGGTGCCAGTCCGTTCCTATGGAACTCGTTAGTATGTTCTAGTTGTATCAATAGTTGTATGTGGGTAATACCACTGATGTTGGCCCTATTCACGCATCGGCAGCATCATCTCGTACATTATCCCGATAAACGCTGCGGGATCAGGATATCCTCCAACCGTGGGATTAAGATATCCTCCAGCTTCGGGGGCCGCCACCTGTTGACCCTTGTCATCCAAATCAGCAGGAGCCTCATGCTCCCATTGCATAGGTTCTGGGGGTGGGGTCACCGCCCGTCTATAAGGTTATCCTCATCACCTCAGCATGCTTACTCTGAAAGATAAACAAAGTCAGAAGTTTAAAAAAAGGTAACTCTAACAAGTATGCTACCTAGAACCATACTCTCAGAATCTCAAAATCCTAAGTTGCTAAGCTAAGACAACTAGGGTGACTTAAAATCAATGTTATCAGAACCGGACCGGATATTGAACCGGTCAAGGTCCCGGGTCACCGGTTCACAGGTTCAACCGTCGGGTCAATTGGGTCAATGTCGGGTTAATATAAATATTAATAATAAAAAATTATATTAAAAAATTTATAATAAAACTATTTTTAAAAATTATTATAAAGAAAACTATTATAAAAACTATTTTAAATAAAAAAATTTTTTGTGTTAAATAATTTAAATATTTGAAAATAAAAAAAATAAAAAATTGACCGGTTCAACCACCGGTTTAATGACCGGTTCAATGACCGGTTCACCCGGTTCAACCCGGTTCAGTCCGGTTCATCCCGGTTCAATTCCTTGTCTGGGTTAATTACAGAACCAGACCGGTTCCATGGCCGGTTTATCGGTTCAACCGGTCGGACCGCCGGTCCGGTCCGGTTCTGATAACTATGCTTTAAATATACACTTTGATACCACCTTAATCTATCATGCCCTGGAAGTAGGGTTCTGGCACGTCGTCAGACCGATCGCACCCAAACAGGGACAAGTCCCCGCCTGGATGCAAGGCCTTAGTTTCCTTGGTACAGAATATGAATACAGAGTACAATGGAATGAAATCAAATGAAGTTTACACAACTCCATACAAATACATAATAGATAGTACGGGGTCCACACGACTCTACAAAAATAAACTATCATCCATAGTGTCCTACAACAATACGAGTACAGAATGAAAGACAACATCAAGTTTCTTACACAGAAGATTGAGGTTCACAAACATCAAATAAAAGAAATAAAACTAGTAAACTGCTACGCATATGACCCCCGCCTACGCCTGATCCTAAGCCTCGTAGTCACCTGGGAAAAAGAGTCAACCAATTGCATGAGCCTAAAGAACAAGCTTAGTAGGATTGCAAGATCACAATAAATACGGCAAAAGGCCAGAAACAAAGAAACATAGCATATCAAATACCAATATCAGAATCAAACAAGAATATAAGTACACACCCATTGAAGGTATTCAAAAATCCTTCAATGATAAAGGTGTATACTATAGAGTAGAATATCAACAAGTGAAATAAAATCACAAGCAAGTAATATATCTCAGAAAAGTGAAGCAAAATCACAAAGTATTGCATCTTAGGTATATATAATACTACGGTATAACATGAAGAGACCGTCGCCAATCAAGGCAGAGTATACCGTCTTAGTATAACATGACACGGCCGTTGTTGGTCAAGGTAGAGTACATCATCTTTAGCATGAGCCATGTAGCACTAAGAATAGCATAAACATGTGCACATGGTCAGTGTATTATTTCTACTGACTAGGCCAACATATAAGTATCATGCTAGGCAGAGGAGATGCCACATGTACAAAATATAGATTATAGAATAGGAATCAGAGTCCAAGGAATCAACATAATCCTGAACAAGCAACAAGTTTCCAGAAATAGAATAGAACAAAGATGGACCCCCCAACATCCATCTAACAGGACAGAATAGAAATCATCAGAGGACTATGAGTTGGAAATACTCACAGAACCGACGCGAGAGCCTACTTGTATTAGTAGTACCAAATTTTTAATCTCTAGCATGACTCACACCTTCGAGGTAGGATCTAGAAAACATAATATCACCACATCACTTATTATAATTATAATTATGAAAGTCATTTAATAACAGAGTACTTGTATACTCTTAGGTTGTAGGCCTTTAATGAAAGAATGGAAATCACTGGGTGTACATGAATATCCACTCTTTCGGCTTCAAGGCAAGTTGGTTTAGTAGGTTACATTAGTACCTTTTTAAGCTAGGCATACCAAAAATGGGGCTGCAGACTTATTGGTTTACAACAAACATGTCATCCCAACCTTTGTGTCCGCAGTGAATAAATGGTGCCTAGTCATTTAAAATATTTATACACATCTAATATTCAACAATACAGGTCCAATACATAAACACTTGGTATATTCACATCACCCCATTTGAATACATTTAATTTATGTTCTCCAACTACTAAATTTTAGCTGGACAACAAGGTAAAATGTGAGATTATGTCTATGTATATATGCTCACTAACCATTATCTGTCATCTACAGGTATTGGCAGATGGAGGGTTGTCTAACTTAAAGGTTTTGTGATATTTAGTAAGTAATAGCCGATTCTTACTATCCTAATAATCCAGTAACTATAGTTCACAAAAGGTTCTACTCAAAATCATAAAGTGCCCTCGAATTGCACAAATAAAATAACACATGGGTTGACAGTAGTCTCACAGAGTCTAATTGTTTATGTATACAGATTTAGTCTATGTTAGTTGTACACTTAGTTCATTGAGACAATCTATCAAACAACTCATATGCATGCTTTGATATAACCATGATACATAACAGTTCAACCCCAAATCTCTTGAAAATACATGCATTCAATTACTAATTCCATTCCCCTGCTAACAGTCCCTTAAACTTTTATTTTAGTTCCCATATCTCGTTCTTAAAAATCTCCATATAACATGGCTTATGTATAAAAAATAATATGCATGCTCTTTCAATTAATTTATACCCCAGCCTGCCTATCCTTCTCATTATCAAAACAATCAACTCTTTCCTAACCAGATTTATTTCCATTCAATAATTATCTAATTCATGCAATTGAGCCCCCCAGCTGTAGAGTATGTGTATTAAAATGAGAATGAGCATTGTTCTAGCACAACGGTTGTGTACAAGGCTCACCTTTGAAGGCTTTTCCTCTCTTCCAATTCCCGGTCTGCAGCTCCTTGGTTAGTTATAGATCCAGTCCTTGACCCTCCGTAGTCCAGCAGCCTTCCAACGCTACTCCAACGCCGACAAGGGTCTGAAAAGGGGGAGAAGGTAAGGCCGTTGTGTCTCTCAATGGTTGAAGGAGGAGCTGTGGACCTTTAGGTGTACAACAGCTCGGCCTTCGTTGAAAAGGGGCGGAGAAAGGGATGCAAAGGCTCTCAATAGTTTTTGATCTCCAAGAACTTTCACAGATCTCCTTGTTTCATGCAACTGGGGATGCTTAGGTGCTAGCGTAGGAGACAGATCTTCACAAACCTAGATTTGGCTGTTGGTGAGGGAGTGTATTCCTTATCAAGCTTCTAGCTACTCTTCTTCCTTCTTTCATCTAAATAACAACCAGGGACTAGTCAAGGATAAAGGAAGAGAGGATGGTAGGGATCAATTAAGGATAAATCAAGGAAGAGGGAAGATATGGTTGAGAAGTTCTCCTCTTTCGTGGTGCTTATAAGCTCACATTTCAGTGGAAAGGGGGCGGACCATTTGGTATAGAAATGAAGAAACCCATAATGAAGCCATGTGCTTCACTACCTTTTCTTAGCCTTCAACTAAACCAAATCCATATTTTCCGGAGTGATAAAGAAATATCACTAACACCTTTGACTCAAAGTGTTGGCTTTATTTAATTAGGCTTTTATATTCAGGTTAGTTAGATATAATTCTCTCAATTAATCTTAATCGCCATCTTAAATTAACTCCATGATTTCATGAGAAGCCACAGTTTAGTTTCACCTTTAGGAAACTAGATCCTAAAATTTCAGGCTGATAAATGTGCCTCATTGATTCTTCATTAATACACATATTTTGCACTATAGCCCACAAGTTAGTAAGTAATAAATTCTAAATCTTCTTTAAATGCAAACAAACCCCTCTCCGTGTTCTTTTGGATAATGAGCCCTGCAGTTATTTATATATTCATCATAAGACAATCCGTCGGGCCACAACCCCATAGTGATTTATCAAATTCTGAAGGTTCAACAAGTATAGTGTTTCAGAGGCTCAGTCTTTACAATCACCCCCCCCTTAAAAGGTGTTTAGTCCCCAAAACTCCCATCAGGAATCATCTAAGTGTAACTAGTTAACACTCTCTCATATCAGCTTGCTTTCCCAGGTGGCCTCACTGCAGGTGTGGTTGTTCTATCTCATCTTGACCAAAGGAATAGCTCGGTTCCTCAGCTGCTGCTCCTTGTAGTCAAGGATCTCCACTGGGCGGTCCTCATAGGATATGTCCTTCTGGAGCTCTACTGGCTCATGATGTATGACATGAAAAGGATTAGATATGTATTTCCTTAGCAAAGAGACATGGAAGACGCTGTGGACTTGAGTCAAGCCTAGATGTAGGGCCAACCGATATGCCACCACTCCAACTTGCACCAGTATCTCCTAAGGTACGACATAGCATGGGTTGAGCTTCCCGTACTTCTCAAATCTCATCACTCCCTTTATGGTTGACACCTTTAGAAATATTGCGTCGTCCACCTGAAACTCTAGCTAAAAGCTGTGTTTGTTAGCATAGCTCTTTTGACGACTTTGAGCTGTCTCTAGCCTTTCCCTAATTATCTTCACTTCCTCTTCTACAGCCTATAGGATATCTGGATCCTCGAATATCGGCTTTTCCATGTCATTCCAAAATATAGGAGATCGGCATGGTCGCCCGTATAGAGCCTCATATGGTGCAATCTGAATGCTTGCCTGATAACTGTTGTTATAGGTGAACTCAGCCATTAACAGGTACTCATCCCATGAGTCAGTAAAGTAGAGGACACATGCTCTCAACATGTCCTCCAGAATCTGGATCGTCCTGTCCGATTAACCATTTATCTGAGGATAAAAAGTTGTGCTAAATGCTAATCGGGTGCCTAGAGGTGCCTGTAGATTCCTCCAGAATCTCGAGCCAAATCTAGAGTCTCGGTCAGATGTGATCGACATAGGTATGTGATAAGTGTTCAAATGAGCATCATTTGTATATAAGATTCATGCATATTACTATAAGTTTTGGAGGAATATTGGCCCGCGTGTACTCAAAATGGCTTTGTTTTTGTAAACATGGCAGAAAATAGAGGTGCCAAGAGAAGGGAAGCTCTTTCAAGAGAATACGGGCCAAAACAAGGGAAACAGAGCAAGAGAACCGGGCCATACGGAGTCTCATACGGACCCGTATGGACCTGGAGAATGCAGATCCAACCTCCCCAGCTATACGGACTCCTAAACGGATTGACAAGACCCCGTATACGGACCCTTGAGAAACATACGACCCCGTATGGGAGTCCATATACGGGGCCGTATGTCATAAATCTGCAGCTGCGTTTTGATCGAACCGAGGGTAAAATCAGAAAATACTCCCGAAACCTTAGTGTGGGGTATAAATACAAAGCTTAGTTTGGGTTTTGGGGCATCTTGGAGCAAGGAATCAAGGCTTGGAGGTGTTTTTACCATCTTCTCCACCACCAAGGAGGAGAGGATTGGAGGAGCTCCTCCCATTCAAAAGCTCAAGGAGGAGAAGAAGGGGCAATAGGAGCATCGAGGAATCTACCAACAGAGCACGATTAGGGTTTTTCCTCATGAACTTTGTGATTTCTTTCCCTATTAGCATGGATTGTTGCTCTCCATTGACGGAGAGCTAATTTCTTGATACTTGGGTGTTGATGAACCCTTGGAATATGTTTAATTGATATTGCTTTTTCTATGTTAATTGCTTGGTTGAATTCATTGTGGTCTATTGGATGTTATGTATGGTAGTATTAACCTCTCTACGTTGCGAGAGCCCGGAGAGGTTTCTATAGTCCACATGGGGGAAGATGCGAGCGCCTCCCTATGTGTAGACAATTTCCGATAGAAAGGGCTATGAGTACACCGGGAGCCCGGGTGCTAAGGAGAGCAAATCCTTTAGACGTCTTATCCCCATAGCTCTTCCAAGAGATAGGTTCCCTAAAACTTAATCAGTAAGGGCACTAGGTTTAGTAATCACCCTCGAGCGAGGGGATCAAAGCACATTAGGAACCTTTGGCCAATGATTAACCAAGAATTAGTATAGAAAGCATTATCCATCTTTAAGAAAATCCAAGGGGGATTCAATAACCCAAGTATCCCCTTCACCAATTGATTGTCTCCAAGGTCAATTTGCCTGTTAATTTGTGTTGTTAATTTTAGAATTTAGGTTTAGTCACCACCAACCAATCTTGATCGACTAGATAATAGATGAATAGCCACCACTAGTACTTTCTTTCTCCCTAAGGATCGACAACCTGACATTAGTCCACTTTATTACTTGATTCGACCCGTATACTTGCGGATTCAGCGCATCAGTATGCCATTTAGACGGACAATATCCTTCAAGTATAGCCTAGCCAGTCGCTCCAGACCTATCCCGGGTCTTAAAGGCAAGAAGTGTGTTGACTTGGTCAGTCGTTCGACAATCACCCATACAGACTTGTGCCGAGGTTGAGTCTGAAGTAAGTCACTTTCGAAGTCCATCATAATGTGTTCCCACTTCCATTCTGGTATTGGTAGGGGTTGTAGAGATCCTGCTGGTTTCTTGTGCTCTACCTTTACCCGCTAGAAGGTAAAGCAATGAGCCACGAACTTGGCTATCTCCCGCTTCATGTTACCCCACCAGAAGTTATCATTAGTCGCCTGTATATCTTGGTACCCTCAGGGTGGATTGTGCAGCTCGAGTGATGAGCTTCCTCTAGAATATCTTTCTTCAGGTTAGGGATATCAGGCACAGAGACCAGGCCACTGCGTCTCAGGGCACCATCCTTATGTATCTGAAATTTAGTTGATATCTCCTACTGGATTTTGTTCCAGATCTTCAGTAAATCTTCATCCTGTAGCTTGACTGCCTTGATCCTCTCCAGTAAGTTGGGTCAAATGCAGAAGTTGGCCATACTTACCTCTGAGCTTGACTCGATGACCTCTAGCTCCAGCCTCCTCATCTCCTTTAGAAGAGGTACTTGGTCAGTAAGATTTGTGGCAGCTCCGTAGTTGACCTTTTTGCGTAGTGCATCAGCCACCACATTAGCCATGCCCGAGTGGTAATGGATGCTGAGGTCATAGTCCTTGATCAACTCTAGCCACTACCTCTATCTCATATTCAGCTCCTTTTGAGTGAAGATGTACTTCAGACTTTTATGGTACATATACACCTCACAAGTACTCCATAGACGAAGTGGCACCAAATCTTCAATGCAAAGATCACTGCTGCTAGCTCCAAATCATGGGTGGGGTAATTTTCCTTATGTTGCTTCAACTGCTGTGAAGCATAGGCAATAACTTACCCTTTTGCATAAGAATGCACTCGAGGCATATCTTGCAGGCGTCGTTTTAGATCACGTATCCACACCCACTCTCTAATATGGCCAGAACAACTGCGGACGCCAGCCGATGCTTCAACTCCATGAAGCTTTACTCATAGGCCTCTGTCCAGATAAAAGGAGCCCTCTTCTGGGTCAGTTTGCTCAGGGGTACCGCCAGCCGCGAGAACCCCTCCATGAACCTCCTATAGTAGCCGCCCAATCCCAGAAAGCTCCGGATCTCTCCAACGGTACTCGGTCTCCTCCAATACACTACAACCTCCACTTTCTTGGGGTCTACAGAAACTCCAGCTCCATTGATGACTTGTGCTAAGAAAGCCACGGTATCCAGCAAGAAGTTAAACTTGGAGAATTTGGCATAAATTTCATGATGTCTTACGGTCTCTAGCACTAGCCTCAGGTACTTCGCGTGTAACTTTTTTGCTGCGCGAGTAAATCAAGATGTCGTTGATAAGGACGACTATAAAGCGGTCCAAGTAACGCAGGAATAATCGGTTCATCAAGTCCATGAATACCGCCGGGGCATTAGTAAGCCCAAACGACATCACCAAAAACTTATAGTGCCCTTACCGAGTACGAAAGGTACTCTTCGGGATATCCTCACCCATGATCCATATCTGGTAGTACCCAGATCTTAGATTGATTTTGGAGAACACCTGCACTCCCTGCACTTGTTCCATCAGATCATCAATCCTCGATAGAGGATACTTGTTCCTTAGAAACCTTATTAAGCTCTCGGTAGTCGATACATAATATTAGAGATCCGTCCTTCTTGACAAATAACACCGGAGCCCCCCAATGTTACATACTCGGCCGGATAAAGCCTTTGTCTAGAAGTTCTTCCAACTGCTACTTCAGTTCCTTCAGCTTGGTAGTTTCCGTTCGGTATTAGGCCCTTGATATGGATGTTGTGCCTGGAGCTAGGTCGATGGCAAACTCCACTTCTCTCTTTAGGGGTAGTCCTGGCAAGTCCTCGGGAAATAAATCAGGAAATTCGCGGACTATTCGAATATTCACCATCGTATACTCGATGTCCTTCACCTTCGTGATAGAGGCCAAAAACCCTATGCACCCGCTGTCGATCAACTTCTTGGACTGAAGAGCAGATATCTCCTAGATAAGGACATAGCCCTTAATGTCATTGAAAATGAACTCTTTATAGTTTGGAAATCGGAAGTGCAACCTTTTCTGTTTGCAGTCTACCACTACTTAAGCTGAGAAGAGCCGATCCATGCCGAGAATGATATCATAGTCTCGCCGCAAATCCATCAGAAGTAGATTGGTGGTGAGCTCGTGACCATCGATCACCACAGAGCATCCTCGTGCCAATCTAGTCACAATCCTCATCACTCCCACCAGAGTCTCGATGTATAGGTCGTGCGGTAACTTATTAATATACAGAGAATTCTTCCAGGAAAAAGACGTAGAAAGAAACGAATGGGTCGTCCGGGGATCAAATTAAGAGAAAGCATAATGAAAATAAACAAAGATGGTACCTACCACCACATCATGTGAAGCTTGGGCGTCCTCTTCGGTTAGGTTGTAGACATTCCCTTGAGCTACTGGTCGACTGGAATGAGAAGCTTGGTCTAACATGGGTGTCTTCTCCTGTGTTACTCCACGATCCATATTCCAGGCCTCGAGCACGTGGGCAGACCGACCGGTCGTACCTAAGTAGAGACGCACCCCACTCAGATACAAGGCCTAAGGAAATCACAGTAGATAACAAATAATGACAAAATAACTTAAATAACATAAACAAATAGTCAGAGTCACAATGAAAATAAAATCAGGGTTCATGTACCCTACAATTGTTTGGGTCCTACAAGGGTCCTATGAACAATGTCTCACACACAAAGCAAGTAAATGAAGTCCTCGAACCTCTGCAAGCTAGCCCAATCCCTCGCACGACTCATGAGACCGAGTCACCTACTCCTCATGATCTGAAAGCGAGAAAAAAAGTGGGTCATCTTTCGAATGGAAAGCCCAGTAAGTACCCTGCAGGGATCAGAAAGAATATGATGTAATAACAAAACATCAAACTATAAATGTCAAACAAACAAGTGGGGAACATGCCCCATACCATCCAACTCTAGGGATCTCGAACCTACCACAATAATCTAACAAAAGATAGGGACCCCTAACACAACCTTAACCATCATGCTCGGGAAAAAAAATCGGCATGTGTCCCTCGGTCAACATCATCAGCGTCGGTTGGAACTATCCTCCGGTCGTGAGTCGGTAGTGCCACCTCTCGTGCATGTCGACATGGTCAACGTATCAATCCCACTGATGGACCGGACAACCAGAGTTTCACTGCCCCTATGGCATAGGATGCCAGAACCCCGGGGTGTCCTCGTCCCCGCATGTCCTGCAAGCTGAGCCCCCACTCTCCACTGATCCGGGCGGAAAACTAACCAACAACTAGGGATGCCAAGATCCCGAAAATAACCATACATGCTCCACGAGATTCCAACAAAACTAGGAAACATATATAAGCATGTTTGTGATCAACGAGGCAACAAGCCAACAAATCAAGAAACATGATAGCAAACAATACCATGAAAATGAGATTACTAAAGCCAAAGAACACTCCGTAGAGTGGGTGCTAGGCAAGTGTATTTAACTATATCAAAAGTCAACTTGACTGACCCGTGTCCCTCCTGACGTGGCTCAGCGCTCCACATGCAAATTTGGTAACGACAACCATGACTTAGTACCATCACTAAAACAACATAGTTTATTATTATCATTAGTGTTAATGCAGAAATTTGGAAATTCTATGCAGTCATAATGAACTACTCATAACTTCTAATCCGGTAATCCGATCTGGCTCATCTAAGATTCGATAGAAAGAGCTTTCCCTCATCTTTCTAACTGTATGCTGCACATCTTGATCGAGGAATTACAGATGACTCAACTGTCCCTCGAAAAAGATAGCCAGACTGCAGGTCACTAACCAACTTTGGTAACCTAACCCTTGGTCTTGACTATAGACTCATTTCAAACTTAACTAAACTCAACCCTGTTAATATTCAGCCTACTACTCAACCATTGAACTCTTATTAAAATTGATCCAACAACCTATTTGAATAAGGTCAGATTCACTCTATCTAATCTCCATGTCCCTCAACTATCAACAGAGATTCAATAACACCACCAACTCCTTCAAGACCACACCCTAAGCATCTCTGTTTAATACTATCCTTTTTCTCTGAACCTCAACTAAACTAGCAACCCTTCACCACAATCCCAAGTTATGACTAGACCCTTATAAGCATGAAATAAGCACTAGCTTCATGTCCTTCTTCCTACTACCATCATGCAAGAAATCAAAAGGAACCCACACAAGTACCACTCAGAATCCATGCAGGCAGCCTACCCACTACCCACGACCAAGTACACACCACTTCCATGATGATCAGCACTCATGTCTACATTAAACCTATGCGTACACAACTCCACCTATTTTTCATATAGCTTTTATTCTTTTTTATTATGAAACCACAACCCCAACTCCCTCTTCTATTATTGTTGTTATCGATACAGGGAATCTCTATGGTCATGCTCCAAGTTATCAACCCTTCATCCAAACAATTCATGCTTTTACTTTCAAAACCCTTCCTTAACTATCCTGAGTCATGCTCAGGCTTCTTATCAAGTTATGAGACCCCTACAATTCATGACCTAAAACTAATAGCCACTCTAGATCTCAACTTGTGCACATATGCAATAACATGAATATTGATATATCTTTCTCCACATCTAGTATTCATGTATTGTAAGTAACTATAACCTAACATTCTATCAAGGTACCTCAGACGGTCGAGATGTTTACATGGAGGTTTTAGTGGCTTCTGGTATTGGCGATCTTCACGGTGCCTGTTGCGGTTTGGGTGATGATATTAGCGGAGGGTGAGAAGGTTCTCAGGCACCCTCCCTCTCCTTCTCTTGTAATAGAGTATGCACGATTAGGAGTTTGGCGGGGTAGCGCTTCGGGCTTCCACCGACATGAAGGGGTTGTTGGAGGTTCTACGCTCTTCTCCTCCACCGAGTGGCTGTTAGGGTTCGAGGAACTTAGGTTTTATAGGAACTCACGGAGCATTTGGAAGGAGATCACGCTCCACTAATTCCGGTCGTCACGTGGAGAGAATCGAACCCATATTAGCGCTGGCCGTTCCACAATTATTGGGAGGAAATATGGCAAGCGGTGGTGCGCGCCTGAGGGAGGCGACGGAGTTGCCTCCCGATCAATCCCTGGTTTGATGGACGGCTATGCGCGGTCTATTATTCTCCTCATACTTTCCCTGTTGTGAGTCATCAGCGTCGTTAGATTGCTTTTAAATAAACCCAGCTTTTAATCTGGTCCGTTCAAACCAACAATTACTCACGTGCATGCTTCTCATGGCATTTTAATAAAGAGCCCCTGCTCTTTTAACATTCTCGTTCAAACCCTCAATATCCATATTATATCATAGCCATTATTTTAAAAAAAACTTATCTCTTTATTTTAATATTAAAAGAAGTTTGGAAAATTCTTACACACTTTAGGAGATTACTCAATTAAATCTCTAATTTCCCATCAAACCAATAAATTTCCAAGTTAGGAAAATTCTTTATGCAACCAAATAATTAAAAGAAATCTTCCCATGAAAATCCTCGAATTTTACAATCCTCCCCCATATAGAAATTTTGTCCTTGAAATTTACGTCTAGTCTCCAATAGCTCATCCAGTACCAAACAACTCCAGGTAACGCTTCTTCATGTCTTTTTTGTGTTCCCATGTCGCCTCTTGATTAGAGTGGTTGTTCTATCTCAAATTGACAAAAGGGATAGCTTGACTCCTCAACCTTTGTTCCTTGCGATCCAAGATCTCGACAGGGCACTCCTCATAGGACATATCCTCCTGGACCTCTATTGGGATCTGTGGGATCACGTGAGATGGATCACGCATGTATTTCTTTAACATGGAAACATGAAACACATCATGGACTTGAGCCAGGTCCGGGGGTAGAGCCAATCTAAGCCATATCTCTTACCCACTCCAGGATCTCGAAGGATCCAATATAGCGTGGGTTGAACTTTCTATGCTTTCCAAATCTCATAACTCCCTTCATAGGTGACACCTTCAGGAACACTGCGTCACCAACCTGGAGCTAGAGCTCGAATTGGCGCTGATCAGTATAGCTCTTTTGAAGGCTCTGAGTGACCTTCAACCTCTCTCTGATTATCCTAACTTGCTCTTCAGTCTCCCAGATAAAATCTGGCTCCTCAAGCTTCCTCTCACCCACATCTCCCCAACATATCGAGGTTTAGCACTTCCTCCCATAGAGTACCTCATATGGTGCTATCTGTATGCTCACTTGATAACTGTTGTTGTAGGTGAATTCTGCCAGGCTCAGGCGTTTGTCCTACGAGCTTGTGAAGTCTACGGCACATGCTCTCAGTATATCCTCTAGAACCTGAATGGTCCTCTCCAACTGACCGTCCGCCTGAGGATAAAAAGCCATACTGAACGCTAGATGGGTGCCCAAGGCTGTGTGTAGACTCTCCCAAAATCTCGAGATAAACCTAGTGTCGCGATTAGAGGTGATCGACACCGATACTCTATGCAGCCTGACGATCTCGTAAATGTACAACCACGCAATCTACTCCAACGTGGCCCCCGTCCTCAGAGGTATGAAATTTGCTGACTTGGTCAGGCGATCAACTATCACCCAAACTGACTTATGCCCCTTCTGGGTCTGAGGTAGCCCGGTCACAAAATCCATGTTAATATGCTCCCATTTCCACTCTGGAATAGGTAAAGGCTGCAACTTCCCAGCTGGCCTCTGATGCTCTTCCTTTACCACCTGACAAGTAAGGCACTGTGCCACAAACTCAGCGACCTCTCATTTCATGCCTTTCCACTAGAAGTGGTCTTTCAATCCTTTGTACATCTTGGTGCTTTTGGGATGGATCACATAGCTTGAGTAGTGGGCTTCTTCAAGAAATTCCTTCTTCAACTCTGGGATGTTGGGCACACAAACTCGTTCATCGTATCTGAGTGTACCATCCTCATGAATCTGAAACCATGTAGGTACACCTTGATCAATCTGACCCCTGATCTCCTCCAGATATTGGTCCTGCGTCTGTGAGTCTCGGATCCTCCCCAACACCTAGGGTCGTATGCAGAAACTGGCCAAGCTCACCACCATGTCTGATAATATGATCTCTATCTCCAATCTCCTCATATCCTCCAACAAGGGCCTCTGAGAAGTCAACAATGCGGGTACTCTGTAGTTAGATTTCCTATTTGATGTATATGCCACCACGTTAGCCTTACCCGGGTGGTAATAGATGCTCAACTCATAATCCTTGATCAATTACAACCATCGGTGTTGCCTCATGTTTAGCTCCTTCTGAGTGAAGATGTACTTGAGGCTTTTGTGGTCGATGTATATTTCACATGGTATACCGTAGAGGAAATGTCGCTAGATCTTTAGGGCAAACCCGATCGCCGCTAGCTCCAGATCATGTGTGGGGTAGTTCTCCTCATATGGTTTCAACGGACGGGAAGCATAGGCGATAACTAGCCGGTCTTGCATTGGAACACACCTAGACCAATTTTGCAAGCATCACTATAAACTGTGTACCCACTCCCACCCTATGGTAAGACAAGAATTGGCTAGGATACTAGTCTCTGTTTCAGCTCCAGGAAGCTCTTCTCAGATGCTTCTAACCAAACAAATCAAGTACCCTTCCTAGTCAATCTCGTCGGGGGTGCTACTAGATGGGAAAAGCCCTCGATAAATCTCCGATAATAGCCTGCTAATCCGAAGAAGCTCCGTATCTCTTTAACGATGGTCAGTCTCTTCCAATTGACTACTGCTTCTATCTTCTTGGGGTCTACTGATACTCCCGCACCGCTAATAACATGCCCTAAGATGGCCATGCTGTCCAGCCAGAACTCACACTTGGAGAATTTTGCTCCAATATGATCCTCAAGTGCTTCATTTGTGCCTGGCGACTGGGAGAACAGATCAAAATATCATATATGAAGACCACCACAAACTGGTCCAGATACTGTTGAAACACCTGATTTATCATATCCATGAACACCGCCGGGGAATTGATAAGCCTAAACGGCATCACCAAGAACTCATAGTGCCCATATCTGGTCCGAAAGGCACTCTTCGGGATGTCCTCCTCCCTGATCCACACCTGATGGTATAGAATCTCAGGTCAATCTTCGAGAACACCTGGGCCCCTCATAGTCGATCCATGAGATCATCAATTCTTGGTAGCAGATACTTGCTCTTGACCGTCCCCTTGTTCAACTCTATGTAGTCGATGCATAGCCTCATCGACCTATCTTTCTTCTTGACGAATAGAACTGGTGCTCCCTTAGGTGACATACTGGGTCGAATAAAACCCTTCTCTAGTAACTCCTCCAACTGTGACTTCAATTCTTTCAGTTCCGCGGGCGCCATTCTATATGGGGCCCTAGACACAAGAGCTGTACTAGGAACTAGGTCAATGGAAAACTCCAACTCCCTCTCTGGGGGTAAATCTTGGTAGATCTCCTGGGAATACATCTGGGTACTCATTCACCATTGGAACATCTATGACCTTGGGTCCACTCCCCTGCTTCGACTCTGAGATCGAGGCCAAATAACCGACGCACCCTCTGTCAAGTAACCTCCAAGCCTGAAGAGCTGAGATCTCCCGAACTAGAGAACAATCCTGGCTGCCACGTAAGGTGAACTCCTCATCACCCGGCATCCTGAAGTGCCCTCTCTTCTCGCGGCAATCCACCACTGCGTATACTAAAGAGAGCCAATCCATCCCGAGAATCACATCGTAATCCCTTATGTCCATCATGTGTAGGTCAGCGGGTAACTCCCGACCCTCGATCAACACTGGGCATGCCGAAGCCATCCTGCTCACCAACCTGGCACCTCCTATTAGGGTATCTACACTCAGCTCATATGGTAGCTCTACTACTATCATTGTATGTCTCTATGCAAACAATGTAGATACAAAGGAGTGTGTGGCACCCGGATCAAACAATGTAAAGGCATAAAAGAACTAACAACGATCGTACATGCGACAACGTCTCTCGATGCCTGCGCCTCCTCTATGGTCAGATGCGATGTAACTGCAAGTGTACAGGTCGTAATCAAGTAATAATAGTGGACTCAAAGGTCGAGTTATTGATCCTCAGAGAGATGGAAGTACTAGTACCCACTACTTGTTTACTATCTAGTCAATCCGAAATGTGAGTGATTATGCTAAACTTAAACTAAGAAATTGTAGAAACAAACAAGGGAATCAAATTGTTCTTGAGATCAAACAATCATAAAAGGGGGATGCTCGGATAATAGAATCCCCCTTGGAGTTCTAAGGGATGAATGATACTCTCTATCTTGACACTTGGTTAATTCTTGGCCAAGGGTTCCTATGGTGCTTTCACTCCCTCTCTCAAGGTGAAGTATAAATCCTAGTGCCCGTACCGATGATGTTCTAGGGAACCTAATTCTTGGAAGGATTATGGAAATATTACATCTAAAGGACTCGCTCTCCTTAATACCCGAGTTCCCGGTATATTCATAATCCTCTCTATTGGAGATGGTCTACATACGGGGAGGTGTTCGCTTCTTCCCCCATATGGTCTATGAAAATCCCTCCGGGCTCTCGCAACGTAGAGGAATTCACTTACATTAAAATATCCAATAGACTCAATGACTCAAACCAAGCATTCAAGATTAGAGAAATAGCATCAATTAAAACATGTCAAAGGGTTCATCAATCACCCAAGCATCTACAAAATTAGCCCTTCATGAAAGGGGGGCTACAATCTAATACAAAGATGAAGAAAATCAAAGAAATCATAATGGAAGAGACTAATGTACACACCGTTGATAGCTTCCTTGATTCTTCCTCAATGTTTTCCCCTCTTCTTGCTCCAATGACTTCAAGATGAAAATCCTCAAGCTCCACTCAAGACCCAATCCTTTTCCCCAGCTTTCCTCCAAACCCTCATTAGTTGGCTTTTATACCTCCAGGGTTTTTAGGGTGAGATTTACCGTTTTGCCCCTTTTGAGGTATGCAGATTTTGTTGAGAACTTACGATATACGGGCCCGTATAACCTCCAGGTACACCCATACGGCCGTATGACAGGCCGTATGGATGCCTGTATGGGTTATACAGGGTGTTGAGGTCCATACTGGCCTTATGGAAGTCCGTATGCCCCTGTTCTTTCTCTAAGAATGCTTCATTTGACCTCAATTTCCCTCGAAGAGCTTCCTTTCACCTAAGATCTTGATATCTTACCCTATTTATCAAAATAAACACATTTTAAGTATCGGTGGGCTAAAAATACTCACAATTACATGCAAAGCATACAAGAACATGGTATAAAATCATGCTTAAATGAACACTTATCAGTCAGATGGTAGACTCGTCCATGAGTCATGGGCCTCTGCTGGGATAATGGCTGACTAGATGAAGAAGGCTGGCCTGTCACTGTCGCCTTCCTTTTCCTATCACCCTTTTGCGGCTTTGGTGCAAATACAACTGATTACCCGGAGGCACGAAAAGACTGCTGGGGACCCTGTGCTTCTCCCCCTGTACTCTGACCGGTCTGACGCTGTGGATACTTAGACTCCCTATGCTCCAAACTGCCAGACAAGAAGCACCAACCAGTAAGCTTTGGATACCGTGCCTTCTTATGTGGACCTCTACACTCATAACATCGCATAATTTGTGACACACTGGCTGACAAACCCTTGCTTTCATATGAGGCTGAAGACCCAGCTGGCCTGCTATACAATCGGGACATGTGATCGGATCTTTGACGTCCTGAGCTCTTTCCAGAAGAATGTCCCTGACCATTGCTCTGTCCTTTCTCCTTCTTGTCCTTTTGAGATGGTCCTTGAGAGTGACCCTGGCTAGAAGCATCAATGCACTTGGCCTTTGCCACTACTTCTGTGTAACTAGAGCACATAAATCCTGCCACAATCTTCTTCAGAGATGGCTGCAAGCCGGCCTCAAATCTGCGCACCTTGCTCTCATCTGTAGGCACCAGATTGGGAATGAAGTGCGCCAGTCTTTTAAACTCAATTTCTTACTGCTCTACTGTCATCCCTTCCTGAGTGAGATGGATGAACTGTTGTTCCATCAGAAAAAGCCTTCCCTGAGAAAAAATATTTCACAAAAAATGTCTTCTTGAACTCATCCCAAGTCTCGAAGGGTACTCCCTTCCTCAGTCGTACCTCCCCGAGGTACCAATCCTCTGCGCTGCCTTGCATCAGGTAGGCAGCCATCTTGAATCTGTCCGCATCCTCAGCCTGATACATCTTGAAGGTCCTCTCTAGTTCCCGGATCCATAACTTAGCCGCTTGTTGGTCAGAATCTCCATCAAATGGGTGGGGAGAAGGCCTCTTGATCTCCCCAATCAGTCCTTTACTAGTAGCTGGCGCGGTCGGCGGGGGTGGAGGTGGTGCCTGTGGTTGTTGCCTTTGCTCCTGTATGAGGCCCATCATCTCTCTCATGAGCTCAATCATAGTAATGGGGGATACCTCTCCCCTCGGATCGGGGCTTGCTGCCTATGGCCCTGCAACACCGGATTGAGCAGGGAACTCCTGCTCAACCTCCATATCTACTGGTGGGTGGGGAACCTCCTCCATCGGAGGCTGGGACACCTCCTCTACCGGAGGTTGAGGCACCTCCACATGGTGAGCCGTCCATGTCCGCCTCTACCTCTCTTCATAGTAACTTCTAGACAACTAGTAGGGGTTAGCTCAAAATGACACACAGGTGAATAATGGAATAGTTGATTTTATTCCAAAATTTTGAAAATAGCAATTGTAGTTCATATAACTCAAACAATTTGTAAGACTACTACAATATTCATAATAAACTAGAAACTAGCTGTACGGTTGTGCGTGCCCTAAACATCATCCTCTAACGGTAGGGATCCCTCACGGCCTGTAGGTCCTCCATCCTCGTCTGGCCCAGGGCAGTACATCTTAAGGTGATGCTCACTCCCGTAACTCAAGCATCTACAGGGCGAACGCAAACACACCATCTACTGGTGTCCATGGCCTTATAGCGGAGGCACCTTACAATTTCACTCACCCTGGCCGACGAGCCTCCAACTCTGGCTTTTAGACGAACCCCAAGACTCCTTAGGTAATCCTGGGCTCTGCTCATCGCATGGGGACTCCTCAGATCGGCCTCCATTTGCCTCTGAAAGTTTAGTTCTGATATGGCTTGAACCCTGTCCAAACGCCAATTAATCACTTTGATGGCCATCCGTATCTCAGCTTGGAACTCCTCCAAAGACATCGAGTGATTTTCAGTCCTTGGCGGTAGAGAATTCTCCCTCACGGACTCCACTTCCTTAGATGATGCCGGCTCAAAGTAACGGTAACCGCGACACCAATCTCCAAACATTTTCGCTGCCAAATAGTTAAATGTAAGTCCAAAACTCCAAAGATTCTAACTACCCGACTTAACACTCAGCTCATCCTATTTGACTAAGTCACTAGGGCAACTAGGGTGTCCGTTATCTGCATCTTGCTTTGAAACTATATTAATCTGCCATGCCCTAACCTGGATTCCAAGCCTCGATCACGTGAGCAAACCGGCCGTACCTAAGTAAAGGCGCACCCTACTCAGATACAAGGCCTAAGGAAATCACAACAGATAATAAATAATGACAAAATAACTTAAATAACATAAAAAATAGTTATAGTCACAACGGAAATAAAATCAGGGTTCATGTACCCTAAAATAGTTTGGGCCCTACAAGGGTCCTATGAACAATGTCTCACACACAAAGAAAGTAAATGAAGTCCTCAGACCTCTGCAAGCTAGCCCATTCCCTCGCACAACTCCTGAGACCGAGTCACCTACTCCTTAGGATTTGAAAGAGAGAAAACAATTGGGTGAGATTTTAAATGGAAAGCCTAGTAAGTACCCCACATGGATTACAAAGAATATGATGTGATAGCAAACATATCAAAAAATCAATGTCAAACAAACAAGTGGGGAACACGCCCCATACCATCCAACTCTAGGGGTCTCGAACCTACCACAATAATCTATCAAAAGGTAGGGACCCCTAACACAACCTCAACTCTCAGGCTTGGGAAAGAAAATTGGCAAGTATCCCCTGGTGAGCATCATCAGCCTCGGCTGGAACTACCCTCCGGTCATGAGAGAAAATTGGCAGTATCCCCTGGTGAGCATCATCAGCCTCGGCTGGAACTACCCTCCGGTCATGAGTCGGTAGCGCTACCTCCTGTGTATCTCAACATGGTCAGCGTATCAATCCTATTGATGGGCCGCACAACCAGAGTTTCATTACCCTTCTGGCATGGGATGCTAGAACGCCGGGGGTGTCCTCGTCCTTGCACGTTCTGCAACCTAAGCCCCCACACTCCACTAACCCGGGCGGAAAACTAACCAACAACTAGGGATGCCAACATCCCGAAAATAACCAAACATGCTTAACGAGATTCCAACCAAACAAGGAAACAGATGTATGCATGTTTGTGATCAACGAGGCAATAAGCCAACAAATCAAGAAAACATAATAGCAAACAATATCATAAACATGAGAATAGTAAAGCGAAAGAACGCTCCGTAGAGTGGGTGCTAGGCAAATGTACTTAACTCTATCAAAAGTCTGCTCGATTGACCCATGTCACTCCTAACGTGGCTCAGCGCTCCACATGCAAATTTGGTAACGACAACCATGACTTAGTACCATCACTAAAACAACATGGTTTATTATTATCGTTAGTGTTATTGCAGAAATTTGGAAATTCTAAACAGTCATAATGAACTACTCATAACTTCTAATCCGGTAATTCGATCTGGCTCATCTAAGATTCGATAGAAAGAGCTTTCCCTTATCTTTCTAACGATATGCTACACATCTCGATCGGGGAATTACAGATACCCCAACTGTCTCTCAAAAAAGACAGCCAGACTGCAGGTCACTAACCAACTTCTAATTTGGTAACCTAATCCTTGGTCTTGAATATAGACTCATTTCAAACTTAACTATACTCAACTCGGTTAATATTCAGCCTACTACTCAACCATTGAACTCTTATTAAAATTGATCCAACCAACCATTTGAATAAGGTCAGATTCACTCTATCTAATCTCCATGTCCCTCAACCATCAACAGAGATTCAATAACACCACCATCTCCTTCAAGACCACACCCTAAGCATCTCTGTTTAATTCCATCCTTTTTCTCTAAACCTCAACTAAACTAGCAACCCTTCACCACAATCCCAAGTTGTGACCAAACCCTTATAAGCATGAAATAAGCACTAGCTTCATGTCCTTCTTCCTACTACCATCATGCAGGAAATCAAAAGGAACCCACACAAGTACCACTCAGAATCCATGCAGGCAGCCTACCCACTGCCCATGACCAAGTACACACCACTTCCATGATGATCACCACTCATGTCTACATTAAACCTATGTGTACACAACTTTACCTATTTTTCATATAGCTTTTATTCTTTTTTATTATCAAACCACAACCCCAACTCCCTCTTCTATTATTGTTGTTATCAATACAGGGAATCTCTATGGCCATGCTCCTAGTTATCAACCCTTCATCCAAACAATTCATGCTTTTACTTTCAAAACCCTTCCTTAACTGTCCTGAGTCATGCTCAGGCTTCTTATCAAGCTATGAGGCCCCTGCAATTCATGACCTAAAACAAATAGCCACTCTAGATCTCACCCTGTGCACACATGCGATAACATGAATATTGATATATCCTTCTCCACATCTAGTATTCATGTATTGTAAGTAACTGTAACCTAACATTCTATCAAGATACCTCAGAGGGTCGAGATGCTTACATGGAGTTTTCAGTAGCTTTTGGTGTGGGCGATCTTCACGTGCCTGTTGCGGTCTGGGCGATGGTATTGGCGGAGGGTGAGAAGGTTCTTAGGCACCCTCCCTCTCCTTCTCTGTTGAAAGAGCATGCATGACGATTATTTTGGTGGGGCAGCGCTCCGTGGTTCCACCGGCACGAAGGGGTTATTGGAGGTTCTCCGCTCTTTTCCTCTACTAAGCGTTTGTTATTGTTCAGGGAACCTAGGTTTTATTGGAACTCGCGGAGCATTTGGGAGGAGATCACGCTCTACTAATTCCAGTCGTCACGTGGAGAGGATCAGCGCTGGCCGTTCCACAATCGTTGGGAGGAAATTTAGCAGGCGGTGGTATGCGCGTGAGGGAGGCGATGGAGTTGCCTCGCGATCAAGCCTCGGTTTGATGGATGCTTGTGTGCGGTCTATTATTCTCCACGTATTTTCCTTGTTTTGAGTCATTAGTGCCGTTGGATTGCTTTTAAACAAACCAAGCTTTTAATCTTGTTCGTTCAAACCAACAATTACTCACGTGCATGGCTTTCTCATGACATTTTAATAAAGAGCCCCTTCTCTTTTAACATTCTCGCTCAAACCATTAATATCCATATTATATCAGAGCCATTATTTTCAAATAAAACCCTTATCTCTTTATTTTAATCTCAAAAGAAGTTTGGAAAATTCGTACTCACTTTAGGACATTACTCAATTAAATCTCTAATTTCCCATCAAACCAATAAATTTCCAAGTTATTAAAATTCTTTATTGTACCAAATAATTATAAGAAATCTTTCCATGAAAATCCTCGGATTTTACACCCTTCCCGCCCCTCGAGACTCCACGCTGGCCCCGACCTACGGTTCTTGAGCGTCGTGAACCTCCAGTGGAGTATTGTGGTTGCCCTACTGGTCCTTGAGTCCTGTCACCTCTTGGTGACCCTGGTTGACTATTCGTTTAAAGGCCATCCCCTGACGGTACTGAAGGAGTTTAAAATTTTGTATGATTAATTCGTCGGTAATTAATCACGAGATGGAAATACCCTAGTGTGGAGGGTCTTTAATACAAATTTGGTTTAGAGATTTCATGTGCTGAATTGTGAATAGTATGATTATGATTAAGTGAAAGGGGTTGCATGTAATGATGTACAAAGACAAGGGCTAAAACACAAAATGGACTTCATTAGTTGTTTGAGGTCTCATTAAGGTGTTAACGAGAGATTAATATGTTAATCATGTTTTGTTTCACCTTTGGCGTGACCATCAAGGAAGAGAAAGGATCTCTTTTATCGACAGGGTTCCCCATCCTTTCATCCTACTTTAACCAATTTACTTTTGACTTTAGGGGAAGTTTCTCAATCTCTCTTTGACCTAAAATAAGGAGCATGTTCTTAAACCTTCTTACTGGTAAAGCTTCATTCTCTCATTCATCGTCTCTAGTGGCTCCAGTGCACCGGCAATGGCCAACCTTGAGATCGTGAGCTTCACGCGTCTCAGTTGCAACCTCGAGCCTACCTTATCACTTGTGTCGCTGTTGCTGCGTTTTCCCACCACCTCGCCACCATCTCCGGGAGAGCTAAACAAACGGTACATTGTCCCCTTAGAAATCTAACCCACTGATGCTCTCTCGAAGGCAGCAAGGAAGAAGAGAAAGGAAAGCGTAGCTCGAGCCCAGCTATCGGCATGAGCTTCGGTGCTCTCCAACGTGTTCTTCATCCCTTCCTGTACTCCATCGGGCAAACAACATTATTCTTTAAGTTATTCCAATGATGGTGAGGAAAAATCAGCCCAAAGGTTCCACGATAGGAGGCCAAGGTCAGATCCAATGGGCACTACAAGATCATCAAAGACCATGACGCTCTCACTGTCTCCAATACCTCGAATCTCTTCTAGGTATATATTCCTATATAGCTGTTGGAAACTTCAGCAATGAGTTGTTTTCTTTTGAAATTAAGTTCCTGTCTGAACTCCAGAATATGCACACACACACACACACACACACACACACACACACACACACACACACACACACACACACACACACACACACACACACACATATATATATATACCAATATTAGTTTATATAGCTAATTAATATATAATTGATCTATTACTTGAAAATATGTCTACAGATCATAATGGTGGTTGTTGGTATCCATCTGGAGAAATATTGCCCAGCTTGTGCAAAGTAAAACTAAGAGTATACATGTAAACAAATTAACAAGAGTAGAAAATTGAGTTGCTGAAATTGTGGGTTCAAAACTGTCGACTTCGAGGAGTATTTTAGGTCCCCTATGCTCATCTAATCCAGGCGTATAATATATCGTTTGGAAATTTATGAAGAGAGCTTTCTAATGAATCCTAGATCAGAGAAATTGGACTCCTAAATTAAGAGATATTTACTGTTTTCTTGGATTGCGCGAATTGTCAAAAAAAAAAAAATCTGCAAACTAGCTGGCTAATGTCTTATATAGGTGTTTGTTGTTTAGTACACCATGAACATGACCTATTGGTAGTGTGTACCTATGAAACCCAAATTCATGCAGTTCATAGGCATATAATTCTGCAGTCCTATTATTGTATGCCTAGCTTACAATGTGTTAATGAAAATCTGCCAAGCTAACTGTATTGACTAGCAAGAATGGGTGTCTATGTACACCTAGTGGTTGCAATTCTTTTTGTGGAATGCATGGGACCTGTGTGTGACTGTCACCACAAAATTTTGGTGGTGGATTTATGGTTAATAGATGGTTTAGTTAAGTTACTACAATACCTAGGAATCACCTCCAAATATTATATAGGACCAGATTTCCTTGCTCTGTTGCATCAGAATTTGGAGGTGGTGCACTGCACAACCATGAAACTCTTAATTGTGGTCAACAAAGACATCAACCATGAGTTGTTAAATGGCATAACCATTGTTATCTGTAGTGTAATTTTTTTGTTTACTCAATTTTCTGCAACTTGAGTTTCATGCCAAACCAAGTAATTAGATTTATGAATAATACAAGAATCTCATTGCTTGAAAGTAATGATACAGTACTGTATTATCTGCTAATCCTTAGATAAGGTTCATTTTAGATATTTAACTACTAAAACTTGTTGTGGACTATCTAGATAACCTTGACATATATGGGGAGAATTGGATGTGATGGATTAAACTCTTTTGACTATGAATTTAGTTTTAGTTTTTGAAGCAAGTCTTATGTTTGGGTTTCATTGCTAATCCATTAATAAAATGGATTGGTTAGGGCAAGATTGAAGATTTATAACCACATTCTGAATCTAACAATGTTGGATTAATATATGGATGAAATTGAACTCCGAATAAAGAAAAACCACCAGATTACTGTAGCTGCTACAGTAAATCGGGAGCTATAATTTTCAATAGTTTTCAAAGGATTCAAAAATCGATTCCGATTGTCCTTGTAGTTCGGGAATATGTTTAAACTAAGGAAAATAGTTTGGGTCTGTGTTTAAGAGCCTGAATTCATAGGTTATAAATTAAAAAGCTGATGTTTCCGTGAATTCACTAATGAAGTGTTTTAAATACAAGTAATGCATTCATATTGTTATAAACTGTTAGATAATACATATTTATCATGTTTAGGACATGGTAACGCCATCTAGGATTAGACTGGGAAGATTGGGCCCGAGTAGGCCCAAGAACGAAAAAGGTAGGCTCTCGCACGAGGGTTGTGAGTATTCCTTCCTCTTACCGTACTTATGATTTTGGTGGTCTTATTTCCTTGAGATGTTTCCTATACATATTCGAGTTGAGTATCCTCATATGTGTTGGCTTTACGTCTGAGGAGATATTTGTTTCCATGTTTTCTTATACGTATTTGAGTTGAGTCGTTCGTTAAATACGTATTGGCTTCCGATATCGAGGAGATCACTGATTATTATATATTCAAGATGTTGTTGCCTTGGATTTATATATATATATATATATATATATATATATATATATATATATATATATATATATATATATATATATATACATGTTGTACCTGTTGTTAGGTATTCGTATTGGCAATCTCTTACATACAGGCATGATACATCGAATGGAGACTCAGTCAAAGAGTGTATATTCTAGCGATGTATACATGATTGATCTAGCGCTATCCGGCGTAGATCGGAGACGATATCAGGAGGATATTGTACGATACTATAGGTATCTAATTAGTATCATATATGCCAGGAGATTAAGTACATCTGTGAATTTATTCACATCCTAAAGACATGTTATTTGCTTGTGATTTTGTTTCACTTGCTTTAATCTATACCTTGTTTATGGCTTTCGCCATATTTATTGATTTATTTGCGCCTACTAGGCCTTTGTTTGGCTCATGCACTTGGTTGCTGTCTTTTTCCCATGTGACAATGAGTAGCTAGGAGAGGGACTCAGGAGGGAGCTTCCGCGGTATAGCCTAGCAGCGTCAGGGATATTTTGAACTGAGGTCCGCGGGCCTCTATTCCTTTCTGAGTGAGAGTTGTATCATCCAGGACCTGCTAGGGTTTTGTATAAACCTTGTATCTATATTTTCCGCTGATTTATATTATTTTAACTCTGTATTAATTATCTACTTATATTATTGAGCCTTGCTTACTAATGGGGGTGACCCTATAACTATGCGGCGTCTGTTGCGTGCGCCGAGGCCCGAGACCTGGGTTTAGGGCGTGACAGTTCGGGCACTGAGCCACAAAATGCTCCGTATTGCCACATCGGAAGCATACGTCAGATGTGTGCCAACACTGCTCCCGGGTGTGTGATCCTTCATATCGAGGACATCAGATTGGATGAGAACCTCCTCCTGATAATCCCCTACCTCCAGATCCGGACGAAGAAGTCGGAGGTCTACCAAACGTTTATGGTCGGTACTCACCCCTAGAGCATCCGGAGATGTCTCGAAAGACTGACTCTTCCTTGAGCTTTAATCCTGGCGCCGTTGTTGTTCGCGTTTGCCCGGCTCCTGGGTCTCCTGCCAGGCGACTTCAAGGTCCTTGGCTATGTCCACCATCTCGAAATAGGGCAGCCTCAGGGATGATATCATAGCTCGTCGAAAGTTGTTCCGCAGGCCTTTTACAAACTAGCGAGCCCTGTTCTCCTCATGGAGCACTAGTAATAGAGAATATCGGGATATGTGATCAAACTCAGCCTCATACTCCTCCAAAAAAATAGTTCCTTGCTTCAAATTCAGGAATTGTTGCACCATCTGTGCCTGTCTGCTCCTAAAGAAGTACTTTTCATAGAACGCCATCTTGAATTGCTCCTAGGTTTAAGGCTTCTTCTCCCTTCATCCATAGTTCACTCTGGAACTAATTCACCGCACAACTCTTCAGCATATACAAGGCCAATCTAACCTTGTCCTCCTCCGAGCTCTGCATGACCTTGAAGATTGCCTCTATCTCCTCGATCCACAACTTTGCCGCTGCCTAATCAACACTCCCTTAAACGGCGTTGGTCCTTTTCTACGGAACTCGTCAGTAAGTTTTCATTGTTATCCCCAACTGTAGGTAGGGTATAACACTGATGCTGGTGCTGGTCGAGTATCAGCATCATCTTGTGCATTATCCCAGTAAGCGCCGCAGGATCAGGATATCCTTCAGCAGTAGAATCAGGATATTCTCCAGATTCAGGGGCTGCCGCCTGTTGACCCTCTTGATCCGAATCAGAAGGAGCCTCTTGCTCCCATTGCATGGGTTTTGGGGGTTGGGTCACTACCCGTTTATGAGGTTGTCCTCGTCCCCTCAACATGCTTGCGCTAAAAGACAAACAAAGTCAAAAGTTCAGAATAGGCTCTTCTAACGAGTATGCTACCCAGAACCACACTCTTAGAAAGAAATTATACGCAAACTCCTAAGTTGTTAAGACAACTAGGGTGACTTTACCTGTACACTCTGATACCACCTTAATCTGTCACGCCCCGGACCCAAGGTCCAGGTATGTCGGCGACCCGCAGTACTCAAATAGAGACAAGTCCCGCCTGGATACAAGGCCTCAATTTCCCCGGTACTGAATATACATACAGAGTACAACAGAATAAAATCAAATGGAGTTTACACAACTCCATACAAATACATAATAGATAGTTACTGGTTCACACGACTCTATAGAAATAAACTGTTACCCCTAATGTCCTACAACAATACAAGTACAGAATTAAAGACTACATCAAGTCTCTCACACAGAAGATTGAGGTTCATAGACCTCAAATAAAAGCAATGAAACTAGAAAACTGCTACGCAGATGATCCCCGCTTATGCCCGATCCTAAGCCTCATCGTCACCTGGGAAAAAGAGTCAACCAAGTGTATGAGTCTAAAGAACAGGCTGAGTAGGATCGCAAGAAAGTAATAAATGTTGTGAAAGGTCATAAGCAAAGAAACCTAATATATCGAATGCCAGTATCAGAATCAAACCAGAATATAAGTGCATACACATTGAAGGCATACAAATATCCTTCAATAACAGAGGTGTATACTACAGACCAAAATATTAGCAAGTGAATAAAATCAGAAGCAAGTAATACATCTCAGAAAAGTGAAGAAAAATCATAAAGTACTGCATCTCAAGCATATATGATACTACAATATAACATGACGCAGTTATTACAGGTCAAGGCAGAGTATACCGTCTTAGAATAACATGACATGGCCGTCACCGGTCAAGTCAAAGTACACTGTCTTCGGCCTGACCCGGGTAGCGCTAATAACAACATAAAACGTGTGCACATAGCCAGTGTATCATCCCCACTGACTGGACCAGCATAATAGAAAATATAGGACAGAATCAAAGTTCAAGGAAATAACATAATCCTGAACAAGCAATAGGATTCCAGAAACAAAGCAGAACAAAGATGGACCCCAACATCCATTTAAGAGGACATAATAGAAATCATTAGAGGACTATTCGTTGGAAATACTCACAGCACCGACGCAAGAGCCTACCGATATTAGTAGTACCAAATTTTTAATCTCTAGTACAACTCACACCTTCGAGGTAGGATCTAGAAAACATAATATCACCACATCACTTATTATACTTAGAATTGTGAAAGTCATTTAATATAAGAGCACTTGTATACTCTCAGGTTTTATGTCTTCAATGAAAGAATGGAAGTTACTAGGTGTATATGAATATCGGCTCTTTCTGCTTCAAGGCAAGTTGGTTTGGTAGGTTACATTAGTACCTTTTTAAGCTAGGCATACCAAAAATTGGGTTACAAACTTATTGGTTTACAACAAACGTGTCATCCTAACCTTTGTGTCTACAGTCAATCAATTGTGCCCAGTCATTTAAAATATTTATACATATCTAATATTTAGCAATACAAGTATAATATGTAAACACTTAATATATTCACATCACCCCATTTGAATACATTTAATTTATGTTCTCCAACTACTAAATTTCAGCTGGACAGCAGGGTGAAATATGAGATTATGTCTATGTATATATGCTCACTAACCATTATCTGTTATCTACAGGTATTGGCAGATGGAGGGTTGTCCAACTTAAGGGTTTTGTTATATTTAGTAAGTAATAGCCGATTCTTACTATCCTAATAATCTAGTAACTATAGTTTACAACAAGTTCTACTCCAAATCATGGAGTGCCCTAGAATTGCACAAATAAAATAACACATGGGTTGACAGTAGTCTCACAGAGTCTAATTGTTCATGTATACAGATTTAGTCTATGTTAGTTATACACTTAATTCACAAAGACAATCTATCAAACAACTCGTATGCATGCTTTGATGTAACCATGATACATAACAGTTCAGCCCCAAATCTCTTGAAAATACAAGCATTCAATTACCAATTCCATTCCTATGCTAACAGTCCCTTAAACTTTCATTTTAGTTCCCATATCTTGTTCTTAAAGATCTCCATATTAACATGGCTTATGTATAAACAATAACATGCATGCTCTTTCAATTAATTTACACCCCAGCCTGCCTATCCTTCTCATCATCAAAACAATCCACTGTTTCATAACCAGATTCATTTCCATTCAATAATTATCTAATTCATGCAGTTGAGCACCCCAGCTGTAGAGTATGTCTATTAAAATGAGAATGAGCATTGTTCTAGCACAGAGGTTGTGCACAAGGCTCACCTTTGAAGGCTTTTCTTCTCTTCCAATTCCCGATCTGCAGCTCCTTGGTTAGTTATAGATCCAGTCCTTAACCCTCCATAGTCCATCAGCCTTCTAACGCAGCTCCAACGCCGAAAAGGGTTTGAAAAGGGGGAGAAGGTAAGGTCGTCGTGTCTGTCAAGGGTAAAATGAGGAGCTGTAGGCCTTCAGGTGTAAAGCAGCTCGACCTGCGCTGAAGAGGGATGGAGAAAGGGATGCAAAGTCTCTCCGTGGCTTTTGATCTCCAAGAACTTTCACAGATCTCCTAGTCTTATGCAACTGGGGATGCTCAGGTGCTAGTGTAGGAGACAGATCTTCACAAACCTAGATCTGGTTGTTGGTAAGTGTGTGTATTATTTGTCAAGCTTCCAGCAGCTCTTCTTCCTTCTTTCATTCCAATAACAACTAAGGACCAGTAAAGGATGAAGGAAGAGAGGATGGTAGGGATCAATTAATGATCAATCAAGGAAGAGGGAAGAGATATCTAAGAAGCTCTCCTCTTCAATGGTGCTTATAAGCTCACATTTCAGTGAGAGGGGGCGGACCATTTGGTATAGAAATAAAAAAACCCTTAATGAAGCCATGTGCAGCTGTGCTTCACTACCTTTTCTGAACCTTCAACAAAACCAAATCTGGATTTTCCGGAGTGATAAAGAAATATCACTGTCACCTTTGACTCAATGTGTTGGTTTTATTTGATTAGGCTTTTAAATTCAAGTTAGTTAGAAATAATCCTCTCAATTAATCTTAATCGCCATCTTAAATTAACTCTATGATTTCATGAGAAGTGACAATTTAGTTTCACCTTTAGGAAACTAGATACTAAAATTTCGGGCTGATAAATGTGCCTCAATGATTCTTCATTAATACACATATTTTGCACAATAACCCTCAAGTTAGTAAGTAATAAATTCTAAATCTTCCTTTAATGAAAACAAACCCCTCTCTGAGTTGTTTTACATAAAGAGCCCTGTACTTATTAATATATTTATCAGAAGGCAATCCGTTGGGTGACACAACCTGACGGCGATTAATCAAATTCTGAAGATTCAACCAGTACAGTATTTCAGAGGGGAAATCTTTACAGTATGCATCCACTAAAAACAAGTGAACCATTCAGTGCTTTTAGTATCATAAATAAAACTGAAAACGAAACAGTAAAAGAAACATAATTATATTTTATCACAGAAACATTATTATATCAAGTCAATAAATTTCCTGGAATAATATTTGCAGAAGATATCATAGAATTATTAAATCAGAAGGTTTGTGTTGTACTCAAAATACTAAAGTCTCCCAAATATGTTATGACCACTATTAACCCCGGTGGTATGGGTCAAGATTCCATTTATTTTACCTTGGTGGCCCGATTCAGAAATAGAAGGTTGTTATTATGATTGATAGCAAGGTAAATTAGAAGTTTGTTAATATGACTGACAACATGGTTAAATCAAAAGGCTGTTATTATGACTAATAGCATAGTAAAATCAGAAGGCTGTTATTATCACCGACAGCACGGATTGAACTAGTTCGTAACAAAAGTAGGTCGACACGGTCAATGTTTAACCCCCATTGACAAAGGTCAGAACATAGACACATTTGGAGACTTATACAAAAATTACAATATATCCCACGAAATCATATAACATACTAAACAAAATAACTGCATCCCAAAAGTGTTTCAAACAAACATACGACAATAGCTCCAAAACCCAATATACATGCATGGTCCAATTTGTATAGAAAATAGATTGCTCAAAGTTCTTTTGAAATATAAAAATATTCAATAAACAAGTCATTTATAAAGAAAATAACTTCCGTAAATTGTATAAAATACTTTGCTTGATTTATATGTGGAATACTTACTTACAAAAGTCCCAGCTCAATCTAGTTGTGACTCATATCAATAACAAGATCTTAATAGATCACCACCCGAAGTTTGTTTAACCCAGAGAGATGGAGAGATTTGAAGCTCTTTCGATTGAGAGTCTAGATGACTAGTGCTCTTATCATGTGTATCCCTCATATGAGGGTGTATGAAGAGTTATTTGTAGATGGATAATAATCTTCGGACTCATATTCAAAGTTGAATTTGGATAGGATTATAGGTTAAAGATAAGATTAAGTTAATGAATGTTATTTAAAAAAATGAAATAAAACACAAGAACTTATCCGAAATGTTCATCCTACTCAATTTTTGAGTTTAAGTAGGATTATGGGTTAAGGATAGTTATTAATAAATTTCAAGATTTAAAAAAAAATATAAAAACTTATCCATTATGGTGGATAGAAGATAGGTTGAAGTGACTGGGAAAAATTTCTAGGATTTTGAGTCTACGAATTTGTCGAGCGACTATAAATTTCTAGGGTTTAGATCCTGGGCGGAGAAGGGTTTCATTAGAATTAAGATAGGTTGGGGAGAAACATAAGAGAAAGAGATTGTTTGTAACATTTGAATTTAGTCCTGGATTTAAAAAAATGTCCCTACAAATTTATATTCTAGTCCCTATAGTTATAATTATTTACATATAGCCCCTGGGTGAGTTATTACATACGGAAATCCCCGCCTTCCATCCATAATTGGAAGTTGGGGTTCTTCTTCATTTCATTTGAGTCCAGGTGGACAATCCCGATCTCCTAGGGTCCCATAAACACCGATTTAAGTTTTAAGGCAGAGATGTCATTTGCAGAGGAGAAACAATAAGCCTTCCTCCAAAATCTAGAATCTCCTCCCATAGTTGCCCTAGTAACTCTAGAGAACTTCAACAGAGTCGGGCTTGTCTCTCGTATGAGTAGGATGCCCTCTTTATTGAATTTATGAACATCTTCAATTTGAGCACAAATAACCGATTGATCTTGTTTTTGTAGAGAACCAGATGGATAAGCGACTACTTTTATAAGGGTTCAAGAAGTCGGGAGGTTCTTCGAGCTCTCATGCTCCTTGTTGGACCACGCATCCTTCGGAGGAACAACCTCGCCCAACAAAGAAGCCCTAAGCCTAACCAGAGGTACTGGCGGCTCTGATAGCTCTAGTGGTCGAGGAGCCTGATACTTCTAGGGACCTGATCCTCAGAAGTCGAAGTCGCAGTGTGATTCCACTGGTGGACTCAAATGCAAAGTCGAAGACGAGCTCTACATCGCAAGCTCCCATGGCTTCATAGTCTAGAGGTCCCTCTACCTCCAAGGGCAACCTCTTAATCTTTAGCACTACGAAGATGAAATCTCTTTTCATTGATGACATAGCTGTAACCGAGGCCTTCAAGGCATTCTTCTTAAAGTAGGATCTTGCAACTTTGCAAGGGCTCGAAAAATAGGAGTTTTCTTCGTGACTAACACTATTAGGGATAAAGGTACGTTAGATCTTCTGTCTTCTTTTTAATTTTGATATCTCTTGCTTGATTGCTAATATGATGCTTTTTCATGGTGCAATTCGGTTTCCTTTTGGCCTATTTGACCAAGCATTTGAGAGAGGAGGCCATGCTTGGGGGCTCGTGAAAGAGTTGCTAAAGAAGATTGAGGCCGACTTGACCCAGGCTAGGATGGAGAACTTAGACTTCAGCTTTAAGTGAACGACCTCCAAACTAGAGTGAAAGCTCTAGAGATGGAGGTAGAGACCTAGAAAAGCGGGAGGCTCCCAGCTCTTAATGAAATAAGAAGTGTTCGTGACCTCCTAGGAGCTTTATAAGTATATGCCCGTCACTTAAAGGAGGATCTAGAGGTCATGACACGCCGAAGTGCTGAAGAAGTTGCGGCGAAGGCTGTGGCGGAGTTCAAGGATACCAATGAGTACTATGAAGAACTCCAGGCTTTCAGCAAGGAAGCTATGGAGAAATTCAAGGACTCACAGGAGTTCTTGGAGGAGATCAAAGCCTTGGTCGCATAGAGGATAACGGTGTTCAAGTGTTCAAGAACACAAAAGAGTTTGAAGATGAAATCGCCAATCGCACTGCTGAGGGAGCTGAGGAAGGATTCAAGATATTCAAGGAGATCATGCTTGGAAATCCAGAGTTGGACATCACCTCTATGGATTTTGAGGGCGCCCTCTAATATCTTCCTTAGACACTAGAGGACGATGTCGGTCGGGCCAAAATTGAGGTTGAAGCTGAGTCTGAATTCCAGGTCCAACCGAGGTCGAGGTACCTCCAACAACTCCTTATAAATAAACTTTGTATCTTGTACTTTATTCTTCATTCTTTTTGTACATGTACTTTCAAAAGACTTATTCAATTAATAAAGATAGAATTTTTTGACTTACTTGTCTTATTCCTTCTTATTTAAATGAATGAATGTCTTGTTGTTCTTTTCTCCAAGCTAATCCCAATTAACTCTTTGAATAACTAAGTGTTGAACACTGATGATAATGGTTTCTCTAGCATATACACCCTCCCTTTCTGGTTTACTGGAGTCACCTTTTGTTCCATGATAATCTATAAGGATCCTGTGGATATTCTGCTATCTCATAAACCAAGTTATACAACCGAAATATGCGCCCAATGCGCGCCTACACGGGAATTATTGGTGTAGTCCTCCACAGAAGTAACATTTGCTCGGCTATATTGTGTTGAAGAACTATCGTCTGCCTCTAGATCCGGTCGATGAATGAAGTGATCTGTTGTGCTTGTCCTCAAACTTCCAGAACCGCTTCCGGATGACAGACTCTACTGGGAGTCCTGATTTTGGCCTATCACTGTTGTTGTCGACCCAAGTCTTATGTCTCCTGCCAGACGAAGGCGATCCATGTGGCTCGAGTCACAAACTCCGTGTAACTCGTTGCCGAAATGGTGGTACTCCTTACTGTATGTTCAGGCGCAGACCACCCTCAAATATGTGAAGTTGGCTTGTATCGTCGGCCACTAATGCTGGGGTGAATCTAGCACACTGGTTGAACTCGGTCTCGCACTACTTGACAGTCATGTCACTCATTGTCAATTGGATGAACTGGCGCTCTAGTTGCGTCGATTAGCTCTGGGAGAAATATCTGGCGTAGAACGCTGTCTTATATTGTTCTTAGGCCTCGAATTATGTGCCTCATCTAATTCGCATCTACTCATATAGCAAATCCTCAACACTAGCCTGAAGTATGACATGTCGTACTCCAGACTTCGTCCAATGTTGGGTCTGCATCCCATTGAATGTCTTTTCCATCTCCTGACTCCAAATGCTCGATTGTCTACAGCTTTGTAGTCCTCTCGGAATGGGATGGTCCCGTCATTCTGAACTCCGGTCCTTTATCACTTCTCGGGTCGCACATGGGGTTGACTTTGGGGACTTCTGCTACTCGTGTACTAGACCTGTGACCTCGCCCATCAGTTCCGTCATGGAGTCTATATAAATCCTCATGTCAAATCCCGCAATCTGCGGTAGCTCGTCATCAGGATGAGCAGGTCTGTCCTACTCCCACTCCACAATTCCTACTATCAGTTAAAGCTTAAATCTGGTGGGTTATGGGCCCACCACGCTTCTGCTGACTGTTGCTTCCATCTAGCCTAATGTTACTAGAGGACTTCCCTCCATTTCATCCTCAATCATTAAAGGATCTTCTACTACTTCTCGTAGGTGTCTCCCCAAAGTCTCTAAAAATTCATGTCTAGTATTCTCCACTACTAGACTCTATCATGGGATTGTGGTCTATATCATCTAACATCTATCGGACTCTCATCCTATGGCTCTGACCATTCCTAGGACTCCCTAGAATCATCTACTCTGAGTATATCAACTATGTCATATAGTCCCTAAGATCTACTCCATGCTAATACTACTAAATGTAACACCCATCTCCTTTTCAAGGGACACGTATCACACCAGCTAGGCCCAGAGAATGAACCCTGTACCTAAGGTTGTATAACCCAATAATTCAAAACTTAACGACTTGTGGAAGCTAGATAAGCAATTAAGCTAATGTCATAACACACAAATCAAGGTACTATTTAATACACACTAGATAAAAGTTCTGACATAATAGAACATAAATGGTCTTAAACATAAAATTAGTTCCACATTCTCCTAAATGTCAAGTACAACAATCCAATTACATCAACAACAGCGGGACTGGTCAGAGCCTACTAATGGTGGATAGGACTCTCTCCTCGACTCTAGATATGATCGAGTACCTGTCTATCTCATGCAAAATATCCACAATAAAAAGGGTGAGCTACTCGAGCTCAGTAAGGTATGAACAATACTGCCAGGTAATACTATACCTGTCTCTCAATAATATATATATATATTGTTACGGATATATTTTGTGAAGACAAGTGTCATTTGACCTAAAGGACCACCTGTTCCTTTGACCACATGGCAATATCACCACCTTTGCACAATTCCGTTCGGCAAATAACGTGAGGATTCAATCCTACGAACAAGTCCGTCGGAATTATAGCAACCCTCCCACCTGTTCCTTTGACCACATGGTAATATCACCACCTTTACACAATTCCATTCGGCAAATAACGTGAGGATTCAATCCTACGAACAAGTCCGTCAGAATTGTAGCAACCCTCTTATAAAGGGCGTGAGGTGGGGAAAGAGAGATAAATATCTAACGCCTCTACAGTGCGTAGGCCTTATCCACTTGCTATAGTGGGCAGATATTTATTCTATTTTACCTACGTGGCATCTACACGTTAGGCAGCAGATATTTTCCTACCGCCTTAGGAGATATTTACCTAACTCACCGCCTTACCCCACCGCCTTTCAAGATATTTTCTTGCCACCTCATGTGTTCTCATTCACCGCCTTATCCCACCGCCTTTCCTGAACCGCCTCTAAGGTGCTATAAAAGGAGAGCGGTAATAGAAGAAATGGGACCCCCGAAAAACTCATCACACAAAGAACTGTCCAAATCTAAGACTCTTTACTCAAGTTTTCTGACTTAAGCATCGGAGCTGAATCCGGGCAGAGAGGCCCAATTCCGATCACTGCCCTCTCCTTTTTACAGGTTCGCCTATGGGTAATTCCGATCGAAGTTTCAGGATGTTCTCTGCGCTCCCTGTTCGTAAGCAGAAGTAAGCGTCTACACCAACTATAAATTTTAACCGTTGGTTGAAAGCTGAGGCCAGATCACGAGGCAACAGTAGCCAAAGAGTGACGTGGACCAGTTTTTGGCATCAATAGTTTGGCGCCTTCTGTGGGGACCCTTACGAAAAGCCAAATGACCACTACCAGAAGATCAAAACGAATCCAAGAACAGGGAGCCCCAAGTAATCCCGAAGGGCCTGGGTAGGTCCGAGGACATGAGGAAATCCGGTCAGATAATCCACCCATCTTACCTCCATCAGAAAATCCTTCCGTCCAACCCCAAGAATCTGTTCCGGAGTTTTATCTTAACATACAGCAACAATTGGAGCGGTTGACTCAGGCTGTTCATACTTTGACCCATCCTCCGCCTCCTCCTACACAAGTTCCAACACCAAACATACCAACAACCCCACTGGATAATTCCGAAAGTAGAGGGAGGACAAGAACCCGCACCCATAAAGAGAGGAAAGAAAGGACCGCCTTTTCCGCTAGTTCAGAACCCCCCTCTGTTCGACGCAGACAGCAAGCCACTACAAGAACCGAGCGGACAAAGATAGGGCGGAATTGTCCATCTGTTCAAACGGTTGATAGAAGAACTCAACGACAGGACCTCTCTCAAGAAAACAGGAAGTCCGAGCGACATATTCTCAGTATGTGTTCGCCTTTTGTCAAGGAAATATTGGGAGAACAAGTTCCTGATAGCTTCAGGCCACCGGTTATGATCGCATATGAAGGCAAAACCGATCCGTCTCGTCACCTGAAGTCTTTCCGGTCGAAGATGCTCCTCACTGGAATCACAGACGCTCGCATGTGCCGAGCTTTTCCCGCTACCTTAGAGGGGAAAGCGTAAGACTGGTTTGTCGATCTCCCATCTAGCACAATTACTTCTTCAGATTTTTGCAGATCACTTTCTAGCCTATTTTTCCAATTACTCAAAGCAGAAGAAAACTCCATCTACCCTTCTGCGTGTTAAACAACAAAAGGGAGAAACGCTCCAGGCTTATTTAAATCGTTACATAGACGAAACAACAAATGTCACAGACCTCCTTCCGCGAATGGCCGTAACCTTCTCAATGGAGGGACTGTTAGAATCCCCCTTTCGTTTTTCCCTCACTTTGGATCCACCAAAAACCATTCCCGCCCTTATGATCCATGCCCAAAAATATATCAATTTCGAGGAAATTTATACGGGTTGGGAAGAGGAGGCTAGGCGTGGACTTGTGGACACCCAGAAGGGAAAAACCCACCACAATGTCAACAGAAGGCCTCCGGATGTACGAAAGGAAAGAGGATCGCATAGGGATAACAAGGGCGCAAACAGAGGTCCGTAAACCTCAACACGGCTCCAACGACATATGCTACAGCCAAGAGAACCTTCAAAGGAAGGAAAAATTGTCAGATATGATCACCATACCCCACTGAATCAAACCAGAAGCCATATCCTTATGCAGATCAAAGAACAAAAACTTCTGACATGGCCAGAACCCACGAGAAATACCGAACGACAAAAGAATAGTAAGAGATATTGCCAGTTTCATCAATCTAGAGGACATGATACGGAAAAGTGTAGCCACTTGATGAACGCAATAGAAGATGTCGTTCGGAGAGGAGAATTGGAGCAATACATCAACCTTGAGATTCAAGAGGAACCTGAAGCTTCACAACCTGAAGAAGAACAAGGAGAAATGGTGGGGTTTATTAGTGGAGGTCCTGGTTGTGGTGGTGAAAGTTCAGCCTCTCGAAAAAGTTACGCACGAATGGTGGGAACCACACAGGAAACAAAAACGCCATGGAGACGATCTCGACCTACGGTTCCAATCATCTTTTACGACAATGACGTTAGCGGAGTTCGCCACCCTTATGATGACGCGCTGGTTGTTGCTATCAGTTTCCAAATAAAGAGAGTTCTGATAGACAGTGGGAGTTCAGTTGATATCCTCTTTTGGAGTGCTTTCGAAAGAATGAGATATGACACGGATGACTTGCTTCCGGTAAAATCATCCTTAGTAGGATTCTCCGGAGGGGTAGTACAGCCAGAAGGAATGATCTCCTTACCAGTTACGGTAGGAAACTCACCAAGATCATCAACAGTGACAACAAATTTCTTGGTTGTGCGTTGTGCTTCAAGTTACAACGTGATCCTGGGCAGGCCAACCCTCAACGCCTTGAAAGCCGTAATATCAACTTACTATCTTCTCCTCAAATTCCCGACTGAGAGTGGTAATGGAGAAGTGAGAGGAGATCAACCCCTGGCACGACAATGTTATGTCTCAACCCTCAAAGTGAAAGCTCTCAACAGCAGCAAGACAAAGGTTTCAGAAGCCATGTTAGTCAGCAGAATGGCCGAATGGGAAAATGAAGAGCTTTGACCTACACCTATTGAAGAATTGCTAACAGTCCCCCTAGACACAACAAGAGCGGACTGCACGGTGCAGATTGGGGCAGATTTGACAGCAGAACAGCGAGAAGATCTCATGAGAGTATTGAAAGCAAATTCCGATCTCTTCGCTTGGTCTTCAGATCTCTTCGCTTGGTCTTCAGAAGATATGCTGGGCGTAAAACGTGATATCATCGAGCACCGTCTCAATATCGATCAATCGTTTAAGCTACGAAACAGAAAAGGTGAAATTTCGCACCAGAAAGGCAGAAGGCCGCAGAGGAAGAAGTATCAAACCTCCTAAAGGCTAGGTTATCCGAGAGGTGCATTACCCTGATTGGTTGGCTAATGTGGTTCTAGTAAAAAAGCCTTCCGGAAAGTAGAGGATGTGTGTTGATTTCACGGACTTGAACAAAGCTTGTCCAAAAGATTCGTTTCCCTTACCATCAATTGATGGTTTGGTTGACTCTACAACGGGGCATGAGATGCTAAGTTTCTTAGATGCCTTCTCAGGTTACAACCAAATCCGAATGGCCAAAGGCGACGAAGAAAAAACGTCCTTCATTATGAGCACGGGAACTTACTGCTATAAGGTGATGCCGTTCGGCCTAAAAAATGCCGGAGCCACCTTCCAGAGGCTCATAAATACAGTCTTCAGAGAACAAATTGGCAGAAATGTTGAAGCCTATGTGGATGATATCTTGGTGAAGAGCCGAAAGGCCAATGAACACCTGTCAGACTTACAAGAAGCTTTTCAGTCTCTTCGGATTTATACTATGCGGTTAAACCCGAATAATTGTTCTTTTGGCGTTCGATCGGGAAAATTCCCGGGATTTATCTTGACACAAAGAGGAATAGAAGCAAATCTAGAAAAAATCAGAGCTATTCTTGACATGGGGTCGCCCAAGAGTCTTCAAGAAATTCAGCGGCTTAACGGACGCCACAAGACTTAAGTGATTTATCTCCAAAGCCGGAGAGAAAAATCTCCCACTCTTTCAAGCCCTACGAAAAGCACCGAAAATGGAGTGGACAGAAGAATGTGAAAAAGCCTTTCAGGGGCTTAAAGATTATCTCCGATCGCCTCAGCTACTAGCTAAGCCAAAAGTGGGAGAAGAACTCTACATCTAGTTGGCGGTGCGCCCGCATGCGGTCAGTATGATCCTTTTGAGGGAAGATAACGGAATTCAAAAACCAGTCTACTACACAAGTAAAATCCTTAACGAAGCGGAGTCAAGATATCTGCCGCTTGAAAAGTTAGCTTTCGCTCTTGTCACATCCGCACGGAGATTGAGGCCGTATTTTCAAGCCCACAAGATCACAGTGTTGACTGATCAGCCGTTAAAGCAAATTCTTCATAAGCCTGAAAATTCCGGAAGCCTAGCCAAGTGGGTGATAGAATTAGGCGAGTTCGATCTCACCTATAAACCCCGAACGGCAATCAAGGCTCAAGTACTGGTAGATTTCATCGCGGAGTTAACTTTTCCCGCAAATAGGGACGAACCCCCGTCACAGAGTCCAGAAGAAAGCCCTAGCATCCCATGGTCCTTATATGTTGTGGATCGAAGCGGAAGAAAAGTCGAGTGTGTTTCATCCTTTATTCTCCTTCTAAGTGGAAAATTGCGACAGTACTGAAGTTCCAATTCCGAGCAACCAACAATGAGGCCGAATACGAAGCCCTCATCGCAGGATTACATCTGGCCCGGGGGCTTAGAATTCAACATCTGCACGTATATTTCGACTCGCAGTTAGTTGTGAGCCACACCTTGGGCAGCTTTGAAGCGAAGGAAGAGAACATGGTCAGATACCAAGCAGTGGTGAAGAAAATAGTTCCATACTTTGCTTACTTCCAAATTGAAAAAATCTGTCGAGCGTAAAACGAAGAGGCGGACGCCCTGTCTAAAAAGGCCACAGCACCGAACGGAGATACAGAGTCTTCCTTTAACCTACAGTACCTTCCCGCAAAGACCATCGACAGATTGGAGGGAGAAGTACAAATTGCAGCCGAAGAGTCAAGTTGGATGGACCCCATCAGAAATTATCTACAAGGTGGACCTGCACCACCCAACAAAGCAGAGGCCAGACGGATTTGTTACAAATCCGCTCAGTACACCATCATCAATGAGAACCTATACAAAAGGTCTTATACGCAGCCTTTCTTGCGATGCTTACGTCCTACAGAAGCTAGCTACATCCTTTAAGAGATTCACGAAGGCATCGGAGGAGGACACATAGGGGGCAAAGCCTTGAGTTACAAAGTCCTACGACAAGGTTATTACTGGCCAACACTAACTCAAGATGCAATGGCGTTCGCTCGGAAATGTGATGCCTGCCAGCGGCATTCCAAAATTCAGAGGCGACCACCGGCACAACTTACACCAATTATTAGCCCTCGACCATTTGCCATCTGGGGAGTTGATCTTCTAGGACCATTCCCTACTTCAGTTCGGCAAATGAAGTTTCTGATAGTCGCTATTGACTACTTCACCAAATGGGTGGAAGTTGAACCCTTGGCCAAAATCACGGAGAAAGCTTGTCAGGGATTCTTATGGCGAACGGTTATCTGTCGATTCGGAATTCCGGTCGCTTTCATTTCTGATAATGGGCGACAATTTGATAACAAGGCTTTCAAAAGCTTTTGTTCAGAGCTCGGAATTGAATCCAGATTAACGTCTGTGACACATCCCCAAGCCAACGGCCAAGTAGAAGTGACGAACCGCACCCTGCTTCAAACACTTAAAACTCGGGTATCCAGAAATGGGACTAACTGGGTAGAAGAAATCCCGAGCGACCTTTGGGCCTATAGGACAACAATAAGAACTCCTACAGGAGAAACCCCATTCTCTCTCACATATGGGGCAGAGGCTGTCATCCCTGCAGAAATAGGAATGCCTACCTTGCGGACACAGCAAACTTTCTCATCAGAAGAGAATGAGAAAAAACTCCGAGCAGAACTTGATCTACTCGAAGAACGGAGAGAAGCTGTGGAAACAAAGGCAGCCATCTATCGTCAAAGAGTAAAAAGGTTCTATGACACAAGGGTAAAAAGAGTCTTCTTCCAAATCGGCGATCTAGTCCTACGGAAAATGAGTTTCATGGAAATAAAAGCCGAACGGGAAGCTAACTCCTAAGCGGGAAGACCCTTACGCCATACAAAGAATGCGTCCGGCGGTGCACCTATTATCTAGTAAATATGGACGGAAAACGGCTGCCGCGTTCATTCCATGCTGAACACTTACGACGCTACTATCAGTAAATTCTGTAGCTGTCTCTTAAATTTCATAGAATAAAGCTCAAGCCTTTCCCATCCTACAAAAATGTGGTGAAATTCCCATTCTACAAAGATGCGGTGAAATTCCCATCCTACAAAAATGCGGTGAAATTCCCATTCTACAAAAATGAGGTGAAATTCCCATTCTTGGAAGATGAGTAGGAATTATCCTGTGAAGATAAACGACAACTCTTATCCAAAAAACAAGGGGCAAAAATCCCGATCGAAATATGAGGCAACAATCTCATTTATGAAGACAAGTACCTCACTCAATAGCTTAAAGTCCCATGATTGGACTAAGAACTCGTTACGAAGCTTATCTTACAAGCCAAATGAAGAAGGAAGAAGTTTATGAAGGACTTCAGAAAATACTTCTCATGGTTAAGGAGAACCATCACTCGGAAATAAATCTTCACCAAAATAAAGGTTTGCTTTTTCATTCATACGAATAGAAATTACATTCCAGATGATTGAGAATTTACAAGAACATTTCTCAAAAATGCTAAAAACATCCTAAGAACTAGGACCCTCGGGACAGCCAGCTGCTTCTGGAGGAACTTGGGTTGAAGGCTTCGAGGGGCGAAGCCTCACGGGGTCTTAATAGTTTGTCGCTCTTTTAGCTCCGTGAACTTCTTCAAAACTCCCATGACCCATGGACAAAACCTCCGCACGAGGGATATCACGGCCCACTGTTGTACCACGAGAATAAATGCGGGTGGCCCCTTCTTTAGCTTTAAGCCCTAAGCGGGCGACCTCCTTCTCTAATTTATCCATTCGCTCTACTAAATCCTTGATTTCTTGCGAGTCGGATTTAGGAGTTGTCGGTCGGGAAGCTAAGTCTTCTTTAAGTGTGTCAGCTCCCCTTTAGCTCTTCCAACTCCGCTGAGCAGTGACAAGTTCACGTTTTTCTTCGGCTCCCATGAGACTTGACTTGCCCCTCTCGAGTAGATTTGAGTTCCTTCTCCAAACTGCTAGAGTTCTTCTCCTGCAACTTTTTAACATTCTCCTCAGCAGTAAGAAGGGAACCCTCAGAAATAGACAACTTGGCTGCCAAATCGTCCTTCTCCTTTCCCACAACAGCCAGTTGTTGAAGCCGCTCAGCTTTATCCTTCTCAAAAGTGTGGATAATGGCGAGCTGCTCTTTGTTTTTCCCCTCTAGGGCCGCCACCCTAGAGTTCAATTGGGCGATTTCAGCCCTACACGCTTCCATCTTTGCCGAATCCTCTTGGCAAAGATTGCCGACTCTGTCCGCCCAGTGCGCAGTCTACGAAATAACAAACAAATAAGTTAGTAGCATTAATACCGAGCCAAAAAGTAAAACTAATACGAGGATAACCCTCACCAGCATGACCAAACGGAATAGTTGAGAAATGGCCTCTTCCCTTCAGACTCTATGAAGTTTGGAGGAGAGCTGTTAAGGCCTCATTGCCATCAAAACAGTCTTTTAAGCTGCATCACGAAAGGGACGTCTTGGAGGGCACCCCTTCTCTTGAGGAGCGGTCCCCTTAAGACCGAGTCCGCCACCCGCTATTTATCCAGAGAGCCGCTTCTCACGCCTCCGCCTATAAAATATAACCTAAGTTAAAGGTTCTCACGAGCGAAGCACGAAGCACCCATAGAAAATATGTGTGTAGAAATTCTCACCTCTATAAGAAGGATATCCTTGACTGCTTTGAAAGAAGGACCCTCGTAAATTGGGGACAAAGCGGGCGGACTTCTTCCATGTGAACCTCTTCACGAGGCACCTCCGCTTTGTTCTTACGCAATTCAGGAGGCCGATGCGTCCTCGAATTCTTTCTCTTTGTCCTCCTCTCCCGTGAGGACCCGGCACTGTGGTCACTTTTAACCCCTTTCTTGGAAGAGTGGTCTCTTTTCTCTTCCTTTTCTTCTTCTCCTCTTTTTGAGGTATCGTGTATCAACACCTTGGCTAGATACCACTTCTTTCTTTCCGCCCACGAGCCAAGGGCGGATGAACTTCACCGAGAAAGAAGCCAGAAGACCCTTAACATAGCTCAAGTCTTCGTCTTCCATCGGATTTTCTGCAAAACAAATTCCGAATAAGGTTAGACATCACAAGCCAAAATCAAACCAAATTAGGTACGCGAACTAGTCCAACCAGTAGACACTATTAAATGACACTTAATGAGGTTTTCCTTGGTCAAAAACCTATCCATATAAACTTTGGACAGCCCCGTCATTGACTTAAGAAGATTTCCCTCTTCTTCCGGCATCTCCTCACAAGTAATGTCCGCACGGGGAACCTCCCACCTTGTTCGGATATCCCACTCGGATTTACATCTAACAAAGAAAAACTTGCTCTTCCATCGCTTAATGGAAGAAGGAACTTTCCCTAGAAACTTTCTCCCAGGGTGAGCCGAGAAATAATACCAATCGGCATTAGACTCCAAACAAAGACTAAACAACAGGAGGAACCAGCGGACAGTCGGATTTACCCCATAATTCTTAAAAACCATGACAAATCCGTTGAGCAGTCTCCAAGAGTTCGAAGTTAACTGCGAAGGACACAAACGATATTCCTCTAGGATCGCCTTGGTAAAATAAGGAAAAGGAAGCCTAAGTCCGCCTAGCAACGCATCCTGATAGACAGCTATCTCCCCCTCCCTGGGAGCACTCGCCCTCTCCCCTGAACAAGGAACCCTAACCTCGAATAGAGAGAGGTCTATCTCATATCTCTCTACTAGGTCATCTACATCCTTCTGCCCTAGAAGACTTATGAACGTATCCGACCCTCTACCCATTGCCCTAGAGGCAGGGTGAACCCGCGAACCCTGAACTGGAACGCCTCCAAGTTCGCCCGGAATCGCGACAGAAACCGTAGGGTTGGACGGAGAAGGAATCAAGGACTCATGAGAAGAACTAGAGGAGGAAGATGCAGCACTAGCCATTACCTTAGGAAAAGAAAAAGACAAGAAAAACGCAGAAAGCTCAAAACAAGGGCTCGCCGGAGAAGAGGAAATCCGAAGAAGAAGACGAGATTCAATTTTCGAAACAACCTTTTTCTGTCTGTACGATTTCGCTTATATACAAAGGCAACGAATCCGTGGCCATTAGATCTCAGGGTTATATTCCGATCAAAACCGTTGAACCAAGGGTCCATAAATCTGGACCGTTCAAATAACCATCATTGCACCTTCTCAAAACAGTTCAAAATTCTGCCCACTTCAGCAATACCAAGCGCCGCCTGACACACATAGAAAACCACGCTCATCACCCATCATGACGGTGACAAACGCGCACGCCAGCGCCGCTCGCCACTATCCCCCTTTAATGCTAAATAGTAGAAGGGACATGTGTCATCTTAGGGAGCAATGAGCGTTACGTGGAAGGTAGAGCCTGTACCGTATGAGACAAAGCACACACTCCAACATAGGATCGCCAGTGAAGGCCTCATAAAAATGCCAAAGGATTTAGAAGCAAAACGACAAACATCATTTATTTAGGTTACATGACGAACGCAAACAAAACAAACATAACAAAGACATATTTTCCGACGGATTAAAGCTAAATATCCGCAGACCCGTCCGAGGACACGCTCGGATAAGACTCAGAAGAGACACACGGACTTCCGCAACCATCACTGTCCTCATTATTACTAGGGGAACTGGGTTCGGCACGGGGGCGAAGGTGGGGGCCCACCTCTCTGCGGCAGGAGTCGTCTCCGAACATCTCAACTTCGAAACGCATACCCCCTGCATAAGTAAAAATTAAGAGGTCCCCCGCTTCCACGTCGTGATCGACATGAAAAGCTTCCCACCCTGCGTCGATGCTCATCTCACCTACCCCCCTGTCAATCAACAGAATAGACGGCCATACACAGCCGTTCGGACTTACCAAATGGATCACTCCAGTCCTTAGTTCCGATAGATGCTCGTAAAAAGAGCTGGGAATTCGTAAGTGTCGAGAACATTGAGAAAAAGTAAAAAACTTATAAAAAGACAAGCGCTGAGCCATGATACAAAGATACAAGAGTACAAAATATTTCTGCCCAAACTCGCCATCCATACAAGCCCTTAAATAGGAGAACCTATCGACACTATAGACGAGAATTCCGGAACAAAAATCTACCTCGATACTTGTGAAAGGATAACATGAAACGTCGGTCGCCTATTAAAATACATGTACTTTAGACGTAGTAGACGTACACGAAGCCTACGCTTACGTAGACATGCCAACTAAGAACAATACTTGTTCTCGAACCAAGCGAAACGTGCGGTTAGCTCACCCCTCGCTCAGATTTTTTGAACAAGTACACTTTGGGGGGGACTAGTGTTACGGATATATTTGGTGAAGACAGGTGTCATTTGACCTAAAGGACCACCTATTCCTTTGACCACATGGCAATATCACCACCTTTGCACAATTCCGTTCGGCAAATAACGTGAGGATTCAATCCTACGAACAAGTCCGTCGGAATTGTAGCAACCCTCCCACCTGTTCCTTTGACCACATGGCAATATCACCACCTTTGCACAATTCCGTTCGGCAAATAGCTTGAGGATTCAATCCTACAAACAAGTCCGTCGGAATTGTAGCAACCCTCTTATACAGGGCGTGAGGTGGGGAAAGAGAGATAAATATCTAACGCCTCTACAGTGAGTAGGCCTTATCCACTTGCTACAGTGGGCAGATATTTATTCTATTTTACCTACGTGGCATCTACACGTTAGGCAGCAGATATTTTCCTACCGCCTTAAGAGATATTTACCTAACTCATCGCCTTACCCCACCGTCTTTCAAGATATTTTCTTGCCACCTCATGTGTTCTCATTCACCGCCTTATCCCACCGCTTTTCCTGAACAGCCTCTAAGGTGCTATAAAAGGAGAGCGGTAATAGAAGAAAGGGGACCCCGAAAAACTCATCACACAAAGAACTGTCTAAATCTAAGACTCTTTACTCAAGTTTTCTGACTTAAGCATCGGAGCTGAATCCGGGCAGAGAGGCCCAATTCCGATCACTGCCCTCTCCTTTTTACAGGTTCGCCTATGGGTAATTCCGATCGGAGTTTCAGGATGTTCTCTGCGCTCCCTGTTCGTAAGCAGAAGTAAGCGTCCACACCAACTATAAATTTTAACCGTTGGTCGAAAGCTGAGGCCAAATCACGAGGCAACAGTAGCCAAAGCGTGACGTGGACCAGTTTTTGGCATCAACATATATATATATATATATATATATATATATATATATATATATATATATATATATATATATATATATATAACAAATGTTAAATAAGTACTGTGTGAAAATAAGAAATCTGAACATAAATATACATCATTAGAAAACATATTTATGCAAAGCATTTTTATTCATCGGTACCGGATAATGATTCTAAGACTGTCCTGGTAAAACTCATCACACCATAGCCTCCACGGTCAGAACTCATCACATACCAGAAGGTGGACCAGTATAGGATCATTAATAATTTCAATGATATCAATGTAACCTACACCACTACTTCTATACCGCGGAATAAGAGTGTAAGCAGGAAGAACTCATCACTTCCAGAGCCTTCTGGTCAGAACTCATCACATACCATCGGGATATCATGTATATACGTATACTAGGTACCCTATGGGAACGGAAAGGGGTTTTCATTTCTTGAAAATAGAAGAGTATAAAACAGATAGTTTGGACAAGAAAATACAGAGTTTAAAGACACCCCTTTCCTAACCTAGTACCGTCCTAATTGGTCCTAGCATGATGCCACCTCTGGTGCAAGCAAGCATATAAGTATGGTGTCACTCATTGATACCTCTTTCAAATACTCATCATATCATTTCATAAACTCTTTCTTTCTTTAGCATGTATTTTCAAAGTATACTTCTTATCTAGAAGTTTTAACAATAAATACATACTTTTACAAAATATATGGCATTTTCATGAGTTTAAATACTAAAGAAGCATGCCATTCAATTTCAAATATATCTTTATGACAACTCAGTAACATATAAGAAATGTGCAATTATGTACCCTCACCTGAGTCTAAGTAGCCTTTAAGATTTGCTCGGTCCTTCGGAAGCGGCTGACTTGCCCTTGCCTTTGCCTTTTTCCTTCCCTAGTAATTGAGATACGGGAATTCAGGAATACGAAAACCATATTCTAAACTTATACTCTAATTTAGACTTATTATTGTACGATAAATTCATCAAATTAAACTGAGCATGATTTCTCTTAGTATGGATTTCATATTTCTAAAGAATTAAAATACGAAATTGCTCAATTAGAGGATTTAGTTTTTTCTCCATCCTAAACTCAATTTAAGAGCTTCTAACATGCTCCTTAAGGGTGATTAAGTGCTAAGCATGATCATGGGAGATTAATCAACTATAAATACTTAATTTTTTCTACGAAAATTCGACAGCACCTCCTCTATTTGCAGGGCCCCAAAATTATACAAATATTCACCATTAATTTATAACTTCATACAACTCATACATACAACTTAACTACTACAAACATGCACTTAGTTAACCCCTTAAATCTCATGCTCATTTTATAGCCCTAAAACTCCATTCATCAATTAATCAACTAAGCAACTAATTAGTGTGATAGTTCCTCCAAGTTAGGGCCCATTTATCAAGGTTCATTACTATCAATTTTGCAAGTAGTTTCATGGCCATTGAACTAGTAATGACATTTGTTAAATAAGGCTTAATCTTGAGTAAAGTTAACATAACTTAAATGGAACCATTCCCTAAAGACTTATTCAATTTGGCATTTCATCAAATACCACATAGGCATACTCATTTCTAAAACAACAACATAGCATCCATGAATCTTTGAGGTTCTAGTTATACAAACATGCATTCATTGGTCCTGACATTCTCTCTAATATTCATTTCTACAAATTGAAATCAAGCATGTACACATTGATTAATTTCATGATTTCTCAAATCTCATGCCCAAATTCCATTGAAATCCTTGCTCTTAAATCAGACATAACCGGCAATGTTCCCTTGAATTCAACCTACCGGAGGTGAGACTGTCCACCGGCAGTGAGAGGAAAGGAAAGATTGTCAGGTTCACTGTCAAAGCTCGCTGGGAAGGACAGGAAGAAAGAGTGGCTGCGGAGGGAGAGCCGCCGGAGGAAAGGGGCGACCTGCGCGGCCGATGTCTTGGCTGCATAAAGGAGGCGGAGCATACGGTGGCAGATAAATTTGAGCAAGCCGCAGGCGGAGGTGGGTTGGAGGCCGACGTGTTCTTTGGGAGGGGGCCACCGCGCCAAGGGCTCGTCGGAGGAAGTGGTGGTCATTGAAGGAGTAAGAGGGAATGGGGGCATGGGTTTTAATTAGGGCACGATTGAAAATTGAGGGAAGAGAGAGGAAGGAAGGAGATGGAGAGAGAGAGAGAGAGAGAGAGAGAGAGAGAAAGAGAGAGAGAGAGGGAATATCTTCATCTTCTTCTAACTTATATAAAAAAATATTTCCAAATCTTTTAATTATACTATCCCCCATGCTTTTTGTCACATGGCCATTAATCAAATTGATTTATTTTATTATTTTACCAAAGTTTAATTCCATTAATGGTCACACATATGAATGACTAAGTGAAGCTTCATTTCCTCATTCATCCATCTTTTCTTAATATTTTCCTTTGAAATAAAATAATCAATTAATGGGAGGGGTGGGTTCACATGAGACAAAACTCATAAATTTTGAGAAGCTTTTCTTCTCATGCACCCCCGTTCTTTGGGCTTTTGATCTATATAAAATTAATCTAAATTAAAAAGAAATGAAAGTTTAGTGGTTACTCCATGGGATAAGGCTTTCTCTTTTCATTTTTCTTAAATCAATATATCTAGCTTTATTTAATATAGATAAAATGGTTTTGTCAAACTTGATTTATTACTTACCAAGCTTTTTATTTCATTCAATTGGCCCACTATTTGTCACACTTGACCAATGTCCATTGTTAGTCAATGACATTGGGAGTTCCATATTAATATATTGTTCCTTACAGTTTTTGTTTTAATTCTAATTAAATAAATCATTTATTTATTTAATAAACAACAATATATATATATATATATATATATATATATATATATATATATATATATATATATATATATATATGTGTAAATTAAACGATAGTTACTAGAGAAAATTCGGGGAGCTACATTCCCGGTCCTTGGAAGATATTCTTCTGTAAGACGAGGTCTGTTGGATAGAACATGACCTCTCGCACCTTAGAGTTATAGAAGTGTCGAACCCGTTGGTAGTAGGCTACTGCCGTGAGGCAAGATCTATCTCATTTTCCCTCTAGGGGATCCAGTTTTTCTCGAAGGGCCTCATTATTGGTTCCTGGGTCAAAGGCTCGGTTTGGATGGTTGACATCCCGATCTTTACAGGAACCACTGCTTCTACTCCGAAGGTGAGGTCGAATGGAGTCTCTCCGGTTTGAGTCTGGTAGGTCGTTCTATACTCCCACAAGATGCTGGGAAATTCATCAACCCAGTTGGAACTAGCTCACTAGACCTTGGTCTTGAGGCTCTGAAGGATAGTCCTATTGGTGATGTCGACCTGCCCATTAGCTTAGGGATGAGTCATGGAAGTCAACCTCGTCTCAGTACCTAGTTCTTCACAAATTTTTTTGAACTTCTGGTTGTTGAATTGTTGCCCAGTGTTTGCAACAAAAGTGTTTGAGATGCCAAATCTGCAGAAGATGGCATCCATATAAAGACTTGACAAGCCCGTTCTATAATCTTGGCCATAGGTTCTGCTTCAACCTATATAGTGAAGTAATCTATGGCGATGAGCATGAACTTCAGTTGACGAATTGCCATAGGGAAGGACTCGAGGTTATCTATCCCCCATATCATGAATGTTCGCAGAGTCATAATAGAAGTGAGTTGGGTTGTATATGTGTATAGTACTAGCACACCTTGCATTTCTGAACTAGGGCTACTGCGTCCCTTGCCAGTGTGGGTCAATAATATCCCTAACTTAGGACCTTATAAGCTAGTGACCTTCCTCCAAGATGATTGTCACAGATCCCTTTATGAACCTCTCAAATTATATAGTTTGCTTTGGAGGAGCGTAGACATCTCAAGTATGACAAAGTGTATCACCTCTTGAACAGCTGGTTGTATATGAAAATGAAGCCGACCAACCTCCTCATGATCCTTTAAGCTTCTTTCTAGTCCAACCTCCTCATGATCCTTTAAGCTTCTTTCTAGTCGGCTAGAAGAGTGCCTCCTGTTAGGTAATCTCAAATCTAGTTGAGCTAACTTAGTTATTCCTGGATATCCTGGACCTGTTCCTCTGGTTAACAGTCAATACTTTTGCAAAATAGGTGCTAGAAATTTATGGGTTGTCTTAGGTTGGCACACTGGGAGGAGGCGAGCTTCAAAAGGAAGTCGACTTCCTCATTGTTTGAGCGAGGAATCTTTATGATATGAAACTACTTGAACTTCAAAGCAAGTTCCCTCATCATGGTCTTATATCTACTCATGTTTGCATCTCTAGCTTCATATTCTCCGTTGATGTGCATGCTCTGCAAGTAATAAAGTGTACTCCAGAAAGTAGGATGTCGAACCCACAGGGACTAAGAAGAACTAGTACTAATTATCATTCTATTATCTAGCCTAACAGAAACTGTGTGGATGGGAAGGAAAACTAAACTAATCTAAGAGCTAAAACTCACTAATGATGGGATTGACTCTTGGGGAAAATCTATCATAAAAAGGGGTATTCAGGCAATGAAGCCCCCTCGGGTTTTCATAAAGATATAGCCACTGACATTAACGTTAATAGTTGCGAGGTTTGGACCAAGGGTTCCTAATGTGTATTAAATCCCTCTCTCGAGGAAACTAATACTTAATACCCTCATTGCATTAACGCTTTGGAGAATGTAAATCTTGGGAGAGTTATGGGAATAAGACGTTCGAAAGAGTCACTCTCCTTAATACCCTATCTCTAGGCTTACCCACAACTCCTCCTATTGAGGTAGATCTACACACAGGGAGGCGGCGTTCATTTCTTCCCCCATATGGATAAGAATAGTAATCAGAGCTGTCACAATGTAGAAACTATTTCAATAAAAGAACGTTCAACATATCTAAAAAAAACAACCAATTAACTATTAAAAATCAATTATTGTCAAAGATAATAATTAACCCAAGGGTTCATCATGCCCATATACGTTGAAGGTTAGTTCCCCATGGAAGGGGAACACAAATCCAATACAAAAAGGTATGAAGGAATCAAAATAAACATAAAAGAACTCCCTTCTAATATTTGTGGCTTCCAATGCATGGATCTTCAATGAAGCTCTCTCCTTTACTTTGTGGCAGCTCTCTCCCAAAGAGTGATCACGTCGTCAATGATCAATCTCTGTAAAAGCCTTAGTTCCTAACGGCAAAAGATGTTTTTCTTTACCCTAAAAGTTGGTATTTATAGGGTTTACAACCTTTGGAAAATATATGACGCGTTTTGGGTCCGTGTGGGGCCAACATGCGTAAAAATTGGGCTTGAATATATGGGTTGCCCGTATGGCTCTTAGAAAAATCCGAAAAGAGGCGGAAAATACTATAGCGACTAAAAACACTATAGCATACGAGCACCGTAGCACCCATATGGTTTGCTCGCATGCCTCTTAGGAAAATTTGTTTGGAAACACTGTAGTATACGAGCACTATAGCATCCGTATGGGTTGCTTGTATGCCTCTCTGGAAAGTCTTGAAATCCCTGATTTTGACTTTATATCTTCGCGGAACTTGTCCATAATATATGGGGGCATTTGTAGGTCCTTTGTAGCTCCTAACTTTGACGTTTTGGCCCTTAAAACAGCTTCAAAAGTCCCCTTTTCTTGAAATGTCTCCATTATGCCCTATTTATCAAAAGTATTACTTATTATACATTTCCTCCCTATCTTCATAATTTGCCAATGAAGGATTCAAGATTCCATTATCAAGAAATTATTCCAAATTCCCTCTTAGAAATACAATAGTGTATGTATCAAAGTTGAGTTGTTGTTATAACAAAATTATTGGGCTAGATAATCACATATCTTCATATAGAATTAGCCTTGTATCATGATCATTGAATTAGCTGATTCAATACCTTCATTTCATTATCATCTAATAAAGTTTGAAAATCAAGTGATATAAAAAAGATACATACTTGATCATCATCTCTATCCTTCAACCAACATGAAAATGCATCACAACCTGTCTCAATGGTTGTAACCATTCTAGACTAGAAGTCTCAAAATGGTATCATAAAGATTCTAACATATAATTTCACGCCTCAACCCGGATTTCAGGACCTCGGGCACTTGAGCAGACCGACCATAACCAAGTAAGGCGCACCTCCCTTGGATACAAGGCCTGTGTAATGAAAAACAGATAACAAAATAATAAAATAATAAAGTCTCAAATAACATTATAATAATAACAGAGTCTCAGCGGAATGAAAATCATAAGGGTCTAGATGCCTTATAGAATACCAGGCCCTATAAGGGTCTTATAAAGAAAATGTCTCTCTCACACAAAGAAAATAAAAGAGATCCTCGAACCTCTACAAGATAACTCGTCCCTCGTACGGCTCCTGAGCTCGAGCTACCTATTCCTCAGAATCTGAAAGAGAAAAGAATAAATGCATGAGCTTTCGAATAGAAAGCCCTGTAAGTATCCCTGCGGGGATCATAAAGTCATCATAAATAACAATCAACAGACACAAATTAACAATGGGAACTCTCTAAATCTTGGAGCCTACCACAATCATGTAAAATCCAAAGATTTTATTAGAATGAAAATGAGTTTAAATTCCTTTAAAATGGATGTTAATTAAAGAGGGTTTCCCAAATAATTAAATGATGTAATTAAGTAGGAGAAAATAGAAATTTAAAAGATTAAAATGCTAATTTAGGGTTAGGTTGGGTTAGAGGGACCTTTTGGTAAATTATTAAAAGTTTTGAGGACCAGATGGAAATTGTCCCCTCTCTCAAAAGGAGGACTAAAATGAGACCTAGAAATAGTGAGGGATTTTTAGTAAATTTGTCAAGAGAAATCTCTTATTGAAAAGATCGAACGGCCAGCATTAGATGATCTTGGATAGTGATGATCGCGGAGCATTATAAAGGCTCAAATAATGCCACGTGTCTAGCCAAGAATAGATCCATCCGATAAGGATCTGGATCCGAGGCGAAGGGAGTGTTTTTGGTGCGGTTGACCTCACGGTGCGGGTGGATGTAAGCCACACATCTTTTAATCGTTTCTATTTCGAGGCGATGGGATTTGATCGGGGTCGTTGCTTCGCTTTTAATCAAAACCTTTGATCTGAGCGTAGTCAGATCCGAGGTAGATAAGGAGGAGCATCCACCGTCAAACCTAATCAGAATGTCTGAGCTGTCGGATCAAACCAAAGTTCGATCCGAGGCAAGCCGCCTCCTTCACCAATGGCCTGAAAACGCCCGCGATCCTCGCCGTCTCTCCCGTGCGTTACGGGCGGAGAAGCCGTTGGTCAGCCGGCAAGGCAGTTATGGGTGGACGCCCGTTTGCCTGGCCACCTGGAGGCTATAAAAGGGTGATCACTCCCACTGTTTCGGCACACCAGTGAGCAAGGACTCTCGGTTTTCCGACGAGATCGCAACCGGAGAAGGAGAAGGCCTCCGACGCGAGTACGTACGACCGTGAACTCACGGTTTCGGGTATTTGTTGTCGGGCGAAGAAGGAGAGAAGGCAGCGGCGTAGAGGTGGTGGTGTAGTTGTCGTCACCGGAAAACTCAACGCCGGAGGGAACAAAGATTTCGTTTACAGTTGGAGCGATCACCGGCAGTGATGCAGGACGTCCACGACCACTCCGGTAAGAGTTCTCTTCCTTTTCAATAGCATTTGAGTGTCGTTTCATGCATTTCGAGCATGCAGGAGACGATGGAGACACCGGCCTGACACTTGGAATCTCTGTCGAGCGTGGGGAGGATTAACGACCACCTGGAGACGCTCGACGGCCATGAAATTCCTCGTCGGTGAAGATCCCGGCGTACCCGGTGCTCGTGGAGCTGTAGGCTCTTCGGTGAAGCCCCGGTGTAGTCGCGGTTGAGAAGTGAGGGAGAGGTTGAAGAAGAAGGGGAAATAAAAAAAAGAAATAATAAAAATAATAATAAAAAATTAATTATTTAATTTGGTGGGCAAATTACATTGGTAAATTGATGTTTGATATTTGGGTAACTAATTAGTTAATACCTAAGTATCCAGTTGACAAAAGAAAAAAATTTAAATGCTAGTTCTTATCTTGTGGCAATGACATCTTTGATAATCAAGTAAGGTATTAGATTGAGCCGAATTTTTTTAAGTTGGTTGGGTCTAAAAAACTTGATCAAATAGAGAAAGCTAGGTGGTTGAACCAGTTTGTTAGTCACTTGACGATAGTTTGGGTCTAACATCGGATTAGCTCAATCATGTTAGGAGAGACTAGTCGCCTTGATCAATTTAATATATATGGACCTTGGACTTGGTTTGAGAATTAATTAATGATAAATTGGCGAAACAAATTAGAAAGGACTAAGTAAAGCTAAATTGTTTAAATGGGCCAAATTCAACTAAGATGACTAGAGACAGACAATTAGAGTTCTGACTCGACAAATAAAGGTAAAGTTGACTAGGTTTGACCAAGTTTGGGTCTAGAGTCAACAATAGGACATAGAAACTAGGGATAAGGGCCGGTAATCAGGGAGGTGGTCCTTAAGACCCGTTAGTGGGTCTAAGCCCAACAAGAACGGTAGTCATGCATGTGTAACTAGAGACATAGGAATTTTAACAGAATTTCGATTCTATAGGAACTTTGTATGCCAGATACTCTTGGAGAGTTGGAAGGCATTCAAGAGGAGACTAGGAGGACTTCTAGTTTCAACAAGAGGTAAGTGCACTTGCCTTGTACCCACTCTTCGGAGTTTTCTTGGCTTTGATATTATCATCTTGATAGTTGTTTTATTGATATCATACATGCGTCCTTATCTATTTTAGATTCCTGTTGAGCATGTATGTTGTTTTGGGATGTTGGTGTCCCTGTTTGTTGTGGTCTCTTGCCGGACTTCGGTGGGCGTGGGGGCTCAGATAGGGAAATGTTAGGGGCAGGGACCCACGGCATTTATGCTTGCATGCGGAGGCGATTCTCTGGTGGTCTTACCCGTCAGTGGGAATGATACACTGATCGTGTTAACACGTATGTGAGGTGGTGCTACCGACTTGCGACCGGAGGGTCGAATGACCAGAGGGTCGTGAGTATAGCAAGTAGCTAGTTATACTGACCGGGAGTGATCTTTGAGCTTCATTTTCGAAACTCAACACAGAGCCTGAGGGTTTCTGTTGATAGGGGTCACACCGTTGCCTTTAGTTGGGGTGGACCCCTAGAGATGTTTTCCTTGGGGGTCGTGGTCCCATAAGTTGACTTGTTCTTATGATATGTCTTTATGTCCCCGCAGGGGTGCTTGCTGGGCTTTCCATTCGAAAGCTCACGCATTTGTTCTTTCTTTCTTTTACAGATTCCGAGGTCTAGGAGTGGTGCTGAGGAGAAATTGTCTTGGGGATTCGAGGTCTGAGGGTCTCCCTTATCTTTTATTTTGAGAGTTGATCTTTTATAGGACCCGTATAGGGACCTGGATTTGTATAGGGCCTATGGACCCTTATGACTCTACGTTCTTTTGGACTTTAGGTTATTTATATTATGTTATCTGCTGGTTCATTTTTAGGAATTTTATTTGAGTTGGGCTTGTCTCTACTTGGATACGGTCGGTCTGTGCACGTGCTCGAGGTCCCAAAATTCGGGTCGGGGCGTGACAAATCATCACAATGGTAACAACTCCCAATCTCAGCAGCTCTCACACTTTGCGAAGAATTCCAAGGAAAGCTCGGCAAAACGTCTCCCCCGGCCAGCATCATCAGCAACCGCTGGAACTCGACCCTCCTGTCGTACAGCCCTCAGGTCATATATTAGTAGCTCCACCTCTCATACGTGTTGACACGGCCAACGAATCAACCCCACTGACGGGCAAGACAACCAGAGTATCGTCCCTCTGGCATGCAAGTCGAAACGCCAGGGTGTCACGTCCCTGAACTTTCCCAAACAGAGCCCCCACGCTCCTCTGATCTAGGCGGAAGACTAACAATAAATCAGAGATACCAACATCCTGAAACAATCAAACATGCTCAATAGGAATCCAAACAACCAGGAAAGCATGTATGAACTCAACAGATCACAAGTATCATGAAACATCAAGCATAATAATAATATCAAGAAATGCTCTGGAAAGTATGTACTAGGCAAGTGTACTTACCTTTACTAGTAGTGCCTGGAATCACTTGGGAATTCCTCCTGTCGACCCTCTATGCCAAAATCCGATAATGGAAATTATATCAGTACGACGATAGTTCATTAGCCTAGATGTTCATGCATAATGCTCTAATCAGGCCCAAGTCAAATCGTATGGGCCTTCCCTTGATTTCTATGTCATTTTCCGTAAGTAACTAAACATGATTGTTTATTCAAAAGCATCAAGGTAACCTAGTGGTTAAGGCCCACCATGTCTATTGAAGGGTCTCTGGTTCTATTCCCTCCACTTGCCATTTTATTCTTTAAATTCCTATCTCTATACCTGATTAGACATAGCTTTAATTAATTAAACCTGACTTATATCATCAAATGTGACACAGGGCCCTAGTGGTTAAGGCTAATTATGTTGAGTTGATGGTTATAGGTTCCAATCCCCCCTTCTACAATCTCTTCTCTTTTTTTTAATTTATTTTTATTCTATTAAACTGGTTAAAGACTTGATTGGGCCAAACTAGATTTTATTAAACCTGAGTTCAATGCCAATTTAGCTAAGCCTAACCTTTTATCTGGTTGGGTCCAACCCAAGTCCTTACTCTAACTTGATCAAACCAGATTGGCTCTTAAAATAGGCCCAAACCCAAATCAACTTGGCAAACCGGTTTGGCCCAAATCCAATTCTGTTTGAATTACTATTACAGACCAGACCAGATTTAGTTACTTTGATTTAACTTAATCTAGTCCCGGTCCGAACTGACCATCTATAAAGCTTGAGTCCAATCTTTAACCTACTCACCTTGAATTACTTCTATTTGATTAGTCCTAACCTGCAAACTCAAATCTAGTTCCGCGTCTAAGTCTAATTGTCTTCTTCATTTGGACGAGGCTTCGCAGGCGGCTGGTGGTGCTCCACCCCTTCGCGGGGGCTGCTGGTATTGTCCAAGCGGCTGGCGTCATCTCCCTTCCACGATCCTCGTCGGTCGGAAAAAGACTCACCCTCGGCGTCGTCCTGGTGGATGGGAGGTGTCCTCCACTTCACCGATGACTAGTTTTCCTGGTCTCTCTTTTTCATTGGAGCCTCCGCAATTGAGACTGGATTTATTTTCCTCCTCATGGCCTAATAATACTATCTGTATGCATGAGTACGTAAAAACAATTAAGACAGAAACTTACCATGCTCCATCCAACGACGCCGTCGTCTGTCCCTCAGGTTGCCTTTGTCCCTCATTCCCGGATGGTTAGCCGGAGTTCGCCGGTGTACTGGTGTCTTTCATGGAGAATAGACATGCATCAATAACCAAGGAAATAGGGCATGAGACTCTGTCTGAAGGAGCTTACCGTCCTCCGGTGAGCTTAAAACTGCCCAGTTGCGATCAAGGTCTTCCGCCCACCGGCACCCGTGGGCCCTCCAATCAATCTCCTCCTCCCTTCGCGAGTGGTTGTATGCATCCTTTGAAGATCTCATAGTCTCTTCTTCCCTCTTAGTTTTTCATGGAGATCAGAAACACTCGTCACCGTTTGCTGGTAATGATAGGGTTAAAAGGGTGGATGGTATTTATAGAGCTCGAGATTGAGATCCATTGAAAGATGACAACTGCGTTGATGGGGCCAATCAACGAGATTCGCCCGTTCCTGGATTATTTTTCCTTTTTCATCGTTCAGTGATCACGGCGGAGCGAGCTTGCTTGCGGTGGCGTGCTGGCTGGTGATGGAGAAACAGATGCCTCGAGATCGAGATCCCCACATCAGGTGAGCAGCGAGGATCTTATGTATGGTGACGGGCGATCTGCTTTCCATGTCGACCTAAGGATTGGTCTGCCCTCGGAGATGAGCGGTAATCCCGCCATTGTGCCTCGGATCTTGTTTCCTCTGTAGATGAGAGGTTCGGATCGGGTGGAAGTAAACGGTTGGATTGAATCCATCTGCCTAGAACTTATCCGAGAACCTACGATGGGCGGTCTGGATCATCCTAGACAACCAGATCGTCTCAGTGGTTTGGATTTATTCTATTGCCTAGAACTTAACCCATTATTGAAGATGAACGGTTCTAGCTTTCCCTAATGGTAGGTGTGCCCACATCCTTTATCTCTAGGGTGGAATTGGACGGTTGGATCTTCCCACCGTGCCTCGAACTTAAATCTGATCTCGCGTTCATCTAATCACGGCCGTTGGTTCCTTTCTAATACATTTCTTGCATGGTTTTCTCGTACATTTGCAAATAGTCCCTTGCCTCCTATAACCTTTACATGAAGGTCCCTTTCCTGAGAGAGAGAGAGAGAGAGAGAGAGAGAGGCAATTTTCCTTTAAGTCCTCAGACTTTCTAAAATTACCAAAAGGTCCTCTACCGCCCCGATTAACCCTAATTATTGAATTAATCAATTAAATTCCTCTTTTCCAATTTAAACTCAGATTTGGGAAATTTAATTTAATTATCACACTATTTAAATAAAGGATTAAAATCCATTTATTCCAATAAAATCTTGGATTTTACATATAATTACTTGTTCACACTTCCCAATTCCAAACAAGCTCATTATCTTATATTTTATTTCAGCAAAGTTCTTTGCTAATATCTAGGGCAATCACTTGGGATCCTTAATGATCCTTTTCTTTTATATCTTTCTCTCCTTCATTAAATTGCACAATAGATTCTTCTACTATATCCTGAAACCTTATCTTGTATAGTTATCTTATTCTATAGTTATGTGAAAGTGTATACTTTTCATCACACTATTAACATAATCCTTTAACTCAAGCACAAGATCATTATATAATTAATCTCCAAACCTCACATGGAGATAATTAACAAATTCATCCTACTTGTGAAGGTTCTAATGAAAATTATTTTCACAAACCTTAATATCAGGTAAAATTTAAGACTAGTGGGTTATAAACCCACCACACTTCCACTGTGCATCCCTAATTACATGCAATCTACTTTAAATAAGTGGTTTCACCTATAAAACAACTCCCTTAATCTTTCTTCTGTGAATCTCAAAAACTCAATTTTGTAAATTTGTGCTGAAAATCATACCTATTGTTGGATTCCAAGATTTACTGCTTAGGGTTTGGAGCAATTTACGTCATTCTCTTGGCTCTAAGATTCTCAATATCCACTTTATGGACATGCCAAACTACTTATGCCTACCAGGACTCTCAAACTAAAGCCCTAATACCAAAAGATGTTTGCCCATACCGAAATCTTTCGATATCAACCTTAACTTGTGTTTTGTCCATAACTTTAACCTTGTTTCTAACACCAAAAGATGTTTGCCCATATAAGCATCTTTTGATATCAATCTTAGGTAGTGTTTGTTTGGCTGTATTTGAAATTACACGTAATTCCAAATACATAGATTTGAAAAATAGTTGTTTGGTTGTATGAGTTTTGGATGAATTTTGAAATGCAATGTATTTGGAAATGCACCAAATAAGGGATTTTGAATTACACCATTTTGAATTACGCCCAAAATCGGGTGTATATCAAAATCCAAGGAGTTGTAATTCCAATCACGTGCATCACATGATGGTGAGAGCGTCTGTAGGGGTTACTAGAACTTTTCAAATACAGAGATTTGAAAAATAGTTATTTGGTTGTATGAGTTTTGGATGAATTTCGAAATGCAATGTATTTGGAAATACACCAAATATGAGATTTTGAATTACACCATTTTGAATTACGCCCAAAATCAGGTGTATATCAAAATCCGAGTTGTAATTCCAATCACGTTCACCACATGATAGTGAGAGCGTCTGCAGGGGTTACTAGAACTTTTCCCCCATAATTAAATTTATTTTTTAATCTTTAATGTAGTTTAATTTTCAAAGATTATTAATAAAATTATTATTTAAAAATAAAAATGTGTGACAATAATTAATATAATTTATTGTAGTAGTTATTTATAGGGTGATTTGTAAAAAAACCCACAAATAAAAATTTTACAAAAAACCGCAAAAAAATTTATATTTGAAAAAATACATATTATTCATTGTAGAAATTATTTATAGGATGATTTTTAAAAAAATAAAAATGAATATATTTAAAATAATACTTAAACATTTAAAGGGGTAAGCTCGCTTATGCAAAAGATGGTGACTATATCTCAAATCAAGATTTTCAAATCCTTCCAACCAAATACAAAATTTTAAAATCTCAAATTCCAATTACATCCAACCAAACACTCAAATTTGCATGTGGTGTGTTCTGAAATCCAAGTATTTACAAATACATTGTAATTCAAAATCCATGCATTTTGAATTACATCCAACCAAACACTACCTTAACCTATGCTCTGTCTCCCACTATGGCTCTCTCTGCACTGGTACCTATGGCATCGCACTCAATGTGTGCACTAGCTACTCCATTACCGGTTGTAGCCCGAGTAAATCTCTTGTGGGTTGTGGCCCTTGTGAAGCTTCTCCAGCTTCCATCCATTCTGATGTATTTGTGGGAACTCCTTCTACTTCCTCCTCTATCACTCGAGGATCTTCAATCATTTCCCTTGGTGGCCTTCCCACCATCCCATGTCTTTCTCAGCCACTTTTAAGCACATTTTATAAATAAAATGAATTGTATTTTAACATCATTCCTTAAATAATCAAATTCACTTAACCCAACAGTTCATTATCTAGTATACTTTGCTATAAAATTATATCTTAATACTGAGTTCTAGATCACTTAAATCTATCATACTTTCATCCTATGGCTCTGAGCATATCAATCTGACTAGCTTAAACTCTAGAATCTTTAACCTCAGTTCATTATCTAGCATACTTTGCTATGAACTCTATCTTAATACTGAGTTCTAGATACTTAGATTTATTATACTTTCATCCTATGGCTGTGAGCATATTAATCTGACAGCTTAAGCTCTAGAATCTTTAACCTAGGCTCAGATACGACAAAATGTGACAAGCCTCTCCTCATGTAGGATCCACCAAACCCAACCATTGCAAGGCTATCTCTACACACTATCAAAAGTAACTCATAAGAGTATACACACTCATAACTTATACTCATAACTCATTCTCATAACTCATAATTTAGGATCATATATAACTCGTATCCTCATACTCATGACTCCCTTCATAGTATTGCTCAGAGCCCTCTACAATCTCAGCTCAAGAGTATGATCTGTTATCAACCTATAACATCCTGAATTTTCTATGTAAATAAATCAGAAAATTCTCAAAAATTAATGAGATTAGTTAGCACTTAAAATAAATTAACTATTTTAAAGCTCAATTAAAGGAAAATGGAGGATTTATAAATTTAAATCCAGCCTCGCAACTAATGGGCCTAGGGAAGGCCTTATTGGGCCAGGCCACGTACACTTGAAATAGTTTGAGGTAGATGGTAAAGATAACCTCGGTTAATTAATTGGGAGATTTCGTAAGTGTTAATTAATCAAGATTAATTAAGTAGGAGAATCAGACAAATGTTAAAGTTTCGATAAAGTAGATCGGGCGAGTCAAAAGCAGATATTCGCAGATCTGGTCTAACGAGAGATAGACCCGGGATACACAGTAAGTCCATGACGAACAACTTGAGTAAGGCCGAGAAATATGGATCTCGGTCGGACAATTATTCCCCTGTGAAGCCACAGCAACACATGTGACGCTACAGTAGTGGTACAATATATTAATTAAATAGAATAAAGATAGTTATCACTTTATTAAAGGGGAAGGGATAAGATTGAGGGGATAAGGATGATTTATAAACCCCATGTGAAAATAGTGAAATTATAAGTTATATTATTTGATTTAATTATTATAACAAAATATAATATGTTAAAAGTTATTATGTAGTGTGAGAGAGAAAGAGAGAATGAAATCATCTCTCTCTCTCGTTCTCAGACTCGATCTCCACTCCCCTTGCCCGTGCCCTAACCACACCGACGAGCCTCTACTTGCGCTCTCTGCCTTCCCTATCTCCACGCCGCAGGCGGTAGCCACCATGCCACTGCCGCAGCCAGCGGCCTTGCTTTACCAGCTACCGCCGCCCGAGGAGGCTCCTCCCTTCGTGCGGTCGTTCCTAGAGAGCTCTGCCGCTACCAGTGCGCCCCGCCGCTCACCCTACACCACCGAGCGCTGTCAGGCGCCGCTCACCTGTCTGGCCATTCCCCTGGCCACGTCGCCCGAACAAGCCCAGCTGCAACATCACCCCACAACCACATGCCGCCCTAGCTCTGTCCAGCTGCCCCTTGCACGTTGATGTCGCCGACGCGTAGCCCACTCGTCGCCATCTTCATCCCTCCAAGCTGTAAGCCCTAAATTGGGGAAAGAATCCCTAGATGAAATTCATGAATTGAATGAACTATTCAGGCTGTGATTAGAGAGGGATTAAGGGGGGGAATGAAGCCATGAATGCATGTTAAGAGTTTGGGGCCCTATCAATAGGGGAGGTGCCGCAGAATTTTTCATGAAAATTCTAAGTATTAACATTCGATTAGTTTCCATGATTAACATACTTAATTGTTCATACTTCAGATTAATTGATCTTGGCTAATTAAGCATGCTTAGGGCATTCTAGGAGTCTTGAAGGCATGAAATGCTTGTTAAGTGGGAAAGCATGCTTTTATGAGTTTAATGTCTTTAATATGCTCCTTCGAGTCTAAATAAGAGTCTAAGCTAAGAATACGATTTCCATATTCATAAATCTCCATATTTTAAAGCAATAGAACTAAGTTATGGGAAATACGAATCTCGTATTTACTTAGTTATTATTATTAATTCTAGGAAAGGGTAAAGGTCCCCGGGAGCTTCAACAGGACCGAGCCAGACCTAGGAACTTGCGAAGGACTTCAAGGTGAGGGGACATCTCCGTAAATATAGTATTTATTCATGTATTCTTCGTGATTCAGTTTTCTCGTATTCTTATGAGTTTTATATCAGTTTGTGGATGCTTATGGATTTTATTGCTATAGTTGCATAGTGATTTCATGCTTGTTTAATTGATTAAATTTTAAAGAGCATGAGAAATGATAAAGTGAAACCCTAAGGGGTAGATAATGATTAATTCATGTATCATAGGCTGCACCTTAGTTTGTTATGTATGAGGAATCCAGCAGGCCTCAGGATAGAGCCCATATATTAAATAGACGATGCCGGTTTAAGAAAGGGACATTGTTTTCAATCGTTTTTCTTAAAACTAAAATGTTTGCGAAAGTTGTTCTTTTATAAAACCCCCTTTCTAACTCTTGTGAGTGCCCATATTTGATACAAGATTGATACTTGACGTACACATGTAGATGTATACCGTTGGTCGTCAAGTACCGGGCTCATGTAGATGTATACCACTGTTCCCGGTCATCAAGATCATGTAGATGTATATTGTTGTTCCTTGATGGGAGTTGGAGTCCTTTCAGAGACATTCAAACTAGGGGTGCATGCTTGTATGATGCGAGGCCATTGCATATACTTGTTTATTATATGCTTGATATGATGTGAGATCACTTGTGCACTTTCTTCGGATTTCTGATCGTGTTAGCATGCTTATCATGATTTAAGATAACTGTGTTGGCCCTCATGATTTATATTTGCATCTATTCATGTACTAGTATTTCAGTACAATTTTTATCGAGAGACAGGCATGTACAATGCTTGGCAGAGTGGTCCAAACTCACTGAGCTTGTATAGCTCAGTCCGTTTCGGTTATTGTTTTTCTTTTGCAGGATCTAGACAGGGATCTGAGTAGTAGCTCGTGTCACGAGTGAAGATCGAAGTCTAGATGGCTCTGGCGTACTTATCTTTATGTTTAGTCTTGTTGTGTTATACCAGACTTTGTCTATTAATTTGCTTCCGTGTATTTGGGGCCGTAGTTGCCCAAGACTTGATCAGTTGTACTGTAAAACCTGCCCTGAATTAAATAAGAATTTTTCCCAGAGTTATTTAATAAATATTTAATAAATAGTAAGCAATGAAATTTAGGGAAAATCATTAAGTACTAATTGATCCAGATTAATTAAGTGTTAATTAATTGTGACTAATTAGTTGGGAAATACGGGACAAAGATTAAAGTCCGGATAAAAGTGATCTGGCTGAGTCAAAAGCCAGGAAAAGATGGATCTGGTTAGGTTAAAGTTATCGCCTGTGATCCTACAGTGTTAAATTGGAATAGTATATGGATAATAGAATAAAATAAAATATTAAAATTGACTAGATCCGAAAGAAGCGGATCTTGTCGGATTAATGGAGCCACCCTTGATTCAACAGTGTTATGATTTGATTTAAATGAATAATTAATAGAATTCTTTTTGTCACATGATGAATAATTGAGAGAGGAGCTAGGGCTATAACTTGAAAAAAAATTGTTAATTGAAAGAAGACATTTCTTCTCTCTCACGACCATAAGCTCCTCTCCAACTCTACCTCCTCTCCATCTCTCCTTTGCCCTGCGAGCCACAGCCCACGACCAGCAAACCTCGTGCCGCCCCTCCGCTTGTGTGCATGGCCAGCTTTGCCCTAGCACAGGCCATAACCCCAGCTTGCTTCCACATGCGGCCAGCGCACACGCCTGGCCGAGCAACGCCAGCGCCCGGCTCCATCAAGCCTCGCGGCGTGCCCTACTGAGCGTCAACGCGTCGCCTACGCCACTGCACCCACAGCGCTGCGCGCCCTTCTCCACGCACACGTGGGCCCAGATCTGACGAGATCCGGCCACGCCCCCGTCGTTGGCCGCCCCTCTGTCAGGCAAGCCCCTCCGACGAGCTTCTCCGGTGAGGACTGTACACCAGCTCCTCTCCTTCGACTTCGACGAGCTTCTGTGGAGCACCGGTGACTTGTAACGAACTCTCCAGTTAGGAACAACATGCCCAGCTGCTTCAGACGCCGGCGAAGTCGTGCTTAGCCACGGTTAGTGTGACGGAGGTGGTTAATTAGAGATTGGTGGGTAATTGGAGATTAATTGATGAAAATACCATGTTGTAGTTGCTAATTGATCATTAGATCAAACTATATAACTGTAGAGAAGGATCCTAGAAAAGATGATTGTCATGAAGTGTAAATGGTATGGATTAGTTGTATTAATATATGCATGGTTGTATTAATTTCGAGGCCCTCCAAATAGAGAAGGTGTTGCCGAATTTTTGTAGAAAATATTAAGTATTAATACTTGATTATATTCTCCATGAATTTGATAGTGTTTAAGTGTTGAAAGAAAGCATATTAGAAGCCCTAATTCATGCTAAGGATAGAGATGAGTACATCTCGTATTATGTAGAAGTTCATATCTTTGTATTAATTATTCATGTTGAAGACATAGAATTCATGATAAGTAAATTGATGCCTAAGAGAGGGATCTTAAGCACATTGGAGAACTCTTGAGGGGTTCGATTTCATACATTGTAATAAATAGATATGAAGTATTATTAAACTGAAAGTTTCAATCCATCTACTATATTTTATTTTGGACGTGTGAGACGCAACGAGGATTAGAGATTTGCTTCTAGCTAGGTAGGCTCACCCACAGGGGTTGTGAGTATTCCTTCCTCCTACCTTGCTTATGATTTTGTGCTCTTATTTCCTGGAAATGTTTCCAATACATATTCGAGTTGAGTATCCTCATATGTGTTGGCTTTACGTCTCGAGGAGATATTTGTTTTCATGTTTTCATATGCGTATTTGAGTTGAGTAGCTCCTTAAATATATGTATTGGCTTCCGATCTCGAGGAGATCACTGATTATTATATATTCGAGATGTTGTTGCCTTAGATATATATGTTTACTTGTTAGGTATTTGTACTAGCAATCTCTTACGTACAGGCATGATACATAGGACGGAGACTCAGTCAAAGAGTGTATTTTCTGACCAAATATACATGATTGATATAGTACTATCCGGCGTAGACCGAAGATAATATCTGGAGGATATCTTATGATACTAGAGGTATTACAGTATCATATATGCCAGGAGATTAAGTATATCAGTGAATTTATTCACATCCCAGAGACTAGTTATTTGCTTGTGATTTTGTTTCACTTGCATATTTGTACTTGCTTTATTCTATTCTCTACTTATGGCTTTCGCCACATTTATTACTTTACTAGCGATCCTATTGGGCCTTGTCTTTGGCTCATGCACTTGATTGATGTTTTCTCAGGTGACGACGATGAGTAGGGTTGGGCCTAGACAGGGAACATACCGAGTAACTGACTCTAGTATGTGTCGTGTAGACCCTAGTATTGTACTTGTATGGAGTTGTGTAAACTCCCTTCTTTTATTTATATAAATTCCGCTGTTCTATTTATCTCTGGATATTGAATGTACATGAGTCTCTGAGGCCTTGCGCCCGGATGGGGACTTATCCCTGTTTGGGTGCGGCCAGTCTGTCCACGTGCCCGAGCCGGGTTCGGGGCGTGACATGTACTTTTATGACTCTGATGTAGATATTACTACCGGTGTATAATTGGATTTGCTTATGTCATATTAATTCTATTTTAGTACTTCTTGTTATCAGGTGTTTATGTTTACAGCCTTAGGCACAGGATACCCTCCTGACCTGGCTGGTGTGACATCTATCTCAGTAAAGAGATGGGTGTTACACAACCTCTCATTTGAGTCTAACTGCTTTATCTGGGATGATACCTGAAATCTATAAAGAGGGAGTAGTGAGCTTAAACAAGTTCATTGAGTGAAAATTTCCCCTACAAGGGGTTATCATGAAGAAAATAAGAATTCTTAAAATTGTATATTATGCTAATAAAAATATGTTGGTCATTTTTGCATAAATCAACAATATATGCTAGTCATGTCTCATTATGAATCCGTATATAAATACTAGTCATCACATATCTCTTGAATCTAGTTAACATGTCATTCATAAGAAACTTTATATAAAAACTCGTGAACGAATGACAATACATCATTCATAAGCAATCAAGAAAGCATTAATCATATGTTCTGTCTTGTATGCACGAAATCTCATCAATATACATCGTCCTATTTTCCTGTGGTATTAGCGGTCTTGCTTTTTTCTGTATTTCCTGTGACTCGTAGCCGTCTTGCCTTTATATTTATGTCCCACGGCCTTTATATGTATTTTCTACAGCATTAACTGTCTTGCCTTTCTCTATGTATTGTACGTACGGACATACACATGCGATTGTTGATAATGTGCATACCAAATTCTTCTCTTTCTTACCTATGTTGTAAAGAAATCTCATCTCTTACTCTTGCTCATTTCCTTGCTATACACACTGTTTACTCTCTATCACTTCGTGCTCTCTGAAACCTGTATTCAGGGCTATCATATATTATGCATAATCAACAGTAAAATATCATCATCACATATAACATAGAAAATCATATTAAGAAAATCATTGTAGAGTTATCAAAACATGCCCTAACTAGGGCGATCTCATCATAAATATAAAAAATATTGCAGAAAAATCATAAAGCTTTTTGGAAATCATTTGATTCAAAAACCATCAAATCCGGGAATTCATTAAATTTCTACTCACCTCTTTTGCTTCTAGGCTCAATTGGGTTCGGGCCCTCTTGACAGGTCCTCAATAGCTTTACCACATCCTTTACTTTGAACTGAAACTTGATAATCTTCCACTTCTATTCACTCTCTCTATGCAGTACTATAGTAACTGAACATCATTACCTCTCCCGTAAGCCTTCTCCTCTCTCCTATTCTTCTCATCTGTCCACTCTCTCTTCAACTCTATTTATATCTAACAACTATAAACTAGGGGATTAGGATCATTTCTTCATTTTAGTGCTCATTTTCACACTTAATCATCCTAATTGATTCATTTACTCCCCATTTCCATTCCACTGATTCTTTTAGCCTCGAATATATTTTATTTGGCCATTTTACCCCTAAATAGGGATTTTTCATATGTTAGATCCTTTTTAACTCATTAAATCCCTTTTCTTTTCTATATCTCAGGATGAATCCTTGACTCATCCTCTACTGGTATTGTATATCTATATACTATTTAAGGTTCTAAGATTATAGAAAATTGGGTTGTTATAGGTTTGGTCAACAAAGGTGGGTACAGCTCAAGCACCCTTTCAACTACTGAAAGCTCTCTTACCTTCCTCGGTTAACTACACTTTCATAACTTTCTGCAGAGCTAGGAAGAAGGGAAGACTCTTATCTCCTAACGTTGAAATGAATCGACCTAGGGTGACCAATCTTCCATTGAGCCACTAGATATCTTTGATGGTCTTGGGAGAACTCATCTCCAAGAACCTTGATTTTCTTGGGATTCGCCTTGATCGTTCTTTAGGTAACCATAAAACCCAGGAACTTACCTGATCGTGCTCTGAAAGTGCATTTAGGTTAAGTGATGTGTTATGCTCACCTGTAAGTACACAAAGTTGCTCAAGTAGACTGAGAGCTCTACTCAAGAAATCGATATGATAAAGTGTCAATTTGACGATAGTGAGGATAAGAGTCACAATCAATCAATAGAATCTCCTTTTTTAGTAAAGAACCCTGAGGGTAGAGTAGTCCAATCCACAGAGAACGACAAAGCTAGTACTAATGTAAAATCCGTGAATTTTATTGGGAAATAAATATTTAAATTATTTTCCGCAATTGGTGTTAAAGTGGGATTAAACGATTTATTGGAGATTTTTAAAAAAAAATTATTATTATGGGGTCTGTAGGGACCTAATAGTAATTTTGAAAGAAATGAGGACTGAAAAACAATTGTTTCCTCTGAGCCTTGGACCCATTTAAATTTTAAAAGTGTTGAGGACCTATGGTAAATTTTCCAAGTGAAAATCTGTAAAGAAATGGATGGACGGCTGAGATCAAAGGATCTCAGATGAGTCCCAATCTCGGAGCATTACTAAAGCTCTCGTGAGGGACCCGGTCGAAATGTAGATGGAATCCATCTAAGCTGAATACTAGATAATGCAGGCAACGGTGAAGGGGTGGGTAGGGACGACCGCGCGCGGACCATTTTTGACCGCTTATCCAGCCGGGTGTTTGATGGGAGGAAATAGGAAGAGATCCGGCCGATGATTCGCTTTAAATCATGACCTTTGATCTAATAGGTATGTCGATCCTAGGCACGGGTCGCGATTCAGCCGCTGGGTCGTGATCGAGCGATCCGATCCCTTCATCAACCGGGCGCCCATCTCGAGGGCGCGAACCCCCTCTCCCCGCCACACCTGACGGGTACACAGTCTCTGTCTCACCTACCGCTATGCGTGGAGGTTGAGCGCCGCTAATGCGGCAAAGATAATCGGCCTGCCGCCTTCCGCCTCCACGCCTATAAAGGAGAGGCCTCTACCGGGCGGAGTACCGAGCCAGTGAGAGCCAGGCTGGTAAGGTACTCGGCCAGCTGGCTCGAGGGAGTTCGAGGAGAGGATTGAGTGACGACCTCCGCCATCCACCGTCGCTGGCAGCCTCGGGGAGGGAGAAGGAGGCTTCATCGAGGCTGAGGCGGTGTCCATGGTAAAAGGAAATGTAGAGCTTCGTCGGAGAAGCGGTTGAGCTCAGGACGGCTTGCGTGCCCTTCAAGTGGTGCCGTTCGTCATCCACGGCTCCTGTGTAAAGCCCCGACATCCTCTTACGTAGTCTATAGAACGTGCATGCATCGGAGAGAGAGTCGTAGCTGACAGAGGTTCTAAAATTCTACGAGACGAGATACCGGTGGCGCTCGGGAAGGGTTAGCCGTGGTTGTAATCCTGCACCTGATGAGGATGGAGTTTGGACAAAGGCCAATGGCTGTCAGTGAGAGAACAAGGAGGTTGAGTTTCTGGGCCGAGAGAGAGAGAGAGAAGAGAGGTTGAAGAAGATGATGAGATAAAAAAAAAATTTAAATAGTAATGTTTTAATTAGAACTCGTGACTATAGAGGTGTGACAAAATAACTATTTAAATAAAAACCTAGATAGTGTGACATTTGCATTATAATTAGAAGCTTTTCTCTCTTTTTAATCAAAATAATAGCTAATTATTATTATAATTATAAATAACAATTAGCTAGCTATGGTGTTAAAATGAGGAACTATGGACTTGTGACCATAGATTAAAGTTAATGAAAATTAACTTAGAGTAACAAGTGATAATTAGATATTTATTTGAAAACTATGGTATGTGACATATAATTGATTTATTTAGTGATAAATTAGTTATGAGATAGTGTGACACATCCATAACTATTTAACTATGGACATAGTCTCAAATGATGTTGAAACTATGGAGTGTGACAAATTATTAACATGATTAATAATTTGAAAACTATAGTGAGACATAGTTGAAAAAGTTAATCGGTTAATGAAATTGATTAAAGTTTGGAAAGTGCGACACATGCTCAATTAATCGAATAAAGCGTTTAGTTTCATTGAAAATAAAACTTAGGTTTTATGATGATTATTGGGTTATGAAATTTTTATTCATAATTTAATAATTAGGAAACATAAGGTTTTGATAGGAGAATAAAACCTTGGTTCGGCAATTAAATCAGTATTGTCTCTATTAATAGTATTGAAACTATTAATCAAATGGTTGAAAAATTAGACAACTATATGGAACTGTGAATATGTGACATAATAATTAATTAATAATTATTATGAAATATTGAAATGGAATAAATAGAAATTAATTATTTAATTTCTTAAATTCGGATAAATTGGCTATGTGATGGAAAATATTTAGTAAGGGAACTAAATAGATTAAGCCCTAAACGAGATAGACCTTAGGGACATAAACTATCTAATGACCAAAAATCCCTTCAAGGGACTAAGGTCAACATAAATGGTGCAATGGGCTTGAAATGGGCCCAACTCAACTAAAGTCGATTAGATTAGACCTAAGTAAATCTACAAGTCAACTAAGGGACACTGAAACGGAAATAAGGGCCGGTGACCCGAGAGAAGGTCCCTAGGACCCGTTAGTAGGCCTAAGCCCAAGAGGAGTGTAAGGCATGCATGTACACCTAAGGACATAGAAGTATTATGGGAATACTGATTCTAATAGTACCTCTGCATGCCAGATACTCTCGGGGAGTTGTTGGCACCCTAGAGGAAGCCAGAAGGACATCTAGTACCAACCAGAGGTAAGTTCTGTAAAACCCAATGGTATTTTAGTCTTTTTGAATAATTGTGGATTTTATTATGGGAAAATAATGGAAGATTACATTGGAAAGTTTGATGGTATATATGATTAAATTTATTTAAACTTACTATAAAGAATTTCTGGGTTTACTGAGGACCAAGAACGTGATTTTATTCTTCTGAGGACTCGAGAGAAATTTACTCTCTCTCACGAAATATCATAGAGAATAGAATTATGGATTTTTGCTTAATTGAGGGATTGATTGGTAGAAGGAGAAACTAACTATACACCGGGCCAGCCGCTTGACGTGAGCCACTTTCAGATTTCTCGAGCCATCTATCCAAACGCTGGTAGACCCGAGGCGCTTGATGAATACCGCCCGATACCATGCAGTGCCGGGGAAGGAGTTCCACCGCTTATTGACCCTCGTAAGCCACGTGAAAGCAATTATTTTCAACTAATTCGCCCGGTTGGGTAGGCTAATCCCCGCAGATCTCTATCCTTGCTAGGTTGGAGGTTATTTGGGAGCCCGGTATTAAGAGAGTCGATCGAGGAACCCTAACGCCACTATTCCTCATCTTTCCTCCCTTTCCCGCCTCTTCTCTCCCAATGTTGCACCTGCTTCGTCTCGGAGAAGCAACTTCCTACATGGCGTGTTGAACTTGGACACTTTGTAGAAGAAGGCCCGATGGAGTTCGATAGAGAAGGAGGCCGAGGCCTTCATCGAGATCTCGAAGTTTTCTCTTTGATTTTGATAGAGAACCCCGCATGCATGCTAGCAGAGGTTAGGTTATTGAGCATGCTTAAATAGAGAGAGATCCAAACATGTTGAGGTTTAATTTAAAGTAAAGGTTCGATTTTATGAGGGATCGGTGTGTGTCTTGTTATAGATTTGTCATGTGTGTTTACTTTAATGCCGGTGAGGTTGGTCAGTTAAGGGCAAGTCTTGGTTTGAGGTTACTATACTTTGGGTGGTTGTTTGGATGTTGGTGTGTATTGATCTATAGATAATGGTTGCTTGAGGTTTTGATATCGGTTTCATGGGTTCAGCTTTGGCCTTTGGATAAACAGATGATTTTCTTTTTGAAGTTTATGATTTCATGATTTTATGTGACCGAATGAGATGGTTCCGCTATGGCCTTATGACATGAATGTAAAAAAGGATGCAAGATCATTATTTGGATCCGGGAGAAGATAGTGGATTGATTGATGTTGTTAGAGGGTAATGGTTCTTTGGATTCTTATGAGAGATAAGAACAAGTGTGATGGAGAGAAGTGGTGTTGTTGATCACTATTGAAGAAGGGTAGATCCACAGGTGTCTCCTCCTTAGTGAGGTCTATAACTAAATTTGTGAATGAAAGCATGTGTGGTTTTGCTCGGTTGGCCTTGGGTTCCTAACGAAGATATAGAAAGGTTAATATGAAGGATTGATGGTTGTTAATGGATGCAAAGTTGAGTTTGGAAAGGGATTTGATGGCTTTAAGTTTTAGAATTTAAATTTGGTTGGTGCATGCTCTTGTGTTTAGTGAAGTTGGACTTGGTGTTGGTCTTCTGAGAAGAACCTATATTTTTCTAGTGTGCTGGAAATATGGACTGTGAATTTAATTGATTCTTTGGGACATGTTGATGAGTAATGGAATGGTGATCATATTTCTGCTCGTGCTTTAAAAGAAACCAAATTGGGGGTGATGTCTTGTTAAGGCTCTATTGATCATGGATTGGTTTTGTTGTTCTTGTTATCGATGGGTGGGGATATGGTTATGGATCTATTAGAGAGAGAGTTGAGTGGATTAAATGGTTGTAGAGATGTTATATAATTCTAAGAGGGACTCTGGAGTCTTTAATTATGTGTAAGAGTAGGCGTGAAATGCATGTGTGTGTGTGCCCTGGGTTTAAATTCTCTGAGAATCACCGCTGCTGTGAATTTGCATTTGATCATGTGTGAGGAGCTCTACCGATTTAAATAGATGAATAGAGATGGCTTGGATCCGAAAATCATAAGTGGTAGTGTTGTGGTTATTCATAGATGGTTATTAAAGGTATACTTTTGAATCTTGGTGCTGGTCATGCTTAGTATGAATACTTTAATAACTCAGGTAATATTAGCGGATAGTTGGTATTATGAATGCACGCAAATCGATTAGATGGGTTCCAATGTTGATGATAGGTTTGATTGAACGTAATCTCATAATGGGATATTTATGTTACTACAACTCTTAATACCTAAATCACTATATGCATGTGATGTGGAGGTTTGGGTGCTTTGATGGGCTATGGGCGGTTGGGAAATTGTAAATAAAAAGGATTTGCCTTATTTGATTAGTAGTAAGACTAAATAAAAGTATGGGTTGAATTCTTGTCATGAGCATGAAATTGTGGATTTTATGATCATAAGTGGGGAATGGTTTTTAATTATTTTATCTTATTTTTGAGGAATGCTACTACCCATGAAGTAGGCCATGTATTGAACGGTTGAAATAGGATACCATGTATTTATGGATTTTAGTAGAAATTAATAAATATGAGAATGGTTTGGTTTTGTTTATTATTGCGGTAGAAGGTGATTAGTGTATTTGTGGGTGGGCCTTTGGGCCGGTTTGAAGAATTGTGGACTTAATTAAATAAGTATTTATTTGATTAAGTGGTTAAATAATTAAGTAGGTCGAGTCGGATTATCTATGGGCCGGGCCCATTTGTTTCGCATGCTTTATAGATGGCACTATTTCGAGCACGTGTACGTGTGCTGAGAGTAGACTTGTGTACACAGATATTGTCGAGGAGCGTGGTACTTCGACGGGACAAAGTCAGGGCATTCTGTTGGATTGCGCTTAGAGGTAAGTCACTCTTGCCTCGATTCCACCCTTGCATGGGTTTTCTTGTCTTGTTGGATGCTATTTGTTAGCATGATCTATTTAGTCCCTGCTTTTGTTGATACATGCACATATATGCTTGTTTGATATCTTTCCTAGTATGTGTGTGATTGATGAGCTAGAAGTAGTGCTAACTGATCACGAGGGTCCGTTGATCGGCACGTGGCCGTGGAAACACGTGAGCCTCGCGGTTCGGCCCCGACGTGAGTGTAAGTTTCACTATTGGTTTGTTTGAATGCTCTTTGACTTACCCACCCGTGGGCCCATTACGATCATGGGCACATGGTCTTGTGCGTGGCCGGGGTATGTGCCAACCGAGTTCGATCTTCCGCATTAACAATGGGAGTTCCGAGGCTCCGGCCCTCACAAAGGTTGATTTGCCGCGGTCATAATGCAGAGGTGGTGTACCGCATCAAGGCTAAGTCGCCGCCACGTTCTCGAGATTTGGTTGATGCGAGTAGCGATGATTTATACCGAGGCCGGCCGTCCTAGGGAAAACTTTCTTTGGTATTGTGGACTTCTTATCCGTGGCTCAGGGCCGTCAGAAATGGATTCTAGGATCCCGATTGTGTGGGGTTTAGCCCCGCTTGATGATTCGCTGATTGTGATATCTTGTTTCATCTTACCGCTTTTGAGATCCTCGCAGTATGCCTTATCGGGCTTTCCATTCGAAAGCTCACGACTTTTCTTCTTCTCTCATTTCAGTCCCGAGGGAGTAGGCTGACTCTGCCTCGCGGACGCATCGAGAGTTGGTTGGGGCTTTTGCAGAGGTCGGAGGATCTCTAGGATATTTACTTGTGTGTGAGGACACCTATATTGTTTTATTAGGACCCTGGTAGGGCCTGGATTATGTAGAGGGCAGGGGACCCTTGTTTGATTATTTTTCTTCCGCTGAATTTTATTATTTATTATTGATTAACTTTTGATTATGTGTGTTATCTGCTTATCATTTTTAGGCCTTGTATTCGAGTGGGGCTCGTCTCCACTTGGATACGGCCGAATCTGACGCCGTCGGCGGTCCCTGATCCGGCGTTACAAGTTCACTTGCTCAGTTTTCACCCTAACGGGATTTCTTGGACTTCTGTATTCTAATACATGCCTTTGTTGTTGCCATACATGCTTTGTTCTTATCTCGTTCTTGATTCCGCTAAGCATGTATGCTTTGTTTACGGACGCTATGTCCCTAAATGCTATGTTCCCATCGCTCGACTGGTTTAGGGAAGCTCCAATTTAGGGAACGTTCAGTGGATAGGACCCCTCGACTTTCCCCGACAGCCCTACCAGAGAAACAAATCTACGGAGGTCTCACCACAAGGGCATGGTACCTTTGACCGTTAACACGAAGAAGAGGTAGTTCTACCGATCTTTTGACCGAGAGTCAAACGACCGCCTAGGTCGTAATTATATCCAAAAAGCCGGACATCTTGGTAGGGAGTAAACTCGAAGTTCTCTTAGAACTCACTCAGAGCCCCAGGGCTTTTTGCAGCGAGGGGTCGTACCTTTGACTTGTTTGTGGTAGACTCCTAGGACTTTATTGTTGATACTATGATCCTGTTGACTGTCATTCTCCTATTGGTGACACATGACTCGCAGTGCTATCGAAGCTTTCCTTCAAAGCTCACGCGAAGTTTTCTCTTTTCCTCCTTTTACAGATTCCGAGGTTTAGAGGAGGAAGAAGCTTGAAAAGAAGGACTCCGGGAGACTAAGGTTTATAGAAGTCTCAGTTATCTTTATTTTTATGAACTTTGTTATTTGTAGGACCCGTATAGGGACCAGACTTCTATAGGGCCTATGGACCCTAATGACTCTATGTTCTTATGAACTTGAGTTTGTGTTTATTTATGGATTGTTATCTGCTTATCACATTATTAGGCCTTGTATTAGAGTTGAGTTTATCTCTTCTTTAATACGGCCGGTCTGTTGACGTACTCGAGGTCCCGGGATCCGGGTCGAGGCGTTACAACTAATTTATCTTCTATTATCTAGCCTAAAATATTTTCTTTGGTGTTTTTGTAATCCTAACTAACACTACAAGAAAATTACGGATTAAAAACAACATTTTATGTTTCTAATCTGTTGCTAATTCAGTTTAGAAACGGATTAGAAATGGAAACTTTTCATTTCTAAAAGGTCCGTTGCTAATTTATTAGCAATGGAAGTAGCAGTCCGTTTCAGAATTTAGAAACGGATTGGCAACGGAATAAAATTTGTTTCTTAATTCATAAATGAATACGTTCCATTTTAAATCCATTTCTAAATTTAAAAACAAATACATTCCGTTGCAACTCCATTTCTAAATTTAGAAACGGAATTGAAATAACTTTTTATCTATTTCAGAATTTAGAAACGAATTTGAAACGGAAAAAATTATGTTTTAAATTTGTTTTTAGTATTAGAAACATAAATGATTTAGTTTCAAATCCGTTTCTAAAGTTAAAATATATATGTAAAAAATTATATTTTAAAACAAATTAATCTGTTTCCTATCCGTTTCGAAATCCCTAAAACCAAAAATAAAATAACGTAATTTTTTTTTGATAATTCATAGAAATAACACCTGTTACAATAAATTTGTTCAACTAACAATGATCACAACCAATAGTTCCATTAATTCATATATATAATGATGTTCAAACAAGTCAGTTTAACAAAAAAATCACTAACAAACCACAAATAAACTACAAGTCATCTAGGTGATCGATATCATATGATCGTCGCTAAAGGCTGCGAGTTCTGAGTCGTGAACTGTGAGCGTTGAAGCAGCCGGGTCTTGAAATGCTTCATCATATCCTCCATCTGACGCTTCATTTGTTCACAATACTCATTTCTCTCCTCCCTTATCTCGTCCAGACTCTCTTGAAGCTCATTATTGTTATTTTGTAGTTTTTCAACAATCTCACACAATTGTGTATTATTATTTTGTAGATGATCAACCGTCTCACACAATTGTGTAATCCTCGACTGTAGTTCCATAGATGATGCACCTGTAGAAGAACTTTTATTCATATATATACAAAATCAATAAATTTCTAATATATTCATATCCTTGGAAAAAAAAAAATTAAGATAGGCTAGCCATGGAGGACCTCTAACTTTTCTTAATACAAAGTGATCATATTCTACAGTGATTTAGTAAAATGGTCACAAGAATGAAGGATAAAAATATAACAAAAATGAACTACAACATTCCTAAATTTGCAAACCAGTAACTTCCTTAGAGACAAGAAAAATTTAAGAGAAATCTCAGTATGCTTGGGTTACATCATTTTAATTTGTCAAAATGAACAAGTGCTCCTGAATATGCTTTGGTTAAAGAGAAATCTCATTTTCATTTGTCAAAAAATGAACTACCAACGAAGGTTACCAATTAAGGTTACCAACTCATTTGAAAACAACATAAAAAAAAACCTTGAAAAAGATAACACTAGAGCTCCTGAATAAAAATACATAAATAATAAGGATATATTAAACATCAATACTTTCTGAACAGCTATATATTAGTCAAAATTGAGACCAAGAAATCAGGCATATCAGTACTTTCTGAACAACTATAAATAACAAGCATATCTTAAACATCAATACTTTCTGAACAGCAATCAGGCATATCAAATAACAACGACAAGAAACCAGCCACATCGAACCAAACTAGACCAAACCAAACTGTCATTCATGTATTAAAAAGCACCTAGATCAGCTGAAAACCAACCCAAACATCTAAAGACAGAGAAAATAAAAAGACAATTGTCCAATATTTATGATGTACCTATAGATGAAGTATAAGATGATTGGGGATAGAAAGTAGAATAATGATCCTACAATGATCAATTTGTAAAAGAAAAATTATGGTTAACATGATTGAATAAAATATCATATAATTTAAACAAAGTCTATAACTTAAATACACATAATTAGATTACTTATTTATTTACCTTAATGGCCTCAACTCTTGCATCAACGAGATCAGAGGTTCCCTTTTTTGTATGAGTCACCTCAAAAAGCTCATTTGGAAGAGGATTACGACCAAGCCTCGCTCGCTATAATAATGTAACACTTTGTATTAAGTTAAAATTAACATTAGATTAAATGTTATTTAGAGAGATATTTATATAAATGTAAAGGAGTTACTAGTCTATATGCATGGCGTATGTGGGAAATGGAGCCTCCTGTGTGCCGAGATATACCATATCCAGGTCCTTCAGCCTCAGTAAGACGATTTGTTGTAGATGTCAAGCTTTGAGTTTTAAATTCTTGGGAATTTCATTCTTCATTCCATTTTTGCCACGCAGTGTCAGTCACGTGTATGGTCTTATCTTTCTTTTTTCTTAAAGTACACATCAATACTCTCTAACGTTCTGCAGCCTTGCGTTTCTATGCTACCTTTATAACAGATGATGACTTATCCCAAATGAAGTGTTTCTGTAATTTAACATAAACAAGAACACATATTAGATATAATTATATATTTAAATAACTAACAAATGGGATGAATTCATTCTCAGATTCACCTTTTCAAAATGATCTACAAACATTTAAACCTAGATAGAAAATATTTCTAGCTTAGTTGATACCTGAAATTCATTCCAATAAAAGTCTTTCATCTCCATAGAAACATTTTTCCAATAATATCCATTCTCATCCATTCTTTCCTTAAAGATGATTGTGATCCATCAAGCACAAACATCATAAGGATGCAAACTATAAATAAACAAAGACAATAACAATCAAATATAAAATTCAACACCAATAAATAAAATAAATTACTTACAACAAATAATTCACATAAACTAGAATAATTTTAATACTTACACTTCATTCACTAGTTTTATGTGCACTCTCCCTGACCTTGTAGAAATGGACAAGCCATCTATTGAAGATGTCGGAATTCCACTAGCAATCATGGTAGGGCCACCATCAAGAGTAGTGCCTCCACTAGCACAAGGAGTAGAAATAGAATATGATGAGGAGCCACTAACTGAACAACCAACCTGTGACGGTGGTTGATGGGGTAATACAATAGGCGCAGAAGTATCATGTGAGCCTCTGTAACTAGAACTTCCTCTGCGGCCCATACCTTTCATCTTGACTACATCATCACTATCTTATTAGAATGTACAAAATATAATAAGAAAGATTTACATGCATTAAAACACTTGGTCAAAGTCTTTCCAAAAATATTTAAATGCCACATAATGTTCATACACCCATAACACGAAAGTATCACATAATACAAAATTGCACCTATTATTTTATTGAACTTCTAAGCATCAAGATCATTATCATAATCATTAGCTCATCAAACATATCCAATTGATTAGTTATGACTTTCAGTCACACAAAAAAAGTTCAAAAAATCAAAAATTCAAGCAAACAAGCAACAATGTAAAGAGATTAGTTATGACTTACAGGTCATTAGTTCACTATCTTCTCCCCAGTATATCATGCATCCATTACGACAACAATGAATCTTCTCAACAGGTAGACCTAAGCCTTAAACTAACTTCTGTGTATTGTAAAAGTTACTTGGTATTACATTATTGGCAGGTAACACTTCTTTAAAAAATTGGCAAAAGTCATTAAAGCACCTCTCCGATAAATGATGTTCTGCCTTCATGTTATCATTCTTGCGACCGCTGATAGTTGTGAATGACTTTCACAACCTGACCATACCTCTTGCTTAGCGGCTTTAACATGTCAAACAATTTTTGAGCAGTTGTATTTGGAGCTTCCTCCATATAAGAAGGTGAGAAATCAGGTCCTCCAGTATCTATGACTATTTGTTCATATATATTATATGATGCCAGTCCAACACTTGGCATTGGTAATTCAACAGATTCTTGATTACCATGGGTATCAAAATCCGGCTCACTAGATCCCCCATGGTGAATTCATTGATAGTAGTACCGTACGAAACCATACTTCATTAGATAATACATAACCGTATTCTCATCAAGAAAGGCGCGATTCTGACATTTACGATGATTCCAAGGGCACTTAATTTTGATTCCATCCATACATTCTGGGTGTCTCTTTGTAAACTCGATAAATTCATTGATACCTTGCAAAAAAAACAGGGTTCAAAAGGCCATCCTTAAGCCTAATGTACATCCAACTCCTTTCTGAATTCATTTTAATAAGCACTGTATTATAAAAGGATAAAATCAGTCAATATTGTTTATTATAATGCTAACAACTAAAATATTGTATTTAAAGAGAAAACTGCATGGATAACAAATCATTGCTTGCATTCAAGAAGAGATGAATTAAAGCATCCAAGAAGAGATTAATTTAAGTTATGAAGAAAACATCTACAGGAAAGATATATAGTCAGACAAAAACTTCTTTTAGGCACAATAACAAAATAGAGAAAGAGAGAAAGAAATAAATAAAATGAAAAAAAAGAATAACATCACACACATACATATATGGAAAAGATAGCATACCTAAATAACAAAAGCCAAGCCAAGATCAAATAAGTATATGAATTAAAGATCAAAATAAGTATATGAATTAAAGATCAACATAGAAAATACAAAAAAGAAAAAAATCCACACAAACAATTTCATCCTCCCGATTGAACAATGCACATCAACTTGCAGGTAAATTATCAATTAAGCATAAAACAATTTACCTAGTTAATGCATAGTCTCCAAACCCAGTGATTATGTCCCGTGCTTCCAGAAGTCTAATGCACCAACGTAGACGTGGGTCTAAATAGTCGAACACTCAATTAGCTTCCCACCTTGGGGTATCAAGCTAAGACTTAACGAGTCTATACTAAAGTGCAACATTTTCAACTACTAAGAGGGCAAATTCTACGAGGAAAACAGAAAAACCAATCACTTTTAATTAAGTACAGCAAAAGAAATTTATCTACTGAAAAAAGTCCAAGAAAATAAATTTAAGTTGATAAGTTCATCCAAGCAATACCTTAGATTCTTAATATGATTCTATTTAGAGTGCTAAAACCTAATCAAACTCAAAAGCACATGAAAAAGTTGATAAATGTGAGCGATTAATCTGAAATTTCTGAAGACTCAAAGATACTTCAAAAAGAACTATAAATTTGACAGGTTATGAGGTTGTTCTTCAATTTCAAAAGATTTCACCAAAATTTTTCCAAATGAAAACACACATAGATAAATAAAAAACAAAAACAAGAAAAGAAACCATCATATATATGAAACCTTAAAGTCTCTCCAATACGAAAATAATTCCAGCCTTTATCTCTTACTGGCTGTTTGAGAGGTTCAAGGGATGTTGCAATCACTGGAGATCTTCCAGAAGCGAGCGGTCGTCGATTGCTCGTCGGGTCGGGGTCGGGATCTCTCCACAGATCTATCGCCGGAGCTCGCTGGGAGAAAGGCACGGGGACCGAGCGATTTAGGGTTCGGGTGACAAGGAGAACGAGAGAAGTGTCTCTCTCTCTCTCTCTCTCTCTCTCTCTCTCTCTCTCTCACTCTATATCCATTTTTTTTTATAGAGAATTAGAAACAGACTTCTCTTCCATTTCTAAATATATATATATATATATATATATATATATATATATATATATAATGATTTTTTACTTTTGAGACATTTATATACAATTTTTTAAAACTAATTATATATTATATGAATTAATATTTATGGATTTAATGTGTTTTTATTTTGTCCAAACAATTTAAAATTTTATTTCTTAAACAATTATTATTATTATTTAAATATTTAAGGTTTATAATGAATTTATTAAAAATATTAAAATTAAAATATTTTTTACTGATCCAATTAGAAACGGATTTTAAATCCATTTCTAAATTTATAATATATATATATATATATATATATATATATATAATAAGAAATGGTTTTAAATTTTATTTCTACTTTTGAGTTATATATATTTATTTTTTGAAATACATTATATCTTAACAGAGTTAATATAGTTATAAAATTTATATATATACATATCCAATTAATCTAATTATATCTTAACACCTTATGGAAGGAGATGTCGAATCGTATTGAGAAAATAGGAAGTGAGCTCCTAGGGGTCTCTAAGGGACTGGGACCTCGACCACAGGAATCATGGTGGTAGAATGAAGAGGTTCAAAAGGCTATTAAAGAGAAAAGATATTGGTATAAGAAATTACCCACAGCTGAGGATGGAGAAGTCTTTGAAAAGTATAAAAAGGCAAAAAAAGGAGGCCAAGAAAGCGGTTAGCGAGGCCCGAGGTAAATCCCTAGATGATTTATACCAAAAGTTAGGAACATGAGAAGCGGAAAAGGAAGTATACAACATAGCAAGGCTAAGAGATAAAAAAAGGGAAAGACTTGAACCAAATCAAGTGCATTAAGGATGAATCTCAACAGGTCTTGACATGAGATAAGGAAATCAAGGAGAGATGGAGAACCTACTTTGATCACTTGTTCGATGCAAGTCATGAGAATAACTTTAGGGATTTTTATGCATCAACGATAGAAAGGAACTTTAGCTATACACGTAAGATCAGGCCTAGTGAAGTCAAGGCGGCACTGGGAAAAATGAAGGCTGGAAAAGCTTGTGGCCAAGATGGTATCCCGATTGAAGTTTGGAAGTGCCTTGGAGAAGTAGGGGTAGAGTGGTTAACAAACTCTTCAACTCTATCCTGAAAGGGGGGGAAATGCCAGACGACTGTAGAAAGAGTATTTTGGTTCCAATTTATAAGAATAAGGGAGATATTCAAAACTGCACCAACTACCGTGGTATTAAGTTAATAAGTCATACAATGAATCTGGAAGAGGGTAATAGAGCATCGACTCAGGTATATCACGAAGGTGTCAGAGAACCAATTTGGTTTTATGTCAGGTAGATCCACAACAAAAGCCATTTTCCTATTAAGAAACTTGATGGAGATCTACAGAGAAAAGAAGAAGGATCTCCATATGGTTATTATTGACTTAGAGAAAGCATATGACAGGGTACAAAGACAAGTTCTTTGGTCGGTATTGGAGAGGAAAAACATTCATGTAAAATATGTAAATATTATTAAGGATATGTATGAGGGAGCGGTTACAAGTGTGAGAACAGTAGGAGGCGATACGGAGGAGTTCCCTATAACAGTGGGTCTACATCATGGATCGGCCTTGAGCCCATACTTGTTTACCTTAGTAATCAATGAATTAACTAGTTATATCCAAGATGACATCCCATGGTGTATGTTGTTTGCGGATGATGTTGTCCTAGTGGATGAGACTAGAGATGGAGTAAATCAAAAGCTAGAATTATGGAGAAACACTTTAGAAAGTAAAGGCTTTAGGTTAAGTAGAAGTAAGACAGAATATATGCACTGTAATTTTAGTATAAGTAGGAGAGATGAAGGAGAAATGACACTAGGGGAGGTGGTAGTGCCTAAGGTTAACCATTTTAGGTATTTAGGTTCCATTTTCCATGATGATGGGATGATAGATGAAGATGTAACCCATAGAATCAAAGCTGGATGGTTGAAATGGAGAAGTGCCACGGGGGTGTTATGTGATAAAAAGATAAAAGGGCAGCCCGGTGCAACAAAGTTCCCGCATGCGCGCGGGGTCCAGGGAAGGGTATACCTAACAAAATAAAGGGAAAATTTTATAGGACGGTAGTTAGACCGGTCATGCTATATGGGAGCGAGTGTTGGGCAACTAAAGTTCAACATATGCATAAGATGAATGTGGTCGAGATGAGGATGTTAAGATGGATGAGTGGTCATACAAGATTGGACAAGATTAAAAATGAACACATCCAACAGAAGGTGCATGTTGCACCAATTAAAGATAAAATACGTGTCATGCCCGGACCCAAATCCCGGGACCTCGGGCACGCTTACAAACCGGCCGTACCCAAGTAGAGGCGCACCTCACTCGAATAGAAGGCCTAAGGAAATCATAGCAGATAACAAATAACTCAAATTTAATAATCGGATAATATCAGAGTCACAACGAAAATAAAATCAATTAGGGTTTACATGCCCTACATATGGTCAAGGCCCTATAAGGGTCCTACAGTAATACAATCTCTCACTCAAGAAAAACCTGAGGTCCTCGCACCTCAGCAAAGCCAGCCCATCCCCTCTCACAGCGCCCTAGTCCGAGTCACCTACTCATCGGGACCTGAAAAAGAAGGGAAGCAAGTGCGTGAGCTTTCGAAAGGAAAGCTCAGTAAGTACCCTGCAGAGAACACAACGAAGCCAAAGCTGACAATAATGGATAGGTCAAAATAGACATATCAAAAACATCCATCAGTAGAAGCCAAACAATCGGGGCCACGCCCCGCATAATCAAAACCCTAGGAGTCTACCACAACCATCAAAGAATCTGCGACTCTGTTCCCCATGGCGACCTCGGGCTCAAGAAGGAACTCAAAGAAACTCAAATGAACATCCCCAGACAAAGACAACACAAAGATTCACGCCGCTGACTAACCTGTCGCTCCTCGGTAGCGCCACCTCTCTCACATGTTGACATGGCCAGCGTATCAATCCCGTTGACAGGAAGGACAACCAGAGTATCGTCTCTCTGGTATGGAATGCCGGAACGTCAGGGTGTCCCGTCCCTGAACGTTCCCCAAACCGGAGGCCCCACGCTCCACTGAACCGGGCGGAAGAACAAACTCAGTTGGCGCACACCAACCCGGCCAGCACACAAGTACAGCGTATCTCATTGGTCTCATGCCAGACAACAGGAGGCTATGCTTAGCGAGCCCGCTCACTCCACTGACGCATACCTACCTAGCTGGACATAAGCACAACGAGTGCCTACAGTCAAGTGTCGGCCCATGGGAGGGCATATCCAATGAGCATTCCAACAAACAGGTAGTAATAACTTTACCACAAGCACACCAATCATACACATACGAGGAAAGAGAGCAAAACAAACATGTATGTGCATGCATCCAAGACAAATAAATACTACAAAGAAGATATGCTAACTAATAGCATTCATCAAAGCAAGAAACCCAAATAATGGGTAGGAGCAAGGCACGAGTAACTTACCTCAACTAATAAACCAACCGACTGATCCGTGTTCCTCCTAACGTGGCTCCACGTCAAAATCTGATAACAATAACCCTGACTTAGTATTATCACCTAAATAACTTGTTTATTGTTCATGTTAATGTTATTGCAAAAATTTCAGATCATTCTGCGCAATCTCAAAGAGTTGCTCATAACTTCTGATTCTGAAACCCGTTTGAGTTGAACCAAAGCTCGCTGGAAAGGTCTTTTCCTCATCTTTCCAACGGTATACTATATGTCTCTATCGGGGAATCACAAACTATTCAGCTGTCCATCGAAGTGGGCAGCCAGACTGCAGGCCCTTCTTTGTTTCCATCTTGACCATTCTTGGTCCATTAAACTTAAATAGTCTTGATTAAGTCATTTTGATTTAACAATAGACCCAACTCATTGGGTTTGATCAAACCTAACATGACTAAACCCCAACCTTCTTTAATCTCACTACTTGGCTATTAAACCAACTCGAGCTTGAAGTGAATTAACTTAACCCATTTATTGACCTCTGCATGTATAACCCTTTAACAGTAACCAAGTTCTCTTGCCCTCTTATCAAACAACACCTATGCTACTCCTTAAATCGTTCCCATAAACTAGCAACCTCAAGTTACTCATGTCCATGCTTTCATGAACCTTCAAAGATAGGGATAGATTGGTTTTACACTTCTCATGATCATGTATATAAATTCAATTCATGAAACCACTCATGGAGGTCAAACTCCAACCCTTGGACCAATTCTTTCCTCATTCAGTCCCCCATCTATCCTTATAACCCATGTATACATGCATATATGAATCCTTATATTTATCACCACACACAGCTGAGATGCAGGAATTTAGAGAAACTCACCGAGTATAGATGTCGACAGATACTGAAGACAAACTGACCCTCCAAACCAGATTCCACCGTTCAGATTGGAGCAAGACAAGTCTTCACCACGCTCACCAAAAAATCAGCTCAATCAATCTAGGGATGATCATCCGATTGAAGCAGATGATGAAACTGGTCGGTGCAGGAAAACAGCAGTGATAGGTTCTGTTTCACACCCCAGAACCCTACTCTCCCGGCTACCAAAAACAATCTTCACCGTTCAAAATGAAGAATGAAGAGTCAAGAACAATCGCACCAAAAATCAGCACGATCCAACGGTGAAAAGGGTCAGAATGCTAATGGACATAGAGCATGCTCAACATACCTTTGAACAAAAATCCAAGTCTCTCAAGTTTTTCTCTTTTCTTCCTTCCTCTCACCTCTCTTCTTGATTCCCAATGGCCCATAAACTTTCTCAAACTTATTATTGTTCTATGCCAAGCTTCAAGATTACATGCCTTATATAGGCCTTACAAGTGTAACTTCTACAACCCTTCCCATTCTAAACCTCCCCCATAAACCTCAAGACAACATCCAATTGATTCCAACCTTTCAACTTTATAACCCCCATGGCACCCTTCCCATCCTAAACCTACCTCATAAACCTCAAGACAACATCCAATTGATTCCAACCTTTCAACTTTATAACCCCCATGGCATTTTTCATATTCCATTACTCTTCTCAAAACCACCATGGATAGAAAATAAATCATTTGGGTTTGACCAATTTGATCCACCTTAATTAACTAGCTTGAATTATTAAACCTAACCATATAGGCCAAGCAATCAAATTCAACATAATTAAACCTGGTCCAATCAAATCCCTTGGACCCAAATCTTGATTGATTAGACTAAATTAACCAACTTATCAACTTAATCGATTAACTAATTAACCTTTTAAATCAATTAGACTTAGTCACTTAGCTAGCCCAACCACATTGTGCTAGTCTACTTGATTAGGTTTAACAGGTTGAGTGAGCCCAATTTAATTAAACCTAGTCAACTAATCAGTTTGACCTAACCAACATAATTAAATCAATCAAGCTCACAATCAACTGACCCAATCAACTCATTAGGTCTGAACCCCACTCAATTACTAATGGTTTGCCAACATCAATAGAATTAATTTAGATTTAACCCAATTTAAACATTGATTCATCCTAATTGGTTGAACCTAACCATCATCACATAATGGTTCAATCTAATCAACTAAACTAAGTGAATCAAACCCCCTTTAAAATTTGATTGGGTTTAGCCAATTTGAATCAACTTAACTTAATTATATATCCAATTTAATTAATTAAGCTAGATTAAACTAATTACTCAAATAATCATCCCTCTAATCCCTCTTCTTCTTCTTCTCGGCCGAGCTCACCAGAGCTGCCATCGGTGAGCACACAACCCACCTGGACTGGCTTGCCAAGCCTCTGCGATCACTTCAGTCAGAACTTCCTCCGGGTGTGGCGACCGACGCCTACACCTACTCCAAAGTTTCTCAGTCCCGGCTGAGACCTTCTCCCCCTCCGTCCAGCTTAAGTAAAAAGCCGGCATGCATATAACTAAGTCCAAATAGCTACATCGAGGAGGAAAACACTTACCAGAAGGTCTCCGCTGACAAACACCGCCACTTGAGAGCTCCCTCAGCGGTTGCAAGCGCTCTGTCTTCTCCGGCGCACGAGGCTGCACCGGTGACCAACTACCACCACCTTCTCCTTCCTCTCTCGGCCTCCCCTCTGACCGAAAACGCCGGCAATGGACATGGGCGCTTCAAACGCTGGCAGATACCCCTTTACTCTCTCTCCAACACAGCTCGTCGGAGCTCCACTCCCACTATGGCTCACTGACCCTTGCGTTGGATGCCCCCTCTCAAGTCGTGGCTACCACCTTTATAGGCTGAGGGAGTGAAGAGGAATCGCCTTACAAGGGGCAAGGCTGTTGGCGACGCCCGGCCTTCACGCGTGTAACGGCCGGGGAAGGAGGCGAGACGCACGGTGGCGTTCGCGGCCGGTTGAGGGAGAAGGCGGCCTGCATCGTGATCGGGTTTTCCAGATGGACGATGAGGATCACCCAGATCCATCCAACGGCCAGGAACACGTCCATATACCTCGTATCATGCTCACTACTTGGTCAGACGGTCGCGATCTAATCGTGATCAACGGCCAGATCTTGCCTTCCCGTCTCGATCTTGTGAAAATAACAAGATGTGCAGCCCTCATTAACCAGCACCGTGAGACCATTTTACTGCCACTATCACCAAATGCCTCGGATCCAAACACGATCAGATGGATCTAATTCTGGACCGACACGTGGCCTCACCGTGGCCACTATAACGCTTCGTGATTTACAATGATCTGAGATCATTAGATCTCAACCGTTGATTCGCTTCCATATGGACTTGTCTTTGACAAATTAACTAGAGATCCCTGTTTCTTTTTAGATTACACTTTAGTCCACATATGTGAGAGAGGAAAATTTCCCTAAAGTTCTTATTACTCTTCAAAATTACATTAAGGTCCTTCTGACCCTCCATTAACCCTAATTAGGTTTTAATCCTTTTAACCCTTATTTTCCCTTCTTAATTCAATCACTAAATACGTAGGGAACCTTCCTTTTAGTTGACTAAATCAAGAAAAAATTTACTCCATAAAATCCTCGGATTTTACAATATGAGAAGGGCATTTAAGAAGGTTTGGACACATACGCCATAGTACTCCAGTTCGAAAATATGATAGTTTAGTCGTAGAAGGTAAGAAGAGGGATAGAGGTAGGCTTAGGATTACGTGGCAAGAGGTGGTGTCTAAGGACCTACGTATGTTAGATATTGAGCGGGATCTTGCTTTTGACAGAGCGACATGGAGACAAAGAATTCATATAGCCGACCCCGCCTAGTATAGGATTACCGATAAGTCGGCTAAAAGGTTTTCCTTCATTAGCTTAGCTTTGTTTGTAGGGATACTGTTCTTTATGTATTTTTATTTTTCATTTTATTTTCAGTTTATTTCATTTCCTTTTATTTTATTTTTATTTTATATTTGAGAGCAACATGAAAACAAAGAATCCATATAGCCGACCTCATCTAGTATGGGATTAAGGCTTAGTTGTTGTTGTTGTTGTTGTATATACGGGCATGATACAATAAGACCGGCAGGAACACTTTTCCAGTAAGGTCACCTCCTATTTTGGTCCTTGGAGCATGTTTTAAAGATTTTCAACCTTATGAATGGAAAGAACATCGAAAAATAAGCTAGCATGTCAATTTTCATACAATTTGGGAACTTGTAGGATCTTCATTTTAACGGGTGAAAATTTATAGAAATCCTACTTGTTCAAAATTTCACGCATTAAGATGAAGACTCTACAAGTTCCCAAATTTTATGAAAATTGACATGCTAGCTTATTTTTCGATATTCTTTCCATCCATATGGTTGGATTTCTTCAAAACACTGTGCAAGTGGGTCAAATGGAGGCAACCACACTTGTACAATGATAAGGTCGGCGACATAGTATCATGCCCGTATATATATATATATATATATATATATATATATATATATATATATATATCCTATTGATATTAAACAAAAAATAGGTTTAAAATCCATTTTTACTTTTGAGAAATTTATATACAGTTTTTTAAAACTAATTATATATTATATGAATTAACATTTACGGATTTAAATTGTTTTTATTTTGTCAGAACAATTTCAAAAATGTATTTCTTCAACAATTATTATTATTATTTAAATATTTAAGGTTTTTAATGAATTTATTAAAAATATTAAAATTAAAATATTTTTAATGAGAATTAGAAACGGATCCGTTTCTAATATTAAAAACGGATTTCAAATCCGTTTCTAAATTTAATATATACATATATATATATAAAGTTTTTTTACTTTTGAGACATTTATATACAATTTTTAAAAACTAATTATATATTATATGAATTAATTTTTTAGGATTTAAATTGTTTTTATTTTGTCCAAATTATTATTATTATTATTATTATTTAAATATTTAAGGTTTTTAATGAATTTATTAAAAAAATTTAAATTAAAATATTTTTTTAAGGAGAATATTAGAAACGGATTTTAAATCCATTTCTAAATTTATAATATATATATATATATATATATATATATATATATATATATATATATATATATATATATATATTGATGGAGATCTATAGAGAAAAGAAGAAGGATCTCCATATAATTTTCATTGACCTAGAGAAAGCATATGATAAGGTACCAATACAAGTCCTTTGGTCGGTATTGGAGAGGAAAAACATTCTTGTAAAATATATAAATATTATTAAGGATCTGTATGAGGGAGCGGTTACATGTGTGAGAACAGTAGGAGGCGATACGGATGAATTTCCAATAACAGTGGGTCTACATCAGGGATTGGCCTTGAGCCCATACTTGTTTACCCTAGTAATGGATGAATTAACTAGTTATATTCAAGATGACATCCCATGGTGTATGTTGTTTGCAGATGATGTTGTTCTAGTGGATGAGACTAGAGACGGAGTAAATCAAAAGCTAGAATTATGAAGAAACACTTTAGAAAGTAAAGGCTTTAGGTTAAGTAGAAGTAAGACAAAATATATGCACTGTAATTTTAGTCTAAGTAGGAGAGATGAAGGAGAAGTGAAACTAGGGGGTATACCCATTTTAGGTATTTAGGTTCCATTTTCCAGGATGATGGTATGATAGATGAAGATGTAACCCATAGATTCAAAGCTGGATGGTTGAAATGGAGAAGTGCTACGGGGGTGTTATGTGATAAAAAGCTTCCTAACAAAATAAAGGGAAAATTTTATAGGATGACAATTAGACCGGCTATGCTATACGGGAGCGAGTGTTGGGCAACTAAAGTTCAATATATGCATAAGATGAATGTGGCTGAAATGAGGATGTTAAGATGGATGAGTGGTCATATAAGATTGGACAAGATTAGAAATGAACACATCCGACAGAAGGTGCATGTTGCACCAATTGAAGATAAAATACGAGAAGAGCGTTTAAGATGGTTTGGACACGTACGCCGGAGACCCCCAGGTGCTCCAGTTCGAAAATGTGATAGTTTAGTTGTAGAAGGTAAGAAGAAGGATAGAGGTAGGCCTAGGATTACGTGGAGAGAGGTGGTGTCTAAGGACCTACGTATGTTTGATATTGAGCCGGATCTTGCTTTTGACAGAGCGACATGGAGACAAAGAATTCATATAGCTGACCTCGCCTAGTATAGGATTACCGATAAGTCGGCTAAAATGTTTTCCTTCATTAGCTTAGCTATGTTTGTAGGGATACTATTCTGCTTCTAACATCCCAATCTCTCATAGAATTATCTGTTGTTATTATTATTTATTTATGTATTTTTATTTTTCATTTTATTTTAGTTTATTTTATTTTTTTTATTTTATTTTTATTTCATATTTGAAAGCGACATGAAAACAAAGAATCTATATACCCGACCCCATCTAGTATAGGATTAAGGCTTAGTTGTTGTTGTTGTTGTTGTTGTTGTGGTTGTATATATATATACTAAGAAATAGTTTTAAATTTTATTTCTACTTTTGAGTTATATATATTTTAATTTTGGAAATTCATTATATCTAAAAGAGTTAATGTAGTTATGAATTAATATATTTGTAAAATTTATATATTTCTAAAGAATTATATATTATATGAATTAATATTTATGGATTTAAGTTGTTTTTATTTTTTTCCAAATAATTTCAAAAATGTATTTCTTAAACAATTATTATTATTTAAATATTTAAGCTTTTAAATGAATTTATTAAAAATATTAAAATTAAAATATTTTTTTAATGAGAATTAGAAACGGATATATATATATATATATGTGTGTGTGTGTGTGTGTGTGTGTGTGTGTGTGTGTTTGTATGTGTGTATATATATATATATATATATATATATTTTATGGAGTTTTCTAATAAATGATAGTCCCCAACGTTGGATTAAAATGAAAACTTTAGTTGGAATAAAAGTTTTCTAAATTTTTTAATTAATTTGTTAAATACAGAGATTCCCCAAACTTGGAATTAGTTGGACTTCATGAGAAAGAAGGATTAAATGAATTAATGCCTAGGTTAATGTTAAATGGGGCAGTTAGGGGCCTTTGGATAAATTCAGGAAATTGGGGGACTTAACTGGAAATGTGTCTCTCTCGGAGGAGGAGGGACCTAATTGTGAATCAAGGAATGTAGAAGGGTTACGTACAAAGTGGGATTATTAAATCTAGAGACAAGTATATAATAATGTATTAATATTTGGGCTTGCATGTAATAGTTCTTTAATGGTTGGACTTATATGCAAAGTGATAACACATGCATAGTGGCTCTTGATGAGGATGTAGGGGTAAATAGTATTGAAGGAAACCTAGAGGGCTGATGTGCAAGAAGGCCAATGCTTCGTGTGGCAGCCATTAATACATGAGTTAACAATTAATCAAAGAAAAGTAGGTTAATCTGAAAAAAAAATGATATAATTAAAGGGAGAACCAAGGACTAAGTGGTAAAGGGGATCACTAAACTTTGATGTGATGGCAACTTGGGAAATGTGTTTTATCCAGTGAGACAATCATGGATTCATGGTATAGACAACTGCCATTTGGGTAACTTAAAATAATTGGTTAATTATTGAATCAACCATGAAACAATCGGTAAGAAAATGCGTGAATGATGAAATGGTGGCTTGTAAGCTGGCATGTGGACAAAAAAATAAATAGATAAATAAATATTTATTTGGGCTAATGAGATGTTTCAAATAAGAATTGATTTGATAGGATGGATAAGATGGTATATATAATTTGTAAACAAATAAAAGGGCTGGTGAAGTAAAGATAATGAAAGCATCATGAAGAATTAATCTTATCTTGGGATTAACTAAGGAATAAATTATGAAAAGTCATGAGATTAATTATGTGAACTGGACACATGGGTTCTTGGAGGTAAAAAGATGAGCCATTGGGATTAAAAAATAGCTTGTGACTTTTCAACAACTATCATGGTATGCATTGATGGCTTTTAGAAATGGTCATTGTCCTTGTCTTAAGAAAAAGATATTGGAGACCGAATTGTTTAATAATAATGAAAAACGGTGTTTGGATGGATGTGATAAATTAAAGGCTTATCATGCAAATAAAAGGATTTGCATGTAAGGCCCTTAAGAAAGAAGGGGTTTTTTTGTAAATAATGGCTTATATATGGAGATGCTTGGGAAAAGGATTAAAATGAAATAAGGTTTAGTTTTAGAGATTTATGGGGGGTTAAAGTGAAAGTTTGTAAGAATTAAACCCAACCAAGCAGGATACCACGTCTCACTTTAGTTTTCATCCTGATTTATAATAAAATATTATATTAATATTATAATAATGTTGATTCACAATTTGAAAGTGATAATGATATTATATTTTTTAAAAGAAAGTACATCATCCTCCATTAATGACTTCCGGAGCTTTCCACAGCTGTTAAATAATATTTAACAATATTTTTAGATAAAGACAAAAAAAATTTCATCCACTCATTCAAGTTTCAAAGCCCACCCTAGTGCTGGAGTCTCAATTCTTGAAGAGTTAGTAAAACCGGTTGGTGTTAAACCTCGTGGTGGAGCTTGGCAAGAGAAAGCCATGCACGTGAATTCAGTTTGCTTTTATTGGAGTTGAACGGCTATTATTAAGTGCTGACTTAATAAAGGTTCATCCAGCGGCCACGACTGCAACCCATGATAACTCGTTTCTCCAGTGGGTGTTAAGCGATAACGCACGCCGCGATCGCTGGACGACCGGTGTGGTAGGGGAGGCGATCGCGCGCTCGTTACGCGATCATGGGGATCGCAAACGTCTCCAAGACACTAGCAGGAGCTTCTTATGTGTAGAGAACGTGCGAAACCTCTAACATCCCCTCAGGCAGTGTTGAGAACCATCGTTCCTTGTAGTGGTGGAGAGAGACAGAGAGGGTGGTGACAGCGGCGTTGGCCGATGATCGGGCAGACACAACCTTGTCAGAAAGCGCTCTGCAGTGGCGCAAGAAGGACGGACCAGGCTTAACAAAAACCAGGGCTCCCTCTGTTGACGGAGCACCCTCCGGGGTCGTCGTTGCGGCATCAGAGAGTTGAGCAAGCTTGGTAAGCACCTGTAGTACCCTAATAAATGGTTAGCATGCTTCTGGTAGAGCCCCTCTATTAAAAAGTTATAAGGTTTCTCTAAGAAAGATTGCAAGGGTAATGGTACTATAGTGTAGAGGTTTTCAGGTGTGTGTAGATCTTTGGTTTCATTTGAGGCTACTGTGTGGGTATTTGTCAAGAAGGAAAGAATACAAAGAGAAAGAGGGAAGTTTCCTTGAAGACCATGTGTGGAACATGTGGTGGTTTCAGGTGCTGAACTTTGAAGTGCCTCAGTGTGGTGATTGGATGGTGATGGTACTGCCTAGATGAGGGTTAGAAAATATTTGGTGTTTGGTACTTGTTGATGGAGTATGCATTGGAGAACAATCCTTTGGTTGGTTGCAAGAAGATTGTGGTGCTTAAAAGGTGGCTTCAGTAGTAGAGATTAAGTATGATGAGGTTCTTTCAATAGGTTGGGTAACTTTGATAACTTCAAGAGCTTAAATAGTGGACTGTTGAACATGCAAAGGTGTTATTCAAGTGTTCCCAGCAAAGTGGCAATTTTTAAGGTTCAAAGAATGGGTTGATAGTGGTCTGTGTGGTGATACAGACATGAGTAAAGACGGGATTTAACGTGTGCTCAAGTAATAGAAAGTGTAGGTTTGGGAAAGCAGTGATGGGCGCTTATCATTCAATGAGAAGATTGTGAGTCTATTGATGAACATGTGAACTATTGTGAGGAGGTAGAGTTGCGTTCCTTTGAAATTGTTTTTGCTCATTACTTGGCAAGGTGAAGGGCATACTTGTATGGACCTAGGGCATCAGAAGTTGAAGAGTCTTTTCTGTTGGGATTTATTGGCAGTGATGAGTATGTTTGAATCTTTGATCAGGAGGCACAGTGTGTGTGCAGGTTTGGGTTTGATGAGATTGTAGTCTTTGATCGGATTTGGATTTAATCAAGTCTGAGTGAGTAAGTTAAAGAGATTGGGTTTGTTTATGGACCGGGTATATGTAGTTGAGCATGCATCGTAGATGTAGTCATTCATTGACACATGTGCGGTTATTGAGACTGGGTTATGGTTCCAAGTTTTGACTTGGAGCACTGAGCTGCGTCAGGAAAGATGCGAGATAGCCGACTTGATTTACTAGTGAGGTAAGTTACTCTTGGCTCGCTCCTACCCATTGTTTGGGTTTTTTTTTTGTTTTGTTTTTTTTTTTGATTTGATGAATGCTCTTAGTTAGCATATCTTCTTTGTGGTATCTATTTTTCTTGGATGCATGCACATACATGTTTGTTTTGCTCTCTTTCCTCGTATGTGTATGATTGGTGTGCTTGTGGTAGTGTTATTACTACCTGTTTGTTGGAATGCTCGTTGGACATGCCCTCCCGAGGGCCGACACTTGACTGTAGGCACTCGTGGTGCTTGTGTGCAGCTCGGTAGGTATGCGTCAGTGGAGTGAGCGGGCTCGCTGAGCATAGCCTCCTGTTGTCTGGCATAAGACCAATGAGATACGCGGTACTTGTGTGCGGGCTGGGTTGGTGTGCGCCAACTGAGTTTGTTCTTTCGCCCGGTTTAGTGGAGCGTGGGGGCTCCGGCTTGGGGAACGTTCAGGGACGGGACACCCTAACGTTCTGGCATTCCATGCCAGAGGGACGATACTCTGTTTGTCCTGCCTGTCAACGGGATTGATACGCTGGCCATGTCGACATGTGAGAGAGGTACAGAGGAGGCGGCAGGGTTAGTCATTTGGCCAGAATCTTTGTGTGTTCTTGGCCGAGGGGGATGTTATTTGAGTTTCTTTGAGTTCCTTCTTGGGCCCGAGGGCTGCCATTGGACAGGAGTCGTACCGTTGCTGATGATTGTGGTAGACTCCTAGGGTTTTGATTGTGTGGGGCATGGCCCCGATTGTTTGGCTTCTACTGATGGATGTTTTTGATATGTCTATTTTGACCTATCCATTATTGTCAGCTTTGGCTTCGTTGTGTTCTCTGCAGGTTACTTACTGAGCTTTACTTTCGAAAGCTCACGCACTTGCTTCCCTTCTTTTTCAGGTCCCAATGAGTAGGTGACTTGGACTAGGGCGCTGTGAGAAGGGATGGGCTGGCTTTGCTGAGGTGCGAGGACCTCAGGTTTTCTTGAGTGACAGATTGTAGGACCCTTATAGGGCCTTGACCATATGTAGGCTATGTAAACCCTTATTGATTTTATTTTTGTTGTGACTTTGATATTTTCTGATTATTAAATTTGAGTTATTTGTTATCTGCTATGATTTACTTAGGCATTGTATCCGAGTGAGGTGCGCTTCTACTTGGGTACGGCTGGTCTTTGCGCGTGCCCGAGGTCCCGGGATCCGGGTCGGGGCGTGACAATATATATAAGGTTTTTTACTTTTTAGATATTTATATACAATTTTTTAAAACTAATTATATATTATATGAATTAATATTTATGTATTTAAGTTGTTTTTATTTTGTCCAAACAATTTCAAAAATGTATTTCTTAATCAATTATTATTATTATTTAAATATTTAAGCTTTTCAATGAATTTATTAAAAAAAGGATAATTAATTATAGGTTCTTGGTACAGTGCCCAACTTGCCATTTGGTCACTGGGGTAGGTGTGTGTTGGTGGTGTAGCCAATAGTGGGAGAAGGGGTTCTTGGTCACTATTTCTTGGGACCTATAATTCGTTTCCCCTTAAAAAAATTAAAATTAAAATATTTTTTTAATGAGAATTAGAAATAGATTGTATAATCCGTTTCTAATATTATAAATGGATTTTAAAACTGTTTCTATATATCTATATATGGGGCTGATACTATACGGCCTTATCACTATGCAAGTGCGGTCGCCTTGTTTTGGCCCACTTACACATTGTTTTGAGGAAATCCAACCGTATGGATGGAAAGAACATCAAAAAATAAGCTAGGATGTCAATTTTCATACACTTTGAGAACTTGTAGGGACTTCATCTTAAATGATGAAATTTTGAACTAGTAATATTTCTATAAATTTTCACCCGTTAAGATGAAGACCTTACAAGTTCCCAAATTGTATGAAAATTAACATGCTAGCTTATTTTATGATGTTCTTTCCAACCATATGGTTAGAAATCGTTAAAACACTATGCAAGTTGCCAAATGGGAGGCGACCTTACTTGCACAGTAATCCGGCCGGCATTATAATATCATCCCCGTATATATATATATAATAAGAAATGCTTTTCTTTAAATTTTATTTCTGCTTTGAGTTATATATATTTTATTTTTTGAAATTCATTATATCTAAAAGAGTTAATGTAGTTGTAAAATTTATATATATACATATCCAATTAATCTCTCTCTCTCTCTCTCTCTCTCTCTCTCTCTCTCTCTCTCTCTCTCTCACTCTCTCTATATATATATATATATGTATATTCTAGAACGTGACTTGCATACGGCCAGCCGCACTTGCGGCCGGCCCATTAACACACACATGCACATGGGGGGGGTGTTTTGTTGTGTTTTTAATGTATGTTTTTGTTGGGTGTTGGAGTGGGCCGGCCGCACTCTAACACCCCTCATATATTCTATTGATATTATACAAAAAAATTGGCTTTAAAATCTTTTTTTACTTTTGAGACATTGATATACCGTTTTTTAAAACTAGTTATATATTATACGAATTAATATATTTATATAATTTATATAATATATAATAAGAAATGCTTTTCTTTAAATTTTATTTCTACTTTTGAGTCATATATAGAGGTAATTATTTATTAGTCCCTGGTACTATTTAGTAGTACTATTTTCCACCCAAAAAACACACACCCAAAATACTATTACACTAAGGCCCCCCCCCCCCCCCCCCCCCCCCAAGGACCCAAGGGAAAAAGCAAACAGTGCTAGAGACCAATAGTTCATTATCTATTATATATATTTTTTATTTTTTAAAATTCATTATATATATAAGAGTTAATATAGTTATAAAATTTATATATATACATATCCAATTAATCTAATTATATATATATATATATATATATATATATATATATATATATACAGAACTGATTCAGTCCGGCCGGCTGCAATAGTGTTTATTTGCGGTCGCGCCGGATTTGACCCCCTGGAGCATGTTTCAAGGAAATCCAACCGTATGGATGGGAAGATCATCGAAAAATAAGCTAGCCTGTCAATTTTCATACAATTTGGGAACTTGTAGGGCCTTCATCTTAACTGATCAAAATTTATAGGAATCTGAACGGTCCAAAATTTCAACCGTTAAGTGGGAGGACCAAACGGTTACCAAATTGTATGAAAATTGACAGGGTAGCTTATTTTTAGCCGATCTTCCCATCCATAAAGCCATTTTTGGTCCCTGAAAACGGGACCAATGTTTATTTCCATCCCAAAATTCAAAATTTGTTCAATATGGTCCCTATGTATTGTATATTTTTTCATTTTGGGTCCCTATATATTCCGTATTTTGGCATTTTTGGTCCCTATTGCTGACGTGGCGGTCATGTGGAATACCAATGAAATGCTTATAATCTCTTTATTAGTATGTTTAGGTCGTTATTTTGCTGATGTGAAGTGATAAGTGTCAGTATATGCTGATGTGGACCGTATAGAACAAATTTTAAATTTTTGGGATGAAAATGAACATTGGCCCTGTTTTCAGGGACCAAAAATGGCTTTAACCCTAAAAAAAATCCTTCAAACATGATCTAGAGGGTCAAACTGGGCGGCGACCGGATTGAAACAGTGATCCGGCCGGCTGCATGTTATCAGAAGTCTATATATATATATATATATATATATATATATATATATATATATTGTTGACTATGAAAATTGGTTTGCCTCGAGATCAACCCCAATTCCATGTCAACCGTTAAATTTGTTTGATTTGCAGGGATTTGAACAATGAGAAAGTAAAAGGAAAAATCAATCAAAAAAGAAATGGAGACGAAGATCTAATGTGGAAAACCCTTAATAGGGAAAAACCACGGAGGAAAGAGGAGAATTCTCATTAATGTGGGCCTTGGAAGCCATTTTACAAGTGGAAATGGAAAAAAGTGGATCAGTTTCCAGAGAAGTAGAGCTTCGTTGTCTCTAATGTCTTGCCCCCGAACGAGCGGGGGTCACTGCCTTTTATAGGCTTCGGTGGCTTGGAGAAGAAGTTTGGAGTTTCGACACGTGCCTTATTGAATTAGAGCAAGTGCTAAATTGTTGACTAAGCCTCCAGTTAAGTTCCGCCTAAGCGTTGAGCTGGATGACAGCTGTAATTCTTCTAGAAGGCTTCTTGCAGGAACTGAAGTTGCATCGATGAGCTGGGATGGAGGTGGCGAGGAGTGTTTCTGGTGTGATGAATTGGAGTCATCTTCTGATATGCGCTGTATTAGCAGCTCATCGGATCGATCTGATCTACGTTTCCCCTTGCTGATCCGATATAATATAAGAGATGGTTATTATGCCATGTGCCGATTGAACATGGGCTGGCCCAATTTTAGTAAGGGACCTTATGATGTTGACACGTGGACGGTTCCGATGTACTCCACGTGTCTTACCATCTTTCTCCCTATTATATATATATATATATATATATATATATATATATATATATATATATATATATTCTATTGATATTATACCAAAAAAAAAGGTTTAAAATCCTTTTTTACTTTTGAGACATTAAATACAGTTTTTTAAAACTAGTTATATATTAGATGAATTAATATATTTATATAATTTATATATTTCTAAAGAATTGTATATTATATAAATTAATATTTATGGATTTAAGTTGTTTTTATTTTGTACAAACCATTTCAAAAATGTATTTCTTAAACAATTATTATTATTATTTAAATATTTAAGGTTTTTAATGAATTTATTAAAAAATTAAAATATTTTTTAATGAGGATTTAGAAACGGATTTTCGAGTCTGTTTCTAATTTTAGAAACAGATCTTAAAGTCCTTAGAAAGGGATTTTGATTCCGTTTCTAATATTAGAAACGGATCTTAAATCAATTTCTAAATAAAATCCGTAGTGCCGAATCTTTTTATGTATTTATATACAAAGAAATCATTCTCTTTCGCAAATACAAAAATACTCTTTTCTATCTAATCAAATTTTCAATTCGATTTGGATGAAGTCAAAAAAAGGTATATGAATAAATCCAAATTTTTGTCTCTACCAGATTAAAATTATTGGCATAATGATTTATTATTTTTCCTGATCGGTAAAATCCATGAAAAAGAAAGAAAAAAAATGAAAAAAATAATTATGATAAAAAATTCATTCAAAAATCCGTTTCTGAATTTAAAATGGATTTCAGGCCCATTTCTGTTTTAGAAACGGATATGGAATCCATTTCTAATATGTTTTTATTTAGAAACGGAATAAGCCCGTTTCTAAATTTCCATTTCAAATCCAACAGATTCTTGTAGTGTATAAGTAATTTAAAGATGAACTAACACTAAAGTTAACTGTTGGCAAATCTAGGGTTATTAGCCATGAGGACATAGCACCCCAGATCTCTATCCCCTAAGAATCCCTTGTTGACTAGTTTTCTAATACCGACTATCTAGTTTATGTATTCTCTGACCATGGAGAACCCTAAATTAGTTTGACCCTAATCTCTCGAGCAGCCAAACCCTAGTGCCATACATGGACTTCGCTATACGACTGCATTATTATTATTATTATTATTATTATTATTATTATTATTATTATTATTATTATTATTATTATTATTATTATTATCATTATTATTATTATTATTACTATTATTATTATTATTATTATTATTATTATTAGTGTTCTGTGATTCCTACTATTAGGTTCTATCGGAGAGTGTGTTGTGAAATCACCATGATCACCCGATCTTTCGGCATGCGCGCACCCCCTATCATCTATGCCCAGATCTAGCTTGACCGAGATTTCTCTTCATGCATCAAGCAACTATAGATATGTGATCATCTCTTTCGCACTAGCAATTAAACAACAAGCATTAAGCACACATAGACAATTCACAAGAATAATAGAAAAGAAAACCTAGTATTAAAATGAAGGACAAGAGTCGCAAGTTCATCTAGGGTTCAAGGACCCGAGACACCATAGATGGTTCATGCATTTGAACGCAAGAACATCCGTATATTTTTCCTTTGCTTGCCCTACATCTTTGCCCCAATTTGAATAGTTTGATCTGCTTGCTCTTTGGTCAAGGGTACCGTGGCCAGGTCCTTCTTCATAGGTATTGCTCCTTGGGATGGCTTGTCCATAGTTTCTCCATGTGTGTTAATCGACAAAGACTCCTATATCTTGCCACAGAGTTGGCCGACATCACATTGCCAAGAAGTTGGCCAATCTCCTCTCACTTGGGCACACCTATGCTCGATTGGGAATTTCATCAATAAGTGATAGGTCAAGAATATCATCCTTAGAGCGTTGAGTATCAGTCTGCCGAGAATATCATTGTCACTAGAGGGGCATCTAATGACTAGAAAGTTTACCATGACAATAGATTGTGTAAAAGCCACCCTATTTATGGATTAATTAAATCCTTAATTTCCTCTAATTATGTTTGTATTATTAGTAGTCCCCTAACCTAGATATAAGTTTAATAAATATAAGGGGTTGATGTTGCAAAAGTCATGCATGGTCAAGTAACCCCTTGGAGGGACTAAGGGCAAGAAGAGCTCTAATAAATATTCAGTGTATGAGTAGTTGAGGACTTGATTTCCATTATTAGAAATGGTGGGACTAAATTACAAGTCACGCCTTTCACATCCTAGTAAGATTGAAGGACTTGCATGCAGTAATTAACAAAGCTTGGAAATTTGTGTAAAATGCCATTACCATGCACGAGTTTACTGGATTGAAAACAATGGCGAGGATTTAATGTAGAGGATAATTTTGTAACCATCGCATGGTTTGAATGTCGACATGTAGCTAGGGCATGGGCGAAGACAATGGATAACGAGTGATCGCTCATTAGAGAGAACAAGGCTTCGTATGGGAAACTAGTTCGAGCTTGGGGAAGTGCCACGTGGCACGGTTTGCTTCACTCGGGATTAAAAAGGGAAACAACTTCCTCTTTGATTCACCACGCGGAGCGATCGCTGTCACCCATCCATGTTGTGACCTGGATCTCAGGATAGAACGAGCCTCTCCCTTCTTTCTCTTTTGACGGTGAATCCAAGAGAAGATTTTCTTGTGCGTACTGTCAGAATCGTTGCCGGGCGTGGGGGAAAGTTAGCAGCATTGAGTCGCGTTAGATCCTTGTTGCCTCGAAGCCCTTGAACCTGTCTTCTCGTTGCATAAGAAGAAAAAGCTTCTTCTCGAAGGGCACTGCCTCTCCTTCTAGTTGAGACGAGAGTGAGAGTTAGTAGAGTGAGAGGGAACACCTAGCTTGCCGTTAGTAACGACGGTTTACAGCCGAGCTCCAAAGATCGAGAGAGGAACTTGGTCAACGGTGCAACCGGACTGAGGCCACAAGAGGATGCAAAAAGAGGATCAGAGAAACTTGGTACCGTTAAGCGAGATGACGTAACCTTCGTAACGACGTTGATCACAGGAGCTTCTTTTGGGTGTGCTGAGCGTCGTTACAAGCTGGTAAACTCCTCAAACTTTCTTTTAGTGCGAGTGTGGAAGGCTACAGTGCCTGCGAGCATGCATGCATGGGTTACTGAATGATCAAAGGAAACTAGGTGAAGGTTAAATGGTGGATGCTAACCAAGTTTTATAAAACCCTCTGTTCAGTTGTGACGTTTTGATTTACTTGGTGATGCACTACAAAACGTCTGTGCATCACCTTGGGGGTAAGAAAGTTGAGTGAGAAGGCCAATTGAACCACCGGAAGTTTTCTACAAGTCCAGTAAGCCTTTCTGAATCACTGTAGGTTAGTTGCATGGGTGGCATCTTTGCATACATGCCGAGACTCTAGTGATTCTCGTCAGAAGAAAATAGCCCGACTGAGAGCTCAAGTGTTCATATAAACCGGGACGTTGAACATGCATATATGGCTGTAATAGGGCAAGGTGCTAAGAAGAGTTATGTGGGGAGCGCTTAGAGAGAGAGAGGGTGAGCATGGACCCAACCCAATAAGCACTCGCCGAGTTGAAGTCAGTCACCAAATGACTCAGTGGTGAAAACAGACCCATGTGACCACAGTAGTGAATGTATGGATGAATAATGGACATGTATTATGGGGTCCCTTCTATTTAATCGTGTATAGAATAAAATAATCAAAGTAGATTAATGGATGGAATGAGAGTATCAACTAATGGGTTGATATTAGTAATGGGTTGAGTTCGTTTGACTAGAATGGGACCAAGATTCTTTATGGGCATAATCAAATTAGGGGAAGAATAATTTGTATGTATTCATACATGTACTGAGCAGAGACTTTTTCAACCGATCCCTATGTTGAGCGTAAAGTCACGTCAGGTAAAGGACCGACTGATTATTGGATATCGCTACGCATACAAGTAAGTACTTCTGCCTAGTTCCCCTATCGTTGGATGATTGCATCCTTGATACTTGATTTCATGCGTATACATACACCCTTGATTCGTTGGATGATTGTTTCCTTGATCTTTGATTCCATTCTTGTGTATGTATACTTGATTTGTTGTATGATTGCTTCTACTAGATATGTGTTTCTTGCTCCCTGAGCATGCCTACTCATAAACTGGCCCTCAGTCGTGGAGACACGTTGAGCTTGTGTGGCAGTCGAGTAAGTATGCGTCAGTTATTCCTACTCTTGTGGATTTTCTAGCCCAGTACAGAAACAAGGAAGCTAATGGGGAGGGCACGTTGGTATCCGCTCGGATTGTGATTGAACAAGGATGGTCCAGAGGTTCTTGTCCCGTATACCCATCAGTGGGGTGGTACGCTGATCGTGCACATACATTTATGTGATAGTAGCGTTGCCGGACTTTTGTATCCGCAATGACCGAGGGACGATGTCGGCTTAGGTTGATGACTTGTGAGCTTTCTTGGATTGCTCGTCATGAGCTTGTGATTGTGTTTATCCATGGATTAATGGAGTCCCTATCGTTTGATATGTTTCTTTGGGGTAGGTTTGAGACTCATGCTTTACTTAGATAGTATGGATTGTGGTCTCCGCATCGGTTGACTTGGTTATGTTTATTGATTTGATTTGCTTTCCTTTGGCTTATCGTGTGTTATTTATGACATCACTTCGTTGTATTCCCTGTTGGGTACTTACTCAGCTTTCTTTTCAAAAGCTCGTCCACTTGTTGATTATCTTTTTAAGATCCCAAGGAGTAGGACGCGGGTTACAAGAGCACCGCGTGGGACTTGCTGGGATTTATTGCCGAGGTTGGTTAAGCTCGAGTCTCCTATGAGTTTGAGGATATATTGTTGTAGGACCCTTGTAGAGCCAGTGATATCTTTGAATATGTAGGGTATATGTACCCTTTGATCTTTCATTCAGCTGTGCACTTTTTTGTGAGACATATTTATATTTATGTCTTATTATATTCCTTTGTGCATTTGAGGTATGTTTTCTGATTACCGAGGCCTTGTATTCGGGTACGACCTGTCCCTACTTGGGTACGACTGTCCTGTCGCATGCCTTGAGGTCTGGGATTTTGGGTCGGGGAGTCACAGATTGCCTGGGAATACTTCTTTCCATAAGAGGGAGGGTGAAGATTCCTTCTAATTGTACCACTCCTCCAGTGAAGCCAACCAGAGGTGACTTTATTGGCTTCAACTTCTATTGGCCGAGGCCCATCTTCTGTATGCTTCCAAGAAAATGATATGAACCAAGCTCCCACTGTCAATGTGGACTCTCATGACCTCAAAGTTGGCGATCGTTACAACGACCACCAAGACATCATCCTAGGGATGATAAATCCCCTCAAGGCTGCCATTAGAAAAGGTGAGAGACTGCTCAAGTAGTGGTATCTTTCTAGGTTGTTCTCCTCGGGCAGATATCCAAGTATAGTTCTTGCAGGCCGAGTTGCTTTTTCCTTCACTCGCCAGACCTCTAGCAATGTAGTGGATAACCATAGCAGGAGGTCACCCTCCTTTCAGGGAAGATTTACCCTTTTTCTGGTCGCTTCAAAGGTATTAAGAGAGGTGTCCTTGTCAGATTAGGTCTTCAATCTCGTCTTATAACCATATACACAACTTGGTGTTGTGACCCTGATCTTAGTAAAACCTGCAATACTTCTTGACATCTTTTAGGTCGCCGGTGAACTTTATCTTGGCCAACTATTTGATGATCCATTCATTTTGAATTGCAAGAGAATCTATCCTCGACTAGCATTCAATGGGGGCATAGTTGCGAAAAAGAGCAACTATCCTCTTATGGTTGTTTGCTTGGGGTCGAAACCTTTGATTATTAGAACTTTTATGAGCCTCTTGGCTCTAGTTTTATGCCCTCTTTGGCTTCTCTTACTTAACCCCTTCTCGCAATGTCGCTTGAATCTCCTTGGTATTGATGTACTTCTCGGCTCTAGCAAGGAGCTCAGCTAAGTCTTTTGGCTGTTTCTTGAAGAAGGAGAATTGGAAGGAAGATCAGCATAACCCTTCCATCAATACATCTATGGCAAAAGCATGGTTGAGACTGGCCATATTAAAGCAGCAGATGTAGCTCTGAAGGCTCTCTCCTTCGTGCTGCTTCAGCCTCATCAATATGGCGGGTGTCTTTCTCTACTTCTTACTATTGATGAAGTGGTTAACAAAGAACTCGCTCAGCTGTTTAAAGGAAGAGATAGAATCTTGGGGGAGGCTAGTAAACCACATCTGAGCAGCGCTCCGCAAGATGACCGAGAACGCCCTACACATGATGTCATCTGGAGATGATCAACTGGATCTGATGTGCTAGTGTAGTCTCGATTGATGGCATCCAAAATCCTACTTGGAGCGAAATGTCAAGAATCTCGGGAATAAAGGGGGAGATAGTACGAGTGACTCACTTAGGTCATTCTCTAGTTTTTGAGAGATGACCTTGCATTAGGCTCTTCGAGAGTTCTTAGGTTGTGGTTGAGGTGACTTGGTTGTGCTTGATGATGGGGCAATCTCCACCTTTCTTCTTGTATGAGCTTTGTCTTTGGGTTACGAGGCTCGCGTAGTTGAGCATTGCCACGCCTCTGATGTTTTCAAAATAGTGTTTCTTGACTGTTGTTGGAGTTGAGATGTCTGCTGCTCCATGATTTGAAGAGCTTTGGTGAGCGCTTCAATCTTCTTTTCAAGAGCTTGATACCTCAAGTCTTGAACTTCTCCTATGATCATGTGTTGATCATAACGAGTTTCTTCAGTTGCTTGGATCCCATTGCATCATTTGGTGTTGTCTTCGATCAGATCATGAATCTGACTCCGCTTGCCTCTAGCAATGGTGGCGAGCTTCACAGCTTCTTGATTAAGAAGATGATCGTATCCCACAAAAGTTGCCAAACTATTAATGCAAGGATCTGTTCTTCTTGGGGATCAAAGAAGATCTTGATCACGAGAAATAATGATTAGAAAATGTAGGAATTCTTCAAGGGATTTCGATTGAGAGATCAGTCACGATTGGGAATTCTTCTTCTTCTTCACTCAGCAGGATCAAAGACTCTTATAGGGATTGGTCTTCACGAATTGAACCCTACTTTGAAAAGGAAGAGAACCATGGGAGAGAAGAGATCCGAGCACTCATATTCGAGGGAGCCTCAGACGATAAGTTAGGATTCTAAGAGAGCGATTGAGTGGATAGGATTCTAGAGAGAGATACTATTTATCAGATTACTTTCATAGTGGGCTAGCAACCTTCTTTTATGTCTTATTTCTGCTATATCTTGTTGCCTTTGGGGGTTCATTCTCCACCAGCGGATGACCAGACAGTTGAACTTCTATCTTAATAGTTTAGACCATGCCACATGTGGATGGTTATTTTTACCGCCAAAGTACTAATTATTAATTATTAATAAGGTCCTCAATTTGGTACCCTTGATGCATCATCCACTGATGGATGAATCGGACGGTCCAAATGTCATCAGTCTTGCAAGGCAGTTGGGACGGAATTTAAAAACCTGACTAATGGCAATTGAGCCACTTTAGGATTAATTCGGATTTGAGAATTTGGATTAAATCAGTGTGTATTCCTCGCCGCGCTTGAGATCATCCTAAGGTCAGTCGCTGAATTTCACTTTTCCATTTTTGTTCATTTGTTCTAGCCGTGTGGATATCTCGTGGAATGTTGTTTTCTTGATTTCATTCAACTCGGTCGGATTCATTTGTGTTCTTAAAATTCGTCGCATTGTTGTTGTTTTAACGATCTCCCCCTTTTTGTCTTATAATTTTGTATAATTTTCCCTAGTTATAGATTCATATTATAGCTCGGTTACAATTTCTGATAATATAGGGATTGGTCTTATATATATAGGGATTTGTCTTATATATATTTCTGTGTTTAGAACACTAATCTGTCAGTCCAATGACTAGAAACTTGTTTTGAAACTGGAGAAATTGTAGTGATTTTTAGAACTGGTTTCGGCTGAAATGCTTCAATGGATGGTCCATCACTGAATTATTCATATTTGCTTTTGAGTAATTATATGGATGTTCATGAGGTACCATGATTTGTTTTGATTCCGGGAATATCTATAATGAATGCTGTCTTAATTTGTATTGTGGCCATTCAACTGCTTACAAATCCATGCTACTTATTCCATTTGATATGAATGTGTGCGAATTGATGATCTATAATGAGCGGATTCTTGGTTTTATAGTTTATTAGCCTTCTCTTGTGTATTAGGTCTGTGAATTCTTTAGCATGTGATGTTTAGTTGCTTTTGCTCTCATATTTTTCATTTTTATTTCAGGATTTTAAAATTTATTGTTGATATCATTACCATCATGAGATTTAGGAAAGGAAATAAGGTGGTGGTATTGAACACTAAGGATGTGCCCTCTGGTATGGCGAGAACTAGGCATTCTTATCCTATTAAGTATGATAGATGCTCACCAAACATGGGTGCATCCATGGGAAGAGTATCAAGCCCTAAGAATTGGGTCCCTGGTAACGTTGTTGAGGTCTTTGACAATAGCATGTGGAAACCTGCCAAAGTGACAAGGATGTGCACTGGAGATTACATTATTGTAAAGCTTTTTTTATGTGGTAAGCAGTTGAGAGTTCGTGTATCTGATCTTCAGCTACAACAGAATTGGCAAGACAGGAAATCTTGCACTCTTCAGCAGGTAGCATCATCTTTGTTCTATTACAATCACACTTTTGCCAACTATTTTCATCAGATTGAAGGGTTAAGTTTAATACATAGGTTAGTTTTTGCAATTTGTATATATTTTTTTAGGTTGACTAGTATCCATTGTTTGACAAAATATGTTGACATGAGGTTCTTTATGATAAATAAACTAGTATAGCTTAATTACTTCAGACATCTATTGTGTCTTTCATGTTGCTTCTTAGCCGGTTGTTTCTCCATGGTGCTTCTTGCTTTTTAGTTCTCTCTGTTGATCATTCATATTGTATTCCTTGACAGGATTATGGAAACTTTGATCAAAAGGTACAGGTGTCCCAAAGGAGGAAAGCTTAATCAACAACACATCTACAAGACATGATCATGAGAAACCATCCAAGAGATCAATCTCTTCATTGTGCGCTTATTGATTCTCAGGTTGATTGTCTTCAGCTTTGCTCTAAAGGCATGAAGAGAAAGCCATAGAGTTGCTTGCCTATTGTTGAGCCATGCAACCCAACTTGTAAGAAGATGAGAGCAGTTGAGAAAGAGGGAAGGAGGAAACAATCTATTACAGCAGGTTCACCCCACCTTCTGGCTAGGTAACCAACACTACTAACCTACTTTATGTCTCTAGGGTTTTGATTGAGATCAAGCACAGAGATTCAGACCTACCAACAGAGGTGCAGTTGAACTCGAGGTCGAGTTCTTTCCAACCCGGGGTGACTGATGCAGGAGGCTCGAGTCAAATATTGGTGTCGGGTTGGTGGGTCAACGTAAAGATGGGAAGTTATCGAGTCAATTCCAAGATTGCGTCGTTTTTAGGTGTGGTTCGGTATTTTGGCCATAACTTTGGCTACCGATATCGGAATCAGGCGTTCGACTCAAATTCGGAAAGCTCTTTGCGGCGCGCACAACATGGGGTGTCATATTAGAGAGAACTTTAGTTTATTTTTTCTATTTTTAGAAATATTTAACCGCAAAATTAGGGTTTTTGGTCTTTTTTCTATTTTTGGTAATATTTCATATGGCAACTTAGGATAAGATTTGAATCCGATTTGATCTCGGATTTTTAGGAGTTATCTGATTTGTTTAGAGTTTTAAATTTAGATAAGTTTAGTTTTAAATAATAATTTGTCAATTTTAGCAAATTTAGATTAGATGATAAGGTTTCTAGATTAATTTTTTGAGGTTATTTAACCCGGCTTGTGGGTTAGTTTTTCATTATTGAATTTTGAGTAATAATATTTTCTTGAATTTCAGAGTATTTTATCTGGTTCTTTGGTTCTTCGTTTGTTCTTCCTTGCGGTCCTTGGATCTGGCTAGCCCGCGGGTTAATCACTACCCCGCCCGGCGTCAGGTAGGTGTTGCTGCTTCCCCATATATGCCTACTTCCTTAAATAGAACAACTGGACTTTGTCAAATGAACATGGCAAGAGGAAGACCAATGGCTGCTGATAAATATTGTTTTGCAACATGTCTAGAACCTACTGAAACTGAGAATATGTCATCCTCTATGCTAGTTGTAGTACTATCCATCGTCAATATAGGTCTGCTCATCCAATAATTTCTTCTGTGTAAGATATGGCTTGTCCTGATGTGGCCAATACTCATTGTGTATCAGGAAGAGAAAAGTCTCTCCATGCAAAAGAGGTGTTGGGAGCAGAAATTCATCAACTAGAGTTGTGTACCTACCACTCCTTGATGAAGGCATTATATGCTTCTTGGTCCGTAAGTTGGGAGCAAGAAGCTTTGATGACAAATCTCCGCCTTATGCTTCACATATCTAATGATGAACATCTATTGGAACTGCAACAACTAGTGGCCTCTGGTGACTCAAACATGGCTCTCATTTTAGTTGAAGCCATTTCATGTCTTCTGGGATTCATTTTATGCTAGAGTCATATTTCTCACTTCAATACCATTAAATACTTGATCCATATTTCTTGTATCATTAACTTTTTCACATCAATAGTATATCTCAGCCAAGAAGGCAACCTGCCCTGAACTTGGTTTTAGTTTGCAGACCTTATTGTTCAGTTATATGATTCTTTATGATGTGATTCTTATCAGAAATATGGAATTCTAAAATTAGTAACTGAAGGAACATACTCCAGTGGGATGGCCGGTATGTTACACATAAATTATGTTTGTTGTACGCAATTTATTTTAGTGTTTTCATTTACTCTTACTACCTTAAAATATCGGAAGCATTGTCCAGCTGCAGCTTCAAAGATCGTATTTGGAAGATAATTCTCTTGTGGCTCATAGTTTTCTTAATAAATTACTAGGTTTCAAAGGGATGCATCAGTTGTCTTTGGAAGCATTGAACTGTTACTCTACTGCAACACAATTCTCGGATTGATATATGGAGGCCTCATATTCATGCATGTGCATTAATTTATTGTCAACTAACTTTGTTCCAATTTAGGTGTTGTTAGCTTCTATTGATTCTGGTTATGGAATATAGGATCACATTCTTGAAGAAATTTAATTTTGTTCAGTATTATTAGCACCTTTTGTGCTGCATTGTATTTAGGTTATATTTGATACTTCCCATAAATTTTTTTCCAAGGACACAGTTGGTGAACTTTATGCCGTTGCTCCAATATGATACTTGGGGATTGTCACCTATTCTGTATTTTGGAGGATGGGGAGAATGGCAACATTTCCATTTGACTTGTGCTTTAAAGGCAGTACTTTGACGGCCACAGACCACATGGAACCCTAAATTCATTTTCTTTCATGCAATATCCTTTTTGGATTTTTATGTTAACTTTTTTTCTCTTTTGTTTTATACACATGTATAATCCTCTCCATTAATCTATCATCATCTTTTCATCTTCCATTGCCTTTATATCATTTTAACAAACCTTATTTGTCATGAACTCAACTGAATTTAAGTTTCCATGCCCTTCTTTATTTCATATCCTCAATGTGATCATTTTCATGTCAAATCATTTTGGAGATTTTTTTCCAAACATCAACCATTTTGTTGTTAGGCAGATTTCAATTTGATCCATGAAAAGCATCCTTCAAGGTTGCAGAAAGAATTAGGATAAACCCTGGTTTTGGTCCCTATATATTGACCCAATATTCTTTTTTATCCTTGTACTTTAAAAATCTTCGGGTTTTTGTTTAAATACGTCCCTAGTGCTGTCGTGGCAGCATATGTGGCTAGTATTTCTGACATGGCGGTTTATGTGGCATGCTGGCATGGCATGACAAAATGAATTTTGAATAAACTATTTTTTTTTAATAATGATGTGGCATGCTGACGTGGCATGCCACCTAGAATGAAAAATTAACCGTATTCAGTTCGTATGCCACCATTACTGCCACGTCAGCACCAAGGACTTATTTGAACAAAAACCCCAAAGTACAATGACCATATCGAAGATTGTTAAAGTACAAGGATGAAAATGGACATCGGGTCAAAGTACAGGGACCAAAAATGGCTATAATCCAAAGAATTATAGAAGTGAGATTATGATCTGATTGCCATTGAATTGTGTTTTCCCTTTATTTCTCCTTTTTTGTTTCTGCAACTGCAATTATGAAGTTTTGAAACCTTGAGGCAATTATTATTGGTTTAGATGCAATTTATGAAGTAATGATGGAGGCAATAACCAAATTTTCTGAAATCCTTATAGTGGCTGCCACCTTCAAGACTGTTGTGATGTGCACCGATTTACAATCTTGTGTTGCTTGTTTGATTTATCAGGCTGATAATATGATAGATCAGATCCAGATATTTAGCAAATTAAACTCTTTAACAGCAAGTCGCAGTAGCTGTATGGGTCTTTGTGCTGGCTTTGTTGCTGCTCCAAAATGTATTTGCAGATACATTCATGATCATAATGGAATCCTGTATTTATATGTTTTCATCTTTTAATATTTTAAATTCTTAAAACAGAGGATATGCGTTTTTCCCTTCTCCTCCATGTGGATCTTTTTATTCCATTTCAGTTATTGATTAAAATCACCAATCCGCATTCAATTCGTTAACCAATCCCCTTTGAAAGTAAATACTCTAGTCTAACTGTCTGCTCTTTCTCGATTGGCTGTGCCCTCTTCTATTAAAGTGTTTGGTGAGTTGTAAATCTTGAATGCCAGTGCCTCCATCATCTAATGATCCTTTTTGTATAATTTTACTAATTATATGATGGTTCACAATTAACACATGTCATCAATGAACATCTGGATGAACAAGTTTGGCTCTCCATTTCGGCTGAGGTACAAGTTGGTACCTTGAAGATTAATGAATATTTAGGTTTGTTTATCTTAATCCTTTATGCACTTTTAACCAGAATATATTCATAGCATGTGAGTTCACTTGCTTTGGTGTTCATATAGTCATATACCATTCAATATTACTTTATTGAATAGAAAATTGTCCTCTATCTGCTTGAATATGTACCTTAAGTTTGGTTGTGTTTTCACCACGTCATGTCTGCTGAGTGATGCATACGTTATCTTAAGTCTTGGTCTGTGGTAGAAGTATTGATCAAAATATTTTGGCTATGCAAGAGTTGCTAGCAAATTGATGCCTAACTTTGTAAAGTAAGTTCAAAGAGGAGATTCTCAGGTCTTTTTTGTTAGCCTTTATGGATTTGAGCAATGTATCTAACAAATTTTCTTGGCATTTCTACAGGATTCAAGGATGATACATGTTAAGATCAAAGTGTTGTAAGGGTTGTCATTAGATAGTGAAAAATGGTAAAGGGCTCCATTTTTTCCTTCGATGCAATTAGTGAGGCAACAAGGCTCGAACCACTCACCAACAATGTAAACTGAAGTGAAAACTAACATGGTTAATTACATTAGTTAGGAATTTTTCCCTGATGGAAGTAATTAGGAAATAAATTCTTGTTGGTATTTCATTTTATTACTAAAAGAACTCTTTAATCCAGCATCTCCCAGCATAGATGATCAAACCAAGCATGCATCCAATCTCTATAGAATGCATCCGTATCTATAAGAACCCCTCATTTATGCAGGATTTTGAATAATCACTTCACTAATTCACTTTTCTGATTGAATCTTTGCATGTGGTGCACTGGCTTGTCTTGAAGTGGCGAGTTACCGAAACACCTTGTTTGCATCCCTTCTATTTTCTGGAGTCCGTTGAGTGATTTCTCTAACTAATTGAAAACTGTAGATAGAATAGGCTTCTGTTCCAAGTTTTTTAAGCATTGGATTGTTACTCAAATCTTAGAATATATATATAATCATGATAAGATAAGGTCGTCCGTAAACACTATTTATTTGCGGTCGCCGCCCATTTGACCACCTGGACATGTTTAAGGATTTCCAACCGTATGGTTGAAAAGAACATCGAAAAATAAACTAGCATGTCAATTTTCATACAATTTGGGAACTTGTAGGGTCTTCATCTTAACGGGTGAAAATTTATAGAAATCTCACTGGTTCAAAATTTCACCCGTTAAGATGAAGACCCTACAAGTTCCCAAATTGTATGAAAATTGACATGCTAGCTTATTTTTCGATGTTCTTTCCATCCATACGGTTTGATTTCCTCAAAACACTGTGTAAGTGGGCCAAAAGGAGGCGACCGCACTTGCACAATGATAAGGCCGACCGCCTAATATCATGACCATATGTATATATATATATATATATATATATATATATATATATAAGAATGATAGAGTGAGGCCGGCCGCAACTCTATCACTCAGCTATGGGGTGGGTTGATCTATACATATCTATAATAATTACATATATATAAAAAAAAACACAAAAATATACATAAGTATATATATATATATATATATATATTATCAGGTCGGCCGGACACTGTGCAGATCCGGTCGGCCTTCCATTTCAGCCCTTGGAGCATGTTTGAAGGATTTCCAATAGTACGGATGAGGAGATCACTGTAAAATAAGCTAGTTTGTCAATTTTCATACAATTTGGTGACCATTTGGTTCTCCCACTTAACGGTTCTTATTTTAGGGAAATTTTAACAGTTCGGAATTTTAACCATTAAGTGGGAGGACAAAACGGTCACTAAATTGTATGAAAATTGACATGCTAGCTTATTTTTTTATGATCTTCCCATCTGTATGGTTGGAAATCCTTTAAACATTCTCCAGGGGCTGAAATGGGCGACGGCCGGATCTGCACAGTGATCCGATCCGATCGGCCGCACAGTAGCACATCCCTATATATATATTGTTAGGGTGAAAATCGGTTTTGATCCCGACTTCACTCTAACGGTTGAATTTATTTAAGGTTAGGACTCAGAACAACACGGAAATCGAGAAAGAAAAATAAAAAAAGAGGCTCAAGCTTAACGTGGAAACCCTTGAATCGGGGAAAAACCACGGGCCCTGCTAGAAAGGGCTAAATCCACTAATACTTCTTGATACAACGTTGTGAAGAAGGTGAGGGGGAAGGAAAATGTTTCTTTTCTGTCAAGGCCTTAGCCTGATGGAGATGATCCCCCTTTTCTTCACCCCGACCCCCCCCTCGGTATTCTCAAAGCTGGGGAAGTGAAATCCCGTCTTTCCTTCCTGAATCTACGCTCTTGCTTTGAATTCAGCCTCCCCAATCCGCGATATGATTGACTTTCTTGATTTAATCGTAATCCGCGTACTGTGATCTCGAAGAGCCTCGCGTCCTTGGTTTGACCGTTGGATGCTTGTGGGGAGAACACTGTGTTTCCGTGGCGAGACTGGGCTCAACCCGAGGGAAAGGGGAGGGGCTTTCCCTAAGGGGGCTGTCAGAGGAGAGTTTTCTGAAGGAAGCTGCCGAAGGAGAGTTTTCCGAAGGAAGCTGTCGAAGGAAAGCTTTCCGAAGGAGGTTGCCTAAGGAGAACTTTCCGAAGAAGGCTGCCGAAGGAGAACTTTCCGAATGAAGTTGCCGAAGGAGAACTTATCCTTCTGGGACTAGCGAGGGAGGCTGGCAAGGGGGGCACCCCAGAGAGCCCTCTACGACTGGACGAGCACCACGTGTTTTCCCACTTTTCTCCCTATCATCAGTCCCTCCTCAAGTATGGTCGCAGCGAGCTTAGGCAATAAGCGTATGATCTACGGTTATTGGTTGGCTCGCTAAGTTTAGCATACGGTTGACTTAACTGACTGATGTTGGAGGAAGTCTGGAGCGGTACTTGTTTGGTCCGCTTCAATTGCATCGGGCCAAGCCTTACCGAAGCGCTAGCGAATATCGAGGCACTGGTACGGGGCAGCCATGCCGACGTTGTGACGCTGGGCGGCTTGCTTGGAAAGTTTTTCGCAGGTGGAACAGTTTTCCCTTTGCCTAGTGTGGGACCCCCAGGTAATGCGAGTATTAAATGTAAAGGGTGTTTTGTCAATGGGCGCGACTCCCCAAACGGCTGCGGGCTATTTGAAGCTATGGGTAGGGTTTGCTCAGATCTTTCTCTTCGGTCGTCTAGCAGTTGATTCGACGTTAACATTGCTTTCTTTGTATCAGCAGGTGAGCCGATGGATGTCAAGTCGGCAGCCGAAGTTATCTTGTCCGCGGTGGGCGCCTGCGAGGCGAAAGAGAAGCGTTCAGCCAGGGAGCTTGGGCCGACCGCTACGAAGAGAAAAGAGAGGCGGAAGGCAAAGGCTTCTGCTGATAAGGGAGAGGATTCCTTGGCGTCGGTGAGGGACATAGAGGAATCTGACCCAAGGGAACAAGGCATTGTCCCATCGAAGAGAGATAGGGAGGTCACCGAGGATGAAGGGCACGAATCCTTCCCTCCAAAGCGGAGAAAGCAAGTCATCCCGAGGAAGGGGCGTGAGGTTCCTTTGGCGTTGGTCATTGTCCCCGAGGAAGATGATCAACCCACTACAGCGCTTACCGAGCGGCTGGTGGGCTCCATTATACCCTATGACCCTCCCCTCAAGTGGAAGGGTAGGCTGACGAAGCTGGCGGATATGCCTTCCTCGGCTACCGCTGCTGCCGAGGATCCTGCTCCTGAAGTAGTCACCTCCGAGGCGACTTTGGCCGAGGCCGAGGGGGACAAGGAGGAGGTTCAAGCCGAGCCTTCTTCCAAGGCCCCTCGACGGAAAGGCAAGAAGGATACGCCAGTCACAAGCCCCTCCCGACGCTTCAGGTTCGGAAAAAGGGAAGAGGGTAGTGATTAACCCGGTCGATGGGTTATTCTATCATGACCCTGTGGCGGATGCATTCTCCTTGGAGCTGCTTCGGACGGACGCGTCCGAATCCATCCTCCAACTGTTGTCTGACCATCTACGATTGAATGCTGCTTTTATGAGTACTTGCTCGATTCCTGCTTCGGGTTCTTGCATGTTTTAAAAGGAACTAACTGTTACTCGTTGCGTAGACCGGCATATTGGCGTAGGCCGGCATATTGGAGAAGGAGAAAGAGAAGATTTTCGCCTCCCTGGAGTTATCTACGAAGCAGTGCCAGAAAATGATGGTTGTCAGGGAGAGTTGGAGAAGGAAGGTTGAAGATTTCTCTCAACAAGTCCTAAAGCTCTCCGCTGGAAAAGAAGAGGAAGACAAAACGAAGCAGTCTCTGGAAGATGCGTGCATGGCAGCGGAGAAGAAGTGCGCCTCGTTACAGGGGCAAGTCGATAAGCTCTCCTCCAATCTGGCTGCGGAGAAAGAACTCATTGCCAATTTGGAGAAGGTGAAGGAGGAGTCCCTTCGGGCTTTGGAGGAGAAGAAGTATCTCCTTGCATCCGCCCTCGGCGAGAAGGCTACTGCTGAGGCCGGATTAGAGAGGATGTCAGCGGAGTTTGCTCTGGACCTAGAGACTCTGAAGCTGTACCAAGAGTAGATAGCTTATCTAGAGGCCCGAGCCAAGGTGGGCGACGAGAAGGACGGGGGCTATGCTGTGGGGGTCAAGTTCGGCACCAACGAAAGTTCCAAGTATTTATTGAATTGGTGTGGAGGGGACTTCCCTTGGACTGCAACACCTTAACCCTCAAAAGAGGGCTAAAGATTTTGGCTGAGGAGGACCCCAACGCGGAGTCTGAGGATGAGTCCTTTGAAGAGGACTCTCCCAAGGCCGACCTCGGGGGAGCGGTTACCGAGTCTGCGGGTGGGCTCTCTTCGGCAGCCGTCCCTGAAGAACCCCGTGCCGAGAGTTCCGCCCCTCCTGCTGCTCCTGCTGACACTCCGGCCTAGGGTGAAGCTTAGGTTATCAAGATTAGATTCCTTCTCTGTATAAGGAAATATTTTGTAACGAATTTCACTTCAACTAAATTTAAGATGCTTATCTTCTTCTGTTTTAATTGCTCGAATGTAATCTCATCTCTTCTTTTGTCTATAAGTTCTATTTTGCTGTTGATGTAACCCATCGAGAAAGGTGTCTGTAGAACGAGGTAAGAGTCGCCCTGTTGTTGGTGCGAGGCGAGTGGTCATTCTCCACTTGGTTGTTTGCACCTGTCCCGATGTTTACGGCACCTTAGCTAAGACCTGGCGTTGAGTACTGCTAGACCCGTGATTCTAATTTTGGAACAGGGGTCAACCCCCTGACAGTTCGTCTTGGATTATCAATCACCTCCGCAGGTCTCTCAAGCTTGCGCTCTTCCTAGAGGCGATGGACGATGACCTTCGCCCTTCTTTCAGCAAGTTGTTCACCGAGGGGAGTCCCTCGGACCATATTCGGCTCCCACCCGAGTTCTGCCAGTTTATCCACCATTTAGAAGCTGGGTCGGCGCTGTTACAGGGGTCGATCGAGCGGTAGTGGGTCGTCGCCTTAGTTCGAGAGGAAGCCTCCGGGGCGATGTAGTTCGGAGAGGGGTATGGGAGTTCTTGGCGGACCATCAGGTGTCTAACGGGGAGTTGCTGGATTCATTTATTGCGGGGGGAGGTTGTTCGAAGTTGAAATTACGGGGGCGGACGGCTTCATGAAAGGATACATACCAGGTCTTTTCCTGCACCCAGATTGGTATTCACAATCCTCGACTTCTTCGGAATCGTCCATGTGAGGACGACGCCTCGTTTCCTTGTAACTCGCTTTTTCCTACGTATTCCGTGGATAAATAAGATGTTAGAACTCTACCTCCTCCTCTTTCTTCTTCTGTGTCCCCCGGATGTGTGTTTAGTGTTCCTGTTTGGGTGGGTGGCTATTGAAGCCCAAGGTATGTGTCTTTCGGTGGGATGGATTGTTCGCAGGGGATGAGGAGAAGGTGAACGATAGCTCCTCAGCTTGTATACGTCTTCTACCGAAGGGACGCCTGCGAGGGATCCTCCGCTACGCCGATCAGATCCTAGAAGTAAAGATCTATAGCCGGGGTGGGAGAATAAAGATGTTCAGTTCCGACGTCTGCCCTGACGAGAGCCGAGCCCCATCTTCCTTTCCTTTCTCTGGGCTTGATATTTAAAAGGAGAAGGCATTGTACTGACCACGTCTTTAAATAAAACGTTATAATCTTATCTATGTCGTGCTTTCTCTTTTTCGTGTTCCTTCGTTCTTTACCCTGTTGTTGGTTTCGTGAACTCTGGATGCTCTTCGGGTGAGAAAAATCACTTTGCTTACTCAATCTCCCCTTCCGCTTTATAATTCCATCGCGAGGTTTGAACGTAAGTGCAGACTCTTCGACACAGTAGGGCTCCTTTGTGCCGAGCGGGCGTTCTCAAGGGGCTTTCGTAGATGTCCCCCGAATCGTTATGATTGTGTGGGATTGGCATTCGAGGAGGACATGCCTTCGAGCCGAGGCGGCGTTTACGAAGGGCTTTTGTAGATGTCCCCCGAAGCGTTATGATCGCGAGGGATTGGCATTCGAGGAGGACATGCCTTCGGGCCGAGGCGGCGCTTACGAAAGGCTTTCATGGATGTCTCCCAAAGCGCAATGATCGCGAGGGATTGGCATTCGAGGGGGGCATACCTTCGGCCAAGGAGGTGTTCATGAAGGGTTTTCGTAGATGTCCCTCGAAGCTCTATTATCGCTAGGGATTGGCATTCGAGGAGGACATGCCTTCTGGCCGAGACAGCGCTCACAATGGGCTTTCGTAGATGTCCCCCAAAGCACTATAATCGCGAGGGATTGGTATTTGAGGGGGCCATGCCTTCCGGCCAAGGCGGCGTTCACGAAGGGCTTTCGTCGATGTCCCCCGAAGCGCTATGATCGCGAGGGATTGGCATTTGAGGAGGACATGCCTTTGGGCCGTGGTGGCGTTCATCAAGGGCTTTCGTAGATGTCCCCCGAAGCGCTATGATCGCGAGGGATTGGCATTCGAGGGGGCATGCCTTCGGGCCGAGGAGGCGTTCACGAAGGGCTTTCATAGATGATAACATAATGAACAAAGTACTTTGAGGGCAAAGATTCAGTTTTATTGATAGTACCGCCAGAAATATTCTGAGTGATAGGGGCGTTTAAGTCTTTGCCCGTTGACATTGGCAAGCCAGTAGGTTCCCGGCCTTACAATTTCTTGAAGGAGATAGGGTCTTCCAATTGGGGGTCAGTTTACTCGTTCGGCTTTTATTGCCTTGGAACTGGTTCGCTCGCAAGACCAGGTCGCCCGACTGGAAGGTCGCCTCCTTCACTCGGGAGTTGTAGAGGCGCCTAACACTCTGCCGATACGCTGCAACTTTGGCACTAGCCCTATCCCTTCTTTCCTCGAGGAGGTCAAGTTCGGCTCAAAGTTGCTCTTCATTCCTCGCTTGGTCGAACTCTTGCGTCCTCGAGGTGGGCACCAAAACTTCAGCTGGGATGATTGCTTCAACGCCGAAAGCGAAAGCGAAGGGGGTTTCTCCAGTGGGCATTCTATTCGTAGTTCGGTAGGCCCACAAGGTACTTGGGATTTCTTCCACCAGCTGGTGCCATTCTGGAGGACTCGGGTCTTCAATCTGTGAAGAAGAGCGCGGTTAGTGACCTCTTCTTTCCTATTCGTATGAGGGTGAGTAACAGAGGTGAGCCTGGACTGAATCCCAAGGTCATCACAGAAGGCCTTGAAAGCAGCATTGTCAAACTGGCGGCCATTATCCGTGATGAAGGCTACAGGGATGCCGAAGCGGCATATGACCGATTTCCATAGGAAACTTCGGCAGCTTCTCTCTGTGATGGACGACAACGGCTTGACCTCTACTCACTTTGTGAAGTAGTCGATCGCCACTATTAGGAATTTCTGCTGCCGTGTGGCTATGGGGAAGGGGCCGAGGATATCTACCTCACACAGCGAGAAGGGCCTCGAATTGACAATTGGTGAGAGTAAGGTAGCTGGGCGACGCTGTATGTTGGAGTGTCGCTGACAGGCACCACACTTCTTAACAAACTCCTTGGCATCCTTGGCGAGGGTGGGCCAATAGTACCCTTGCAACAGAACCTTGTTGCTGAGAGCCTTTCCTCCGAGGTGATCCCCTGCTATGCTCTCATGTATTTCACGAAGGACTTGGCTTGCCTTAGAAGGGTTCAGGCATCGGAGGAGGGGCAGAGTATAGGATCTTTTGTATAGTAACCCATCTACACACTATACCGGGTCACTCTAGTCTTCACTCTGAGCACCTGCTTCGCGCCTAGCGGCAGTGTCCCATCCCGTAAATAAGTCAGTATTGGGTCAACCTAACTAGGCCACCATCAATCTCCATCAACTCTACTTCGGGTCGGCAATCGATGGTCCTCGTCGCCAGGTACTGCAGGTTAATCCGCCTACCAATATCTACATCCGAGGAAGCCAGCTTTGATAGGAGATCAGCTTCTTGGTTTTGAGATATGGGGTTCTTGATGATGTGGAAATCCTGAAATGAGGAAGTCAACTTCTCCACCATTGCTTTATACCTCACAATGTTATCCTCTCTGGCCTTGAACTCCTCGATTAGGTGACCCACCACTAGCTGGGAATCTGTGTGGGCTTGCAAGTCTTGCACCCCTAACCCCTGGGCTAGCTGGATCCCTGCTATAATGGCTTTGTACTCGGCTTCGTTATTTGTAGCTTTAAAACCGAGCTTCAAGATAGTCGACGTACTGTATCCCGAGTGAGAGTGTAATACGATTCCCACTCCGGCACAGTCATTCATTGCCGAACCGTCTATATGGAGGATCCACTTCGGGGAGGGAGGCTCCTCAACTTCGAAGGGTCCTTCGGCCGGGGCGTCTTCTGGACCTGTCACAGTTAGTGCAACGATAAAAGCAGCCAGTACCTGGGCTTTGATGGTGGTGCGCGGTTGGTAGGTGATGTCATACTCTCCGAGCTTGATTACCCATTTTGTCAGCCGCCCTAAAGTTTCTGGCCGGTGAAGGACTTGTCGAAGGGGATGGTTGGTGAGTACTGTGATCTTGTGAGCTTGGAAATAGGGGCAGAGCTTCCTGGCTGAGATCACAAGAACATATACCAGTTTCTCGAGTGGGAGGTACCTTGACTCGTTATCGGTAAGAACTTTACTGGTGTAGTAGACTGGCTTCTGTAATCCTTCTTCTTCCTTCAGAAATACAGAGCTAACCACCAAATCAGTAACTGGCAAGTAGACGAAGAGCTCCTCTCCGAGCTTCAGCTTAGCCAACAAGGTAGGTGAATGGAGATACTCCTTCAGTTGGGCGAGGGCCTTCTAGCATTCCTCCGTCCATTTCAACATTGGTGCCTTCCGTAGAGCTCGAAAGAAGGGTAGATTCTTTTCCCCGGACCGGGATATGAAGCGCCCGAGAGTGACCAGCTGCCCGTTGAGCCTTTGTATCTCTTTAATGTTCTTTAGAGACCTCGTCTGAAGGATGCCTCGGACCTGCTCGGGGTTCGCTTTTATCCCCCGTTGTGTAATCATGAAGCCGAGGAACTTCCCCGATCAAACTTTGAAGGGATACTTGTTTGGGTTTAGGCTCATTTCATGCTCCCGAAGGGCTCTAAATGTCTCTACCAGGTCTGTCACGTGTTGCTTAGCTTTCTCGCTTTTGACTAGGATGTCATCCACGTAGGCCTCGACATTCCTTCCAATTTGGTTCTTTAACACCTTGTTTATCGGCCTCTGGAAGGTTGCCCCTGCGTTTTTTAGTCCGAAGGGCATGACCTTATAACAGTAGGTTCCTCGGTTGGTGATAAAGGAAGTTTTTTCTCATCCGCCTTGGCCATGCGGACTTGATTGTACCCCGAGAAAGCGTCGAGGAAACTGAGCATCTCATATACTGACGTGGAGTCAACTAGATTATCTATGTGAGGCAGCGGGTAGCAATCTTTAGGACAAGCTTTATTGAGATCAGTGAAATCAATACACATGTGCCACTTTCTCGTAGACTTCTTAACCAGTACAACGTTTGATAACCACTTTGAGTATTATACTTCTTTGATGAAGTCAGCCTTCAGCAGCTTGTCTACCTCTTCCTCGACAGCTTTGAGTCGGTCCGGTGCGAAGTTCTTTCTCTTTTGCACCACCGGCTTGTGTTTGGGGTCTACATTCAAGTGATGCTCAATAATTTCCCGCGGGACTCCTGGCATGCGTTAGCTGACCATGAGAACACGTCCGAATTGCTCTTCAAAAAGTCGATCAGCTCCTCCTGTAGTTCCGGATTGAGCTTTGCTCCCAGGCGGACAGTGCGCTCGGCTGGACTTCTTCGAGGGGCAGGGTCTTTAAGTCTTCGACAGGGGTGGGTCGGCGCGCCTTCCTCTTTTCGTCCTCTCCTTGCATTTCTTCAACTGTTAAAGCCTCAATAGCTTTTCTGCTTCCTTTCCCTCGATTCCTGAGCATGGTCGCGTAACACTGTCGCGAGGTGGTTTGATCCCCTTTTACCTCTCCGCACCCGGCCTTAGTTGGGAATTTTAGCTTCAGATGGCCAGTGGAGACGACCACCCCCAACAGGTTGAGGGAAGACCTCCCCAGGATGGCGTTGTAAGTTGAGGGACACCAGACTACCAAGAAGCTAACTAGAGTAGTGGCCACCTGGTGGTGGTGGTGGTGGGGGGTGGGGTGGGGGGGTGGGGGGGCTTCCGAGGGCCAAAGGGAGTATAATCGCCCCTTCGGGCTAGAGGGGGCTACCGTTGAATCCTACGAGAGATGACTTCATGGGCTTTCGGTATTCGGCCCCATACTGCATCTGCTCGAAGGCATCCGAGAAGATGATATCCACCAAGCTCCCGGTGTCGACCAAGACCCTGTAAATACGGTAAACGCCAATTTTCATGGAGATGACGAGGGCATCGTCGTGCGGCTGGTGCACTCCTTTGAAGTCTTCGTTGGAGAAGCAGATAGCTGGGTACTGGCGAGGCCTTTTTGCGAAGGAAGTGTCCTGCATAGCGCCCACTACCCGTGCATGATTCTTACTGGAAGACGAACTCTCTCCTCCGTATCCAGGTCCCCCTGCAATGAATTGAACGGGGATCTCTTCCTTAGGTGTCTGCCACTGTCTAGATGAGGAACCTTCTCCCGCTGGGCCCGCTATCAGATAACGCCCGAGCCTTCCGCTCCGAACAAGATCCTCTATTGCATCCCTTAGCTGGAAGCAGTTCTCCATCGTATGCCCTTTATCTTGGTGGTAGGCGCAGAACTCTTTGCTGAGGTCCCTGATCTGCATCAAAATATTCTCCCGAGAGGTGTTGAGAAGAGTGTAGTCGTTATACCTGGCTCGAAGCGCCCAGTCCTCTGCCCAGGGGGCCTGTTTCGACCCTTGTCCGTATCTCTTCTAGTCGGGTCCCTCCTCGGGTCTCCTCGCCGAGGCTCCCGACGCTCCCACCTTTGGGGTTCCTGTCTTCTAATCCTTCTTTCCCATTGCATGGCTTCCTCCCTCAATCCTGTCTTCATCTCCTCTGAAGTGATGAACTCCTCGGCCAGGTCGAGGAGCTCATTGAAGTCCGGAGGTGTCCTTCGAGAGAGCTCTCTTTGAAAGGTTCGTCGCAAAGCCCTTCCACCACGACCCCCACGACGAGGAATGAATCTTGGTGGGTGACAGTCGCCATTTCGTCTTTGTAGCGTCCCAGATAATCCCTTAGGCTTTCTCCTTCCCTTTGCTTGCACATGAGGAGTATCATCGGATTTCTCTTTATCTTCCTGCTATGGGCGAAGCGACGGGAGAAGAGGCCTGCAAGTTGGTCGAAGCTGGCTATACTGCAGATCGGGAGGCCCTTAAACCATTTATAGGCGTTCCCGGTACGGGTTTTCGGGAACGCCCGGCACAGGGTAGCTTCAGTAGGATTATTGACCATCATTTCCGCGCTATACGACTCCAAGTGCTGCCTGGGGTCCGTGCTACCGTTTTATAGGCGAATATGCGATGTCTTGAAGCTATTCGAAAAGGGTACTTCCCATATTGCCCGGATAAAGGGAGTAGGCAAATGGGGTACAGTCCTCATGACCCTTTCTTTGTCTATTATATGGTGCCGAGCTCGATGTCCTTGTGAGGAGCGACGTGCCGGTGACTCGAGCCAGGGGAGTACCCTCGTTGGCGGGGTGGTGGAGAGACGGACTCACGACGACGAGGGGATCTGCTGTTCCTCTGGGTCTGCTCCCCGGGCTCACGGTCGCGTCGATCTCACCGCCGAGGAGAGCTTCTTCGGCCCCGTCTCCCGCGGGACTTGTGAGACCTGGAGCTGTCAGTGGAGGGGGTATGGCTCGAACTCTTCCTGTTTGACCTCCGTCGGCGCCTTGTCGTCGAGTGAGTGTCGGATCTTCCACGGCTTTCGAGTGGCGGGTAAGCCATAGGAAGGGTTGCTACGTGGGAAGTGTTGCGCTCGATGACCTCAAGAATTCGAGTAAGCTGCTGAAGCCCTTCTTCCAAGGCCTGGAACCTGCGCACTTGCTGGTCGTTACCCCTATTGGGGCCTTGTGGTCCCGGCTCGGTGGGGAGTGGCACTTGCTCCAAGATAGACGAGGCTTCCTCCATCCCAAGGACTTCATGAGAGGGCCCTGCTTCTCCTTGCTTGTTCTAAAGGATCCTCTTCGATTTCCTGGTAGTCGCCATGGTGCTTTTTGTTCAGGTCCCCACAAACGGCACCAAATTGTTAGAGTGAAAATCGGTTATGATCTCGACTACACTCTAACGGTTGAATTTATTTAAGGTTAGGACTCCGAACAACATGGAAATCGAGAAAGAAGAATCAAAAAGGAGGCTCAAGCTTAACGTGGAAACCCTCGAATCGGGGAAAAACCACGGGTCCTGTTAGAAAGGGCTAAATCCACTAATACTTCTTGATACAGCATTGTAAAGAAGGTTAGGAGGAAGGAAAATATTCCTTTTCTGTCAAGGCCTTAGCTTGATGGAGATGATTCCCCTCTTCTTCGCCCCCCTCGGCCTTCTTAAAGCTGGAGAAGTGAAATCCCGTCTTTCCTTCCTGAATCTGCATTTCCCTAATCCGCAATATGATTGACTTTCTCGATTTAATTGTAATCCCCGTACTGTGGTCCAGAAGAGCCACGCATCCTTGGTTTGACAGTTGGATGCTTGTGGGGAGAACACTATGTTTCCGTGGCGGGACTGGGCTCGACCTGAGGGAAAGGGGAGAGGGGCTTTTCCGAATGGGGTTGTCAGAGGAGAGTTTTCCAAAGGAAGCTGCTGAAGGGGAGCTTTCCGAAGGAGGTTTCTGAAGGAGAACTTTCCGAATGAGAACTTTTTGAAGGAAGTTGCCGAAGGAGAACTTATCCTTCTTGGACTGGCAAGGGGGGGCGCCCTAGAGAGCCCTCTGCGACTGGACGGGCGCCACGTGTTTTCCCACTTTTCTCCCTATTTTATATATATATATATAAATATAAATATGAAATCTAATATATATATATATATATATATATATATATATATATATATATATATATATATATATATATGGGAGCTGATAGGATCACTCGGCCGCACTTGCGGCCGGCCTGATCCTATGAGCTCCCTATATATATATATATATATATATATATATATATAGGGCCCTTCTACTATGCCGCCGGCTGGAATACTGTTCCAGTCCGGCCGCCTCTCATTTTGGCCACTGGAGCATGTTTGAAGGATTTTCAACCTTACGGATGGGAAGATCATCGAAAAATGAGCTAGCCTGTAAATTTTCAAACAATTTGGTGACCGTTTGGTCCTCCAACTTAATGGTTGAAATTCTGAATCGTTAAAATTTTCCTAAAATAAGAATCGTTATCTGGGAGGACCAAATTGTCACCAATTTGTATGAAAATTGACAGGCTAGCTTATTTTTCGATGATCTTCCCATCCATACGGTTGAAAATTCTTCAAATATACCTGTGGGTTAAAATGGCGGCAATGTGACAAGACAATGATCCTACCAAATTGATGTTAAGCGCCTCTATATATATATATATATATATATATATATATATATATATATATATATATATATTCCCTAAATTTCTGCCTTGTTATTACCTAATAAATGTCCATGATATCAATTCGGAAGTTCATATCTAGCTCAAACAGACCGAAGGTCTTGCTAGGGGCATGAAAAGTTATTTTCTCTCGGTAAATAGGTGATGAGTAATTTGTAATTGACTTGAAATTTTACTATTGTTTATATATATACATATAACACCAAGAGATTTTGTTCATTTGTCTTCCCTCTTCTGTATGGTATCTCCATAATGTGGGGATAAAAGATACTTTATTTAATCATTTACTCTATTGGTGCATTTTTAGAATTAACTGAAATATTGATGATTTGTTAGAAAAATTGTTAAGAATCTTCTCTCATTTGATTTCATTGTGCATCATAGTCTAAAGCAACTTGCCACATGGTCATACTACATCTTTGACATGTGACTTCAATATTATAAATCATTTCCTTAAGTTGTTTTCATTGAGATGCTTCATGCCATGCTAAGAAAGCAGGATTAATTCATGCATACATCTCTGTAGCAAGAAATGGGGTTTCAAGAAGGGTTTCAAGAACGATCAACCACTTGCATAGATTAATAGGCTTGATCTAGTGCGGATCCTACTACAGCTAAGCATGTTTAAGCCACCTCAATTAGATCAAATGTAGCTGTTAACAACCAGTTCCTGAAGAGAGTGGTGTGGAGGGTAGATAACATGTGTTTTCTACTTGAGAGAAATGTTAGACTATAATAAATTTTTTTTTTTTTTTTTTAATAAAGGTGGGTAAACCATAAATATGATAAAGCTAGGTGTTACAAAAAGTCCTTTGATTACAATGTCATCCTAAAAACAGCAGGAACCTATTGTAACTCTTTTTACTACCCTCCGTCCTAGTTCTCGTCACCTCTGGATCCCTGAGGTGTGCTCAGTAGACTATGATAAATTTTCATATGCTTATGTTCCTGTATCTACAGCCCTCTGACGGTTTTAGCAAAAATCAAGGGTCAGAAGAAGGAGAAAAAGGCCCAAAAAGAACAACTGGGCCTTCTGCTTCTTGATCGGGCTGCAACAAGGCCCAGAGATGAAACAAATTGAGGTTTTTTCTGGGAATAGTCTCAGGTCTCAACTGAAGCCATGAATCTAGGGAATTTTCTAGGGAAGTGCACATAACTAGAATATATAGGAGTGTTCATAGTGCAAAACCAAAGGTCCCCAGTCTATAGTTTATGGGCGTTGAAGGCCTCAAATGAGCTGGAGACATTGGAGGGTGTTAAATCCAAGCATATCAGGCACAGCAACATGTGTTTCTTAGAGGCCAGGTGGGTGGGTGTGTAGCCATTTTTCTAAGTTATTAAGATGAGCAAATTTAGGGTAGTCTGCATTGGAATGAGGTGCCACAGAGCAGCGATCACAGCTGCGCATCCGTTGGTTGGACGGTTGTCGGAAAGGAAGCCCTGGTGGGCCCCATACAGTGGTCGTCATGTTTTTCTGTGTATTCTTATCCATTGGTGGCTGTTGGTTTAGAAGCAAAGTGTGATAGATTAAGATCAGAGGGCCTATCAATTGAATTCATTTTGCCAACAAGGCCTCAAAACTTTCATGGTTGATACAGAGTTGACCTACTGAATTCATAGTGTTGGCCACAGTTGTCTGATGCTAATATAAATAGGCATGCAATTAAATCATGCATTTATTTCTATTTTGATTTCAACTTAAGTAAACTTGTTTGTCCATGTGTGTTGCTTGCTCCAGCATTCAATCTCCCTCCCCAAGGAGGAGGATTACTGTGAAAGATTTTGTTTGATAGTTTTCTGAACTTACAAGTAAAGGTTATTTGATGTGAAATTTTACCGCCTTATGCATCACAAGATTTGTGAAATATTACCGTCTTGTGTTTACAATTTGAAACTCGTAACTTCATTTTATCTCTTTGTAGATGGTAACAAAATAAAACAGCCTTGGTTTGTTTGATCCTCTTCTGCTTGTGGAGAATGAATTTTGTTGCTTAAAGTGATTACCATAGAATATAGAACAGGATTTTATTTATGGGACAAACATCTGAATTAAATAAGATTTCTTGATCTTGTGTGTGATTCCATTAGGAAAATCATTATTTAAGATGACCACCTTCCTGCATTTAAAAGATTCCGACTATTATTGTCCTCTCATGAGTCATTCCTCCTTATCGCAATCACAGCATGTAGGTGGCACCACCAAAAACAGAAGAAAATTGTGTGCTTGCTTATGGGGGGTTCTGTTTAACATGAGTGACACAACCTTGTTGTATTTTTAATGTGTAGGTCTTCTTGGTAAGCATTACTCAAGCTTAACCAATTGGGTGCGTCATCTAATGCAAACTATCATATGATACCTTACCATTTAAGTTATACACATGGAGGGTCTTCAATTAGCCTATTGACTTTGATTATAATATTTGATGTCAACTAACACCTCACTAGCCCACATAAGCAGAATCTTAACCCTGCTGATGCTGAGAAGATAATTCTCGCAGGAGCAGTAAGCATATACGTATATGGATATATATATATATTTTTTTCACCCTCTGTTTTTCAGCTTGGAGATGAGCATTGAGAAGAAAGAAATAAATTCAGCCTCTCAATATACAAATGCTGATCCGAATAAGGTGTGGATTTGCTTTATTCAGAGGAAATCAGTGTAAACAATAAACAAGAGCTGCGAGTGTGACTCATCTGTGCAAAGGACAAGAGGTAATGCCTTTTAATTTACTGATTCTACTCTCCCCCCTTGCCTCTACCAGCCTTCCTACTTGTTTCTTAGTCTATATATATTGAATTCTAGTGAGATACAATACAATTGCCTGATGCTGCCTGCACTCATTGGAGTTGTTGCAGTGTTTCACTGCATATACACAGTATTTCTGTTAGATTAGAAGGACATTATGTAGGAACCCTGTCCCTGAGATTGGTAGGAGGGATGAATCCTCATCAATTACAAAGATCACACACCTAGACGACCGATTATGAATTTTTTTCTTCACACCTTTTGAGACTAACTTCACGATGATAGAGGCCTAAACGGTCACGTCTTGTGATTAAAGCATGCCTCGCATGTCGGCAGAGGGGAATAGAAATATAGAATAGAATCCACCATTATCAAAAGCCACAGTTGATTGTTGGAGATAGAGATGGAGAGATAGAGAAAGAAAGACAGTGAAAGAGTTGGTTTTAAATTGAAACTTTCTGCTAGACTTTAGAATATTAAACCATGAGATGGTGGGTCACATGCTCTCCTCCCTGTTTCCTTTATTATTTTTATCTATGGAGAGATCCACACTGTGGGATTGGCCTTACAACATGCCTCTTGGGGACCAGCAACACATGAGGAAAAACACACAACACTCCGTGGTCTGTGTAACATTAGAAAGCCCCAACACCCATAAAGGGGAATGTGCAACAAGACATGCATGTTGAGCTAAAAGGTTAGAGATGAAGCCTGAGAAGCTCTATACTCCGTTAGAGGAGCAACCTGCTTTTACTTGTGCTGGGTGAAGAGCTCTTGCTTTTATCACTAAAGATGAAAGATCTCTCATGTGACCTTGTACCCCTCACCATGTGCTTCACAAGCCTGAGCTTTTCTTTGTTTACTATATAGATATATATAAAATCCTTGTGATTTAATTTAATTTAATTTATTTATTTTTTTTTTTTTTGATGATGATGAGAAAGGAAGGACACATGGTGGGGAGACAAGAAAAGCAAAGGTAGGAGTGAAGAAAAGAACTAGTTGGGGAATAAGGATGAAGTTTACCTTCTACAACAGGATCAATCAGCCTCAATGCAACAAGAAGAACCAATCAAATAGTTGAATACAAATGCTGTACATTGGCCAACAAACAACTTGCAGGGCTCCACCACCACCCCATTCAGGTTAACAGCAACTCCAACACTCCTGGCTCTTGGTCGGTTGGTACACTGACAATCAATGCTATCAGACCCTGTCCACCACCCCCCACCACATCCTAATTTCTTTCACCTTCGGCTCTTCCTGTGCTAGAGGCTGGAGCCACCACAGCACAATTGTACATATATTTATCTACATCTAAAATAAATGACTACAATATTGCAAAGGATGATCATGATGATTAGATAGATGATGAACATGATATATAGAACATGATGGATGAGGAACAGCAGCAGCAGCGCAGATTGAAGTAGTAACTAATTTCTCAAGGGTATTCTGGACATTTTCCCAGGTTATACACCTAACGATCATAGAAGACGACGAAGGTACAAAGAACAGGAGTTAGCAATCATTTGATCAGTGAGGTTGAGATTCTAAAAAATCCTATGACTCTAAAAAAAAAAAAAAAAATTATATAGAAAAAAAAGGTTTTTCTTTTTCTTCTCGTTGTTCTTCTCGTCTTTTATCATTGGAAAGAAGAGTCGTCAGTGATGGACGGTGGTGATGATAAGGGCCGGAAGATGACAGGCGCACCGTACTGCGGGTAGAGGAGCATCAGGACCGTGGGTGCGTGGACGTAACTGGGCGCGAGGCGAAACGAGAAGCGTTGAAGTATGATGGCCACGGTGAGCTTGGCCTCCAAAAGGGCCAGATTTTTTCCGATGCACATGCGGGCGCCCAGCCCAAATGGTATGAAAGCGGTGGGGTGCTTGGCCGCCCTGGCCCCCTCCCCGAACCGGGCAGGGTTGAACCGGGCCGCGTCCGGGCCCCACAGCTTAGTGTCGTGATGGACGCCTATGATCGGGATCAGCAGCTCGGTCCCACGCGGTATCTTGCACCCTCCCAGCTCCACGTCAGCCTTGGCCCTCCTTATCGTGGCCACCGCCGGCGGGTACAGCCTCAGCGTCTCGTTGAGTATCATCCCCAGCTGCACCAAATTAATAACCAACCAATCAAACTAACTATAATTGATTGTTCCGGCGGAGCACGCGACATGAATTGATGACAATGACATACCGTCTTCAGCTTGGCGAGGTGGTCGCGTGAGGGGATAATGTCACGTGAGCCGCACACGCGGAGGACTTCTTGGCGGGCGAGATCCTGCCACTCCGGGTGCATGGCTAGGAGAACCGTGGTCCACGTCAGCAGGTTGGAGGTGGTCTGCTTACCCGCGAAGAAGAAAGTCTTGCACTCCTCCACGATATCGTGGTCGGTGATGGCGTCCGAAGAAGGTGTCTTGGTGCTCGCATTGATCATCTGGCCGAGCAAGTCCTTAGGGCAAACGTCCTCATCATTCGTCTTCTCCTCCTCCACTTCATCAGAGCTCCTCCTCCTCCTCGCCTTTCTCCTCTCAATGAGCCCTACCAGATCCTTCTTGATCTCTTTGTCCAGCCTCCAGGAGCTGGTGTTCCTCTTAGTCGGCAAGAAGCGGTATCCGGGGATGAGGACTTTGCGGAAGGCCTCGGCGGCGAAGACCATCTGCCGGCCCTGCAGCTGGAACACGGCCTTGCCGTCGTCGTAGCTGCGGCCGAAGGCGGTGCGGGTGATGGCGTCTTCGGTCACCGTCTGGAACCATTCTGATACATCGATCTCAACCTCGCCGGACTCAGTGGGTATCGCCAGCCATTTGTCCACCATGTCCACCACCGTCTTTCCAATGTAGGGAATCAGCAACTAATTAAGGTAGTAAACAAATTAATTAAGAGAAATTATTATAAATAATGTATATATTTCCTTCATTGAAATTAATTAGAGAATGATAATGCATATATATATTATATACTTTGAGGTTGTCCATGTGGAAGGTCGGGGTGAGGACTTTGCGATGGTGAGCCCACTTGGCGCCGCGGAGGCTGACGAGGCCGTCGCCCTCGAGCTGGCGGACGAGAGGGTGGGACTCGTAGCGCTCGAAGGAGTCGGCGCGGGAGACGAAGATCTCGCGAATGAGGTCCGGGTCGGCCACGGTGAGCCGAGCCGTGGGGCCGAACCATAGTAAGAATGTTGAACCTGCAGATGAACCAACACCAACAACAACAACAATTTTTACATTTTCATCATCATAAAAATTAAAAAAAAAGGCAATTAAATTAAAGGATGACAAGATGATATGGATGATGGTTGAGGACTGGACAAGGAAAGGGCAAAGTGATGTATACATGGGTTGCATCAAATAGTTAAAGTGGTAACACCAGGGAAGTGAATTAAGCTATAAGCCCATCATGGGCCAAATTTCTTTCTACTTTCAAATGCACCGGATAAGGATGAAAAATTTCCTTTTTTTTTTCTTTCTTTTTTTCTTCCACTGAGGAGGACCAAGCAAGCAAGCAAGCAAACAGCATGGAAGAAGAAGAAGGGAGCATGAAAAGAAAGGGGGGATTTTATTTTATTTTTTATAAAATAAAAATAAAAATAAAAATAGTGCAAAAAGAATGAGAGAGAGAGAGAGAGAGAGAGAGAGAGAGAGGGGTAATTAATTAAGAAACCCCACCATAGAGAGTGTGAAGATGATAATCAAAGTACAGTAGAGACTAGAGATGAGAGGGAAAAAAGGTTAAGGAAGAGAACAAAAAGAGGAAGGGATAGGAAAGAAAGAAATTAATACCATAGATCTTCTTCCAATGGTGGTAGAAGGAGAGAACTCTAGGTAGGATGTTATGTGAGTTATGAGGCATCATTGGCTTGGAAGAAGCCTCCAACATGTAACCCACCATCTCCTTTACATTCCCAAGAAAGAATTTGTATGGAGGCCCTCTGATTCCCTGCCTTGCAAAGTGCTCCTCCAGCCTCCTCGGCCTCCACCAAAGCAACTCCAACACCTTCATTACCATCACCAAACTCATCCCCACTGCTACAAATGCCATCACATACCTCCATGCTCCTTGCACTGCTGGCCATGCCCATCCCAACTCCTCCTCCATCGATCCTTCTTGCTCTTTTTCTCTCTCTCTCTCTGTCTCTCTATATGACTCTGTGGATGGATGGATGGATGGAAAGGGAATGTTTATATATATATAAAGAGCCAGAGGAGGGTTGAACATATAATAAATATATACATACAAGGGAACTTTAAAGAGGAGAGAGAGAGGGAGAGTAGAGAGAAAGAGAGAGAGAGAGAGATAGAGAGAGAAGGAAGGGTTTACTTATGTGAGTGAGTACAACAAGGCCGGCGCCGTTGCGTCCGCCGTCGGGGTTAAGAGGGGTCAACGAATAAAAAGGGTAAAAGTTTGGTGTGATGGGACAAAAATAGCCTCGGAGGTTTAGACTAAGGACAAGCATGTGTTCTCTTTTGTTTCTTCAACTTTGAAGTTTGAAGAGAGAGAGAGAGAGAGAGAGAGAGAGAGAGAGTGGCCGTATGAGACAAAGGCATTTAAAAAGGGAAGTTATAGAGAGCTTTTGTTTAGAGAGAGAGATATAATAGAGGAAAAGGAGAAGAAGATGAAGGTGGCGGTGAAAGAGAGAGAGAGAGAGAGAGAGAGAGAGAGAGAGAGAGAGAAGAGACTGGGACTTGTTATGATTGTATGCTATGAATTTGACAATTGACGACACCCAGGTCTCTCCATTATATGAGAAGCTGCTGGTGCTCCACAGATGAATCGCATTTAAGGCCTTTTCTGTCCTTTTGGTATGCTGCTGTATGTAGTTTACTGTTTACTGTTTTGCTCCTGTATCAAAGAGAGAGAGAGAGAGAGAGAGAGAGGGAGAGAGAGAAACTTCATCAAAATTTCATCCCTTGGATCTTTCATCCACTCTCTCTGGTACTACTACTACTACTCTCTGCTGTTTTCTTAAACTCCAACTTGTTGTCCTTTCTCAATCATCAGTCATGTCGTCTCCCAATAATACTGCCTGGCTCTCTCTCTCTCTATATATATATAAATATATTTTCATCTGATTGAGTAGTACCATTCCAGGCAATGTAAACTGTCTCATGATTTTCATTTCTTGTCTTCTCTACTCTGATAAGAATGAATGAATGAATGGATGCATCAGTTTTGTGATAATGCTTTGATACCTTGTGCAAAATGTTCACCTGTTTTGTGTCCTTTGGCTTCTTTGCTGTTCTTTATTTTTTTTTAAAATTTATTTATTTTCATTAACCCTCTGTGTGAAAAAGTGAACTGGTCAGACTCTTCCCTTTAATTTACTTGTGTGAATCAGGTTTTTCACACTTTGTTCATAGTGTTCATTGTGGGATGTTTCATAGTTTAATGAGATGTTAGACATGTCTTAAACACTTTTAAAAATAGAACAACAGTCTACAGAAGCTTGGCCGAACAGCTGAAAGGAAATTTGGCCGAACAACTGAGTGGAAGCCTTGCCGAATAGCTGAAAGGAAGTATGACCAAATAGCTGAGAGGAAGCCTGGCGGAATACCAGAGAAGGCTGCCGAACTACAGTGCTAAGAAGGCCAAGATAGAGCATATGAAAAACAGTGTTGAGGTGGAAACTTCAATTGAGAAGGGCATGTCGGTCTTTTAGAGAGGAAAAGCAAGAGAGAGAGGGAGACACTGAATACAAGAGAGAGAGAAGAAGTTGGGGCAAGATAGAAATGAAGAGATTGCTTGATTCTCTAATCTTAGTGAAGATCACCGGAGGCTGGACGTAGGCCATTGTTGAGCCGAACTAGCGTAAATCTGTGTTGTTTTTCCTTTATTTCTTTGCATGCTTATTTCAGTTAATGTTCCTGCTAAAATTTGGTTATTGCAATTACTTTCTCATTCTGCATCGTGTGCTTCAAGGGTGATTCCCAGAGGAAAGGCGGGTTTAATCACAACATTCATGCTTATTATTATTATTATTATTATTATTATTATTATTATTATTATTATTATTATTATTATGACTTTGATCATGAGACATTTAAACTTAAGCTAATTGAGATTATTCAAAAATGTATTTATATGATCAAACTTGACTCCGGTTTTAAATTTTGTTATTCTAATTTATTATGTTAGACATATATTAAATGATCTAAAACAAGTTATGCGTGTCTTAGGTTTTAAACATGGTTCATAAATAGTTTTGTTTTAGAAACGCTGTAATTTTTATTGAGAAGGTAGAGATTTATTTATAGACCTTTAGTGATAACGTCTCCCCCTCATAAATCATAATAAGTATAATAATAAAGTTTGACGATACAAATTTGACCAATAAAAAATAACTGGAAACAGGACTGGGTGCATTGTTGGCAGACGGGAGGGACAATCACAAACTATGTATTTTTAATCCTGATCTACCTAGCAATGTAAACCTATTATCATGATTAAATAAAACGTAATTTATCCATCTTTTCAAAAAATAAAAAATAAATAACTGGGAAAAAACTTGAATATTATTTAATGTCATAGTAGTTGTCTGAGTGATTAAGGTTAAATCGACCGAATCACATGAATACTTTGTATCTTATTTAATGTTATGGTAGTTCCTCGACAACACATAATATATGGTCTATTATCACCTTATAATGTAAATCTTTTTAGTGAGAGAAAATTGAAAGGTAGAGAGGGAAAGATAGTAGCAAGAGATTTGGTTGTGTTATTTAGCAATGAATATGAGGAAAGATGGCAGTAAAAGAAAGTTTGAGGGGTTGCAAAGAGAGAAAGAGAAAGAAAGAGATGTGAACATGGGAAGGAGGCACATCCTCCGGTGAAAACTGGCCGGTTTGTGCCCTCCCAAAAGGACTCTCAAGGGCCTTCGACCCTTCATTCGTTTTCCCATGGGACCCCTTTTGCCCCTAATCCATGTCCTAATGCAACCAAGACACTTGGGTCCATATGTTCCCCCATGCCACCACCACTTCCTCTTCTATTTATTTATTTATTTATTTATTTATTTATTTATTTATTGACATTAATTAAGATAAGTTCCTCTCATGTCTCACTTCCTCACTCACTTCCTCACTTGGGAGGGTGACCACCCATATTGCCTTATTAATGACTACAATAGGATATTTTTCTATCAACTTATTTATCTATCTACCCCCTTTTATGTATTTCCAATCATTTATATTTTATTTTTTAAAAATCATATACTATTATTAATCTCTGATCAGATAAAGCTGATATGTTTGCATTATTATTATTACTTAAAACAATGGATAAATAAATGGTTAACTAGAAGATACTAAAACACTATCAAACTCAAAGTGACTAATGAAAATGTACATCCTAATGATTCTTCAATTTTAGATGTCTCATTCAATTCGCAAGGTTGGCAAATTTATATGATAGATTTGAAATACAGATTAGTCGAAAACTTGTTTTTTGTTGTTTGTTTGAGAAATAGATTATCGTCAATGTCGTGATCTTAGAAATGAATGGTAGAAATTAGGTATAGCTATACATCAACAACCATCTAACACATTGGACGTTAGATAATCTTTCCTACATCCATCTAAATCATTCGGAAAACATGTTGGTTGTTATGTAATTAATGTGACATTTGTCACCTACATGAGTTTGAAGGTCCTTAGTGGATATACCTAACCAATAATAGGGTGACATATTGATCACTTGAATACAAAATAATAAATTCACTAGGTACATTTTCTATTATACATACAATAAAATTTTCACTTCAAAAATATCAATTTTCTCAGTTAGTTTTGTTAATATAGTCAATAAACACTACACATGGAAAAAAAAAGTTTCAATTTCAAAAAAGAGAAAATCGCTCCGCAATCAGGTTCAAATGGATCATATTTAGTTTAAATCTGAATACTACATGCATCTAAATATCATGGAACACATTATATTATTATCTATTAACCTCTATATATGTATATATATATATATGTGTGTGTGTGTGTCAAACACAGCCTTGCACTATCTACAGAGGAACATGTGCATAGATCCCCTAGAGGAGGAGAGGCTTCAAGCTGATCTCATATGGAGGAGGCCCGAAAGGAAGGTAAAGCCCCTTTTGTAACATAATCCTTTCAACATAATCGTTAAATATGATTTATCTATTTTTTAAATATATATATATGCCCATGTTTTTTTTTATTTTATTTGGGATGTTTTCTTTGATTGTTTTTTATATGTGCTCTTATATATTTCACCAAGAACAGTAAGTTTTAGGTTTGATTCTAACTTCTCAAGACCATAAGAAACATGGAAAGAGAAATCCATGATATGCAATTGATATATGGTTTTCACATGAAAGGTGACAAAAGGATTTGGACTCGTCAAGCATGCCCATGTCTTGAGGAAATCATGAAATGCATTGAATGTAATTTCCTTCACGTTTTCTTTCCTCTAATTTTTTGTACTTTTTTTTTCTTCTGGTTAAATCATTTAATTAAAGCTGCAAGCCACTGCCATTGTTTTTGGAGGAGATCAGTGTTTTTTGTGCTTTGTTGTTGTTGGTTTTCAGAATGTGCTGGCACTTTTTGAGTGGCTATTTTTCCTGTCATGAGATACGGAGACAGTTTTATTAATTATTATTTTTTAATAATTTGTGGTCCAATTCATATCTTTTGGTGAAAGAAAAAAAAAACACATACTATTACTTTTTTGCACTTATAACTTTTAGTCAATTTAAAATTTTTAATTAAAAATAGATTCCTATGTGGTACATGATATCTGGTATATGATGTGGATGTAGGCACATGACGTGTATGATGTAGCTCATAAGCTAATTATTAATATTTTATTCCATCTGATTAATGATATAGCAAGGAGGGAATTTAGGTAACTAAAACTTTTAAATCACAAATTATGACTTATGTTACATGGTAAAAATAACCGTAGACATGTGACCTGATAAAAATCACTAAAGTAGAAACCTAACTATTAGATCAAGTGTTTGGTCATTCAGTAGTTGGGGAGAATTCCCAAGGATGCCAAGAGCTGGAGGATAAGATTCACAAGGGTATAAACTGAGGTTGTCTGCTACGAAGAGGAGGATTCCGATTCCACTTTGAACTCTAGTATCTCTCTTTCTATCCAAGTCCTAATTTGATTGTCAGAGGCTCCCCTTCCCCTCTCTCTCCTGCCCCCGAGTATGAGTGCTCGGATATCTTCTCTTCCTTTGTTCTCTTACTTTTTTGAGCAGGGTTCGACTCGTGAAGACCGAATCCTAGAGGAATTGATCTTGCAGAGCAAAGAAGAAGGAGAATGATCATCGATTATGACTGACCTCTCCATCGAAATCTCGTGAAGAATTCCCATCTTTTCTGATCAATCTCTCTCATTGATCAAGATCTGCTATGATCCCCATAGATTAGATCCTTGATTAACAGTTTGATGTCGTCCATGGGAAATGATCATCTTCTTGATAAAGAAGCTATGAAGCTCTCGACAATAGCTGGAGGCAAGACGAGTCAGATCCATGATACGATGAACGACAACACCATAGGACGCAACGACGACCAAGAGTTAAAGGCCCTCACCAAGACCATCCTATAGTCCTAGGAGAAGTTCAAGACTCGAGGTATGAAGTTTTTGAAGCGAAGATTGAAGCACTCACTGTAACACCGATCTCCTTTTCAGGGGACACGTGTCACACCAGCCAAGTCTAGGGAATGAACCCTAAACCTAAGGCTGTAAACTGCTAATTAATTATATAATAAGTAACTTGCGGAAGCTAATAAGCAAACATATTATAACATAATCTCCAAACTCTAGATATTGTTTAGCACATCATCAAATAAAATATTGTCTCAGACGTAATCGTCTCAAATACAACATAATTAAACTCAACATAAATACTAGACACGAGAGTCAGAGCCAACTATAGGACGTCTCCACTAAACTCGCGATCAGACGACCCTCTATATGGTATCCTGTCTATCGCCTGCAATCATAATATCAAAGAAAAAAAAGGGGTTGAGCTACTGAAGCTCAGTGAGTTGGGAACATATCTGTCGGGTGTAAACTGTACCCGTATAATAATGTAAAACAGTAAATCTGAAGTATAAAACATGTATAGAAAATAACTGAATTTAAAATACTGAAATCTGAAATAAATACTGAGCATGTATATGCTGGTCAAAGTATTCTCTTTAATATGCATATCTGATTTCCTGTTTCTCTGTCTTGTGGATTATTTGTGAAACCGTCATTTCCCCTGGGTAATCTGTACCTGTGCCTCCTCTCTCCGAGATAAAACTCAATCTCTCTAGGAGGTGAGGAATGCGGAATCATCTAATAATCACAAGACTATAATCTCTGACTACACATCTACTTCAACACTGTATGACCAGCGACCTACGAGTATATCTGATACACGAGGTCAACTATATATACGTACACTAAGCACCCGAAAGGATGGAAAGTGTGTTTTGATTTTATAAAATGGAAGTGTTTTAAAAACATATAGTTCGGTATTAAAAACTAAGATTTAAGGCATCCCTCTCCTAACCTAGTGCCGTACTCTCTGGCTCTACATGAGCCACCACTGGTCCATACAAGCATATCAATAAAGTGTAATCTATCTGTTTCTGTATATGTTTCTCTTTTCTGTTACTGAATACTGAGCATGAAATGGTTTTATAAAACTCTAGAAATTTTCATAAAATTCCTAGTTCATGCTTTTCAAAACTGAAATCTATACTGTATAAAAATACGATAAAATAGGCGAAACTATACAGTGAGTTCCCCTCACCTGAGTCTGGTCCGAGCTTAAGTCTGGCTCGGTCCTTCGGAAGCGGTGGACTTGCCTTTGCCCTTTCCTGATAATTATAATATGAAATCTATAAGTTCGGAGGTCGTATTCTTGACTCGTACTCTAAGTTAAACTAAATAGAATACGATAATATAAATACGGAATTCACACTTCTTACTAACTTTACTTATTTCATCATTATCATATCTTGGAACTACTATCATGCTTTTATGGAGGTAATTACTTGCTAATCAAGGCATGATTAATCTAAATATATCGGCAAAAATTTCAGCAGCACCTCCTCTAATTGTAGGAACTCCGAAATAATACAACCATACACACACATAAGTGAAAAAGCACTTAGTGACACTCAAAAGTCCCGTCTTGCTAACTACAATGTTCAGGTTGACTCCTGGTAACCTCAAATGTCCTTCCTCATGAGCCTTGCAACTTCATGTAACCGTCCTTCGTTGCGTACTCCAGATGGATTTCTGATGCTCATACACTGCCATCCGGATCTACCCTTACTCCAATACCAACAGAGGGGTTAATAAACATGAAACATATGGCAACATCTAACAATCCCCTGCCCTTATACATGAACATTTCATCATCCATCTCCAACCCTAAAGTCATGAACTCAATTAGGGCTTTTCCTCGATTAATCCTTCAATTATCTAGTTAATTGTAGGGTATTCCCAAAGAAGCTCACAATGAAGGATGAAGAGCTTGTTGGCGCTGTGAGGGGGCTGACCCGTGAGCTGGTACCGGCGGCGTGAGACACCCCAAAGGGCGGCGGGCGTCAGTCGCTAGTGAAGCTTCACCATGTAAGGCGACGGCACTGCTTGGATCACGTCGGGTGGAGCTCCGGCGTCGGGTGTGCAGCGCGCGCGTGAGGGAGATGCAGACTGATGGGGTCGCGGACCGGCGTCCTCACCGGCGGCAGGCAGTTCAGGTATGTTGCGCGCATGGGTAAGGGAAGAGAGGCTCGCTGCTGGGGGGAATCGATATTGCTGAAGGGGGAGATCGAGAGGGAGAGAGGAAAGTAACCTTTCTTTCTCTCTCTCCTCTCCTCATGTATATATATAACTATAAGTTAATAAAATCTGTTAATTTAATTAATGTAAGAAATGTTTTTAATCATATAATAACCTATCTTATTTAAAGTGTTTGATTTAATTAAATTATCTTCTAAAATATCCTCCACTACAAGGCAAACAACCTTTAGTTGATCCTATCTTTTTACTGTGTCGTCACGAGGGCGACTAATGCTATTATTTGGCTTGTTTTTATCTCGGACCAGATCTGGGAATTTCGGGTCAAACGACCCAGTGACACGGGCTGACTGTAGCATCACGGGTCGTCTCTTCTCCCGACCTAGATCTGTATTCCTCGGCTTTTGAATCAGCCAGATCTACTTTATCGAGACTTTAATTTTTGTCCGATATTCCTACTTAAATAATCTCGATTAATTAATATTTAATTAATCTCTGGTTTAATTAATCTAATACTACCGACCATCCATCTCTTACTATTCTATGTAACTCTGGCCTGGCCCAATAAGGCCTTCTCTCGGCCCTATAGTTGTGAGGATGGATTTTGGTCCATTAAATTCTAATTTTTTTTTTTTAACTTAGGAAATTTCAAAATTTTACTGAATTTTACGTAGTAAATTTTGGGATGTTACAATTCTCCCACCCTTAGGAATTTCGTCCCCAAAATTTCCTTACAATAGATTACTAAAACAACTGAGGGTACTGTTCCCTCATTTGGTCCTTTCTTTCCCAAGTGGCTTCTTCCACTTGGTGATGACTCTACAACACTTTCACTAAATGTATCGTCTTTTTCCTCAATGCCTGCTCCTTCCTGTCGAGGATGCTTACAGGTCCCTCTTCGTAGCTCAAGTATGGTGCTAGTTCTACAGCTTGTCCCACCAAAACTTGATTCGGATCCTTGATGCACTTCCGCAGCATCGATACATGAAAACCATTATGTATCCTCGACAGAGCTTCTGGTAAGATAAGTCGGTATGCTACAGGACCTACCCTGTCGACTATCTTATATGACCCGATGTATCGTCGGCTTAGCTTCCCACGCTTCTGGAATCGACGTATACCCTTCCATTGGGATACTTTCAGGAACACCTCGTCTCCTACCTTAAACTCCAAATCTTGACGACGGTTGTTGGCGTAGCCCCGCTGCCTGTCTTCAGCTTTCCTAATGCGCTCTCTGATGAGTTTGACTTTCCCTGAGGTGATTTGTACTAATTCTGGGCCTAGGATCTTTCTTTCACCTACCTCATCCTAGCATAATGGTGTCCTGCATCTTCTACCGTATAATGCTTCATATTGTGGTATACCAATGCTTGTCTGGTAACTGTTGTTGTAGGCAAACTCCAACAATCCTAGATTCTCATCCTAGCTCCCAGGAAGTTCCGGAATACATGCTCGGAGTAAATCCTCAAGTATCTGGATGGTTCTCTCTGATTGTTCATCTGACTTCGGGTGGTATGCCGAGCTAAGGTTCAGTCTTGTCCCCAAAGCTTTATGCAAACTCTCCCAAAAATGGGAGGTGAATCTTGGGTACCTATCAGAAACGATAGAACAGGTACTCCGTGTAGCCTCACTTATCTGGTCCACGTACAACGGTGCCAACCGGTCCCGAGAATACGTCATCTTAATCGGAAGGAACTGAGCTGACTTGGTCAATCGATCAATGATTACCCAGATAACATCCTTACCTTGACTGGTTCGAGGTAAACCGGTCACAAAGTCCATTGCTATCATTTCCCACTACCATTCTGGAATCTGTAGAGGTACTAACAACCCTGGTGGCTTCTTGTGCTTAGCTTTGATCTGCTGACAGATCAAGCACCTGGCCACGTGCTCAGCAATGTCCTTCTTCATTGTCCTCCATACGTAGTTTTCTCTGATGTTGCAATACATCTTTGTGCTCCCTGGATGCATAGCATAGGCCGAGCAATAAGCTTCCTCCAATATCAGTTGTACGAGGGCTTCCTCATTGCGTGGCACATAAATTCGTGCACCTACCATCGCCGCTGTAACACCCATTTCGCTAATGAAACAGATGTCACACCAGCTGGGCCGGGAGTGCACCAAACCCATAAGCTGTACAATTAAACCTGAAATCAAGGATATGTACTCTAAACAAGATTCATATGACATAACATAACCGGTTACAAATCGGAAGTCATGTTCAAATAAAAATCATAATAGAGAACAACACACAGAGTCATGGGCAACTACGGCCCCAAATACAGCGGAAGAAAACATAATTAAAGTTTAATACAATCTAACAATAATAAACATGGAAACAGGTACGCCAGAGTCAGCTAGACCTCGATCCCTGCTCGAGACATGAGTTACTAACCTGATCCGAGTCTAGATCCTGTAACAAAAAAAAAAAACAATATAGAAAGAGGGCTGAGCTATACAAGCTTCATGAGTATAGACTACTCCGCCAGGTATTGTACATACCTGTCATCTATACTAGAATACTGGAACGTAAATAATGTAAGTACAAACCATGATGATCAACATACTTATTTTTAATCTTGATAAGAATGCTAATACGATCAGAAATCCAGAGAAAACCCACGAGCAATCTCCTAACATATAAAGCATATAGTGAACATGTATATATGCGATGGTCTCATATCATACAAGCGTGCACCCCTAGCTAAAATGTCTCCGGAAGGACTCCAGCATCCACCAAGAACAGCGGTATGCCTCTACATGATCCTGATAACCGGCGCTACATAAGTCCGGTAGATCCCGTATTAGAGACAGGAAGGGGTTTTTTTGTTTATAAAAGCATGACTTTCGCAAACATTTTAGTTTTAAGAAAAACGGTTGAAAACAAAACCCCTTCCTCAACCCGGTCCTGTCTATTAAAAATACTCGGGCTCTATCTTGAGCCCCTGCTGGGCCTCCATACATTAACTAACTAAGGTACAACTTATGATACATGCAATAAACTTTAACTACCCCTTAGGGTATCCTTAATCATATCTCATACTCTGTAAAGTTAACTTAATGATACAAGCATGAAAATACTATGCAAGTATAGCAATAAACCCTTCTGCATCCACAAACCAAAATAGAATTCATAAGAATACGATAGAAAACCGAAATCCGATAAATACACAAATCAAGTCTAACTCTACGGTGAAGTCCCCTGACCTGAAGTCCTTGCAAATTTCTAGGAATCGCTCGGTCCTTCGGTAGCTTCTACTGGACCCTTTCCCTTTCCTAGAATCAACGAAAGTACTAAGTAAATACAAAGTTCGTATTTACCATAACTTAGTTCTATAGTTTAAGAATAAGGAATCTAAGAATACGGAATCTAAGAATACAAAGTTCGTATTTCCACTTAAGCTTCAAGGAGCATATACAAACATTTATACGCATAAAATCATGGTTTTACTATTTAACGAGCATTACATGCCTTTACCACTTCTATAATATCCCTAAGCATGCTAGATTTGCAAGGCCGATCATCTTTAAACATGTAACACTTAAACATGATAATCATGGAGCTATTCGAACTTAAGCATGTCATCATGATCGTTAATAGGGCATTTAGACTTAGGAATTTCATGTAAAATTCAGCGACACCTCCCCTATTTATAGGGCCCCGAATTAATACAAACATGCATACTAATAGTACCAATTATGCATACAAACATAATCATACATCTCATTACTCCATAACTAACAATCACCACTCTTCTATCTCCTTAAACCCCCAACAATTAGTTCATGATTCCACCCACAGCCCACATACCACCAACTAATCATGTAATGAACCAACTAGTGTAGGATTTCTCCCAAGTTAGGGCTCACCGCTAGCTGATAAAGAAGGGTAGCATCTTATGGCGGCGACGGAGCAAGGGTTGCAGGTGTGGTGGCAGGAGCGCAAGATTGCAGACCAACAATGCGAAGTCGTGCAGGCCGAACAGAGCAAGGGGAGGAGGAAGAGGGGCAGTCGGACCAGGTGGGGGCGGCGAGCGGCTGCAAACTAGGGCTCGGTGGCGCGGCTGGCAGAGGGGTGGCCGGATAGAGGCGACAAGGGCGCTGGCGGGGCGACAGTCGCATGGCGGACGGTGAGCTCCAGGCGGAGGAGCTCCGGGGGGAGCTGGTCGGGCGCGGGCAAGCTCACCGGTCGGTAGCTGGCCGAAGTGGAGTCGGGCGCGGGTAAGGAAGGTCGCGGACGGGCAGGGAGACAAGAGATCGAGAGGGAGAAAGAAGGAGAGGCTCAACACTTCTCTTAAATCAATTCAATTTCTCTCTTTCTCAAACCTAGGGTTGTGATATATACATATAACTTTATAATATTTTATTTTAATTACTTAATTCAATACTTTAAGTTATCTTATCACTTTAATTTATTTTAATTTATCTCCAACCCACTTGTATTATTTTATTTTATCCTTCCCAACATTATGTCCCATCGCCCCTTTTTAAATGTTATCTTTTAATAATTCATCGACCTAGATCCGAGAATCTTGGGTCAATGATTTCAGTCATTACAGGGGTCCTGTAGCTTCACTGGGTCTGTCCCTCGTCAGACCAGATCCACAAATACCCGCTTTTGACTTGCCCGATCTATTTTATCGGAACTCGGAGATTTGTCCGATTCTCCTACTTAATTAATCTTGATTAATTAACACTAACGGAATCTCCCATTTAATTAATCGAGGTTATCATTATCGTCCACCTCCAGCTATTCCAAGTGTAAGCGGCCTGGCCCAGTAAGGCCTTCCCTAGGCCCATTAGTTGCGAGGGACGTTTTTAATTGGCCTTAAAATAAATAATTAATTTCCTGTGTTAATTAATCTCATTAATTGTCGAAAATCTTCTGATTTATTCACTTAGAAAATTCGGGGCGTTACAACCACTCCATCTGAAGATAAAGAATAGTCACCACGTCTTCTCTTCTATAGCTTCCTAGCTAGCTTCATCAACTTGGGGTCTCGCATTTGAGCCTCCTTAATCTGGGACAATAACGTTGGGCGTAGGTGAAAATTTGCTAATAACACCCCTAACTCATCCACTGAGAGTTGGACCCCAGTGGATCTCAACTCGTGCAATTGGGAAAAGTTGGTGGTCCCCAACCTTGCCATTGTCTTCCTGCTCAAGGCGTCAGCTACAACATTCGCCTTGCCGAGGTGGTACTCGAAGGTACAATCTTATTCCTTCAGCAACTCTATCCATCGTCTTTGTCGCATATTCAGCTCTCGCTGGCTCATCAAGTACTTCAAGATTTTATGGTCGGTGAAGATTTTACAGGCTTCACCATACAAATAGTGTCGCTATATCTTCAATACAAAGACCACTGCTGCTAGCTCTAGATCATGGACATGATAGTTTATTTCGTGAGCTTTGAGCTGCCTAGATGCATAGGCGATGACTTTGCCCTGTTGCATCAAGACACAACCCAATCCCCTATACGAAGCACATCTATAAATTTCAAATCCTATATTTGTAGTAGGTAGAGTAAGGATGGGAGCAGACACCAGTTGGTTTTCAGCTCCTGGAAGCTCTGCACACAATCCTCAATCCACTCGAACTTCGCATTCTTCCGTAGTAACTTCGTCATGGGCTGGGCGATAGAAGAAAATCCCTCCACAAATCGCTTGTAGTAACCGGCCAACCCCAGGAAGCTCCTGATCTCCTTAACTGTGGTTGGGGCTTGCAAGTTGACTACTGCTTCAATCTTCTCGGGATCCACGTAGATCCCTGCTGCTGAGACAACCTGTCCCAAGAACTTCACTTCTCCCAACAAAAAGTCACACTTCTTAAAGTTGGCATATAGCTGCTTCTCCCTTAATGTTTGCAGCATTATTCGGAGGTGATGAATGTGCTCCTCCACACTCCGGGAATATACTAGGATATCATCGATGAACACCACTACGAACTGGTCCAAGTAAGGTGTGAACACCTTGTTCATCATCCCAATAAATGCTGCTGGACCACTCATCAATCCAAAGGGCATAACTAAGAACTCAAAATGCCCGTATCTGGTTCGGAAGGCTGTCTTTGGCACATCCTCCTCCTTCACTAATAGTTGGTGATATCCTGACTTCAAGTCGATCTTTGAGAAGACGCCCGCTCCTCCCAGTTGATCGAAAAGACCATCTATACGTGGCAGAGGATACTAGTTTCGAATAGTGACTTTATTCAACAGGCAATAATCTACGCACATTCTCAAGGAACCATCTTTCTTCTTCACGAAGAGTACGGGCCCACCCCAGGGGGAGGTACTAGCCCTGATAAATCCTTTCTCCTGTAACTCATCCAATTGGACCTTCAGCTCATGCAGTTCCACTAGCTAGGGCCATCCTGTATGGCGCTCTGGAGAAAGGAGTCACTCCTGGAATCAAGTCAATCGTGGACTCCACGCCTCTATGTGGGGGCAACCCCGATAGCTCCTCAGGAAATACATCAGGAAATTCGCACGCTCCTGCGATCTCCCGTGCATCTACCTTGGGGGCTTCTGCTTCCACCATGTTCGCCAGGTAGGTTTCCTCCGTCTCCTCCATCTGGGCTCGTCTCCCGTAGAAGAGAATCTCCACCTCGCTTGGTCGCTGGAATGTCACTATCTTCCTGTAGCAGTCGACGTTGGAATGGCGTGTCGCCAACCAATTCATCCCTAGGATGGCATCAAACTCTAAGATCCTTATAGGGATCAAATCGGCTGCTAACTCCTGATCATCTATCCTCACATCACATCCCTCGTACACTACCTTTACAACCATAGAACTACCTATGGGTGAAGTTACAACTATAGACTGAGCTAGTCTAGTAGCATACATATCATCAGGTATATTAATTGAAGTAGCTACGTAGGAATGCGTGGATTCAGGATCAATAAGTATGCAGGCATCAATACCGTAAATCTGAGCAGTACCTGCGATTATGTCCGACGTCTCCACAGCCTTCTGCTATGTCATAGCAAAAGCTTGGGCCTCTAGCTGAGACGGAACTCCTCTGCCTCCTCCTCAGGACCTTCCGCCGGAAGATCCTCCTCGGTTACTCCCTGTGCTGCCTACGGCAGAAAATCCTTATGACACTTGCGCATTTTGGCTTCCCGCTTGGAATTGGGAAGCTGCACCACCCCCATGAGCTAACAGGGACATTCCTTCATATAATGGCCTGGTTGTTTACAGTGATAACAAATGCCTACTCCAAGACCCGCTCGGCACTCTCCAAAATGGTATCTCTTGCAGGTTGGGCACTGAGGCCTCTCATGATTCTGGCTCCCTTAAGAACAACCGCCATTGCTGCTGCTGTTGCTCTTCTTGGCTGGCCTTGTGCTATCGTCCATTTGGAAACTGGGCGTGTTCCGCTTCTTAAACTTGTCCAAGAGTTTCTTCTGTCGCTCGAGGCTTAACAACCCTGAGCGCAGCCTCCACTATCTCTGTAAAATCTGAGAGCCCCGACACAGTGACGATATTCCTGATTTCGTCACGAAGCCCTTGCTCAAATCTCTGGCATTTCTCATGCTTTTCATTCATGTAGGAAGGTGCGTACCTCCCCAAGTCAGTGAACTTGGCCTCATAATCGGCCACTAAATGATTTCCCTGGGTCAAACGTAAAAACTCCTAGTGTTTCGCATCTCTATAGATCTGGGACATGAACTTCCTGTCAAATGCCTCTCGAAATTCTACCCAGGTGAATACCGTCTGAGTTGCACGACGTCTCTTGATGGTCAGCCACCATTGCAGGGCAGCCTGTCCTAGTAACAAAGTAACAGTGGTCAATTTCTCTTCGTCGGGACACATTAAAGACTAGAAAACTAACTCCAGGTGGGTGATCCAGTTCTCTGCCTCCTCTGGATCCGTAGTACCCAAGAACTGCGTGACTTCCATCTGTTGGACCCTACTGACGAAATCATGCTCTCGATGCCTCGACTGCTGATAGTTCGGGAATGCCGCAAAAGATTGTGTCATCTGATCATAGAATTATTGCATACCCGGGTTATACCCCGGTCTTGGCTGTGCGCTCGGATAGTACCCTGACCCGTATTGCATTCCTCTGTTGTATCGCGGTCCATACTGCATCCCCTGTTGGAAACCGGTTTCATATTGCATCCCTGGTTGATATCTTGGTCCATAATACATCTCGGGTTGAAGTCCGGGTCCATACGGCATCCCTGGTTGAAATCCGGGTCCATATGGCATCCCCTGTTGGAATCCGGGTCCATATGGCATCCCTGGCTGAAATACGGGTCCATGACGTGAATGAGACCCTTCAGCCTAAACTACTTCTGGTTCTAGAGCTTCTTATGGTTCCGGAACTTCTTTTGGCTCCGGAGCTTCCATCTCGGGTCCATAAACTGGTTCTTCCCGCGGTACACTGGTTGGACTTCCACCTTTCTTTGGTGCCATTCTGAAAGAAAAAATGTGTCAGTAATATTCTCTAACACTTAAAGCAATTATCAAGCTTTACTCTACTGACAGGTACTGCCACCCTAAGGCTCTGACTACACTAGGACTTCCTTAGGATTGACCACTCGCTGATACCATTAAATGTCATCCCATGGCATTTAGTGGTCCTATGACTCTAAGTATCTCAAATATGTCTTCAAGGCTCTAAGATCGAATTCCCTAAGATCAACGGCTCTGATACCACTAAATGTAACACCCATCTTCTTTTCAGGGGACACGTGTCACACCAGCCAGGTATAGGGAATGAACCCTAAACCTAAGGCTGTAAACTGCTAATTAATTATATAATAAGTAACTTGCGGAAGCTAATAAGCAAACATATTATAACATAATCTTCAAACTCTAGGTATTGTTTTGTACATTATCAAATAAAATATTGTCTCAGACATAATCGTCTCAAATACAACATAATTAAACTCAACATAAATACTAGATACGAGAGTCAGAGCCAACTATAGGACGTCTCCACTAAACTCGCGATCAGACGACTTTCTATATGGTATCCTGTCTATCGCCTGCAATCACAATATTAAAGAAAAAAAAGGGGCTGAGCTACTGAAGCTCAGTGAGTTGGGAACCTATCTGTCGAGTGTAAACTGTACCCGTATAATAATGTAAAACAGTAAATTTGAAGTATAAAACATGTATAGGAAATAACTGAATTTAAAATACTGAAATCTGAAATAAATACTGAGCATGTATATGGTCAAAGTATTCTCTTTAATATGCATATCTGATTTCCTGTTTCTCTGTCTTGTGGATTATTTGTGAAACCATCATTCCCCCTGGGTAATCTGTACCTGTGCCTCCTCTCTCCGAGATAAAACTCAATCTCTCTAGAAGGTGAGGAATGCAGAATCATCTAATAATCACAAGGCTATAATCTCTGACTACACATCTACTTCAACACTGTATGACCAGCTACCTACGAGTATATCTGATATACGAGGTCAACTATATATACGTACACTAAACACCCGAAAGGATGGAAAGTGGGTTTAGATTTTATATAATGGAAGTGTTTTAAAAACAGATATTTCGGTATTAAAAACTAAGATTTAAGGCATCCCTCTCCTAACCTAGTGCCGTACTCTATGGCTCTACACCAGCCACCACTGGTTCTTACAAGCATATCAATAAAGTGTAATCTATACATTTACGTAGACTGTTTCTCTTTTACATTCTTGAATACTGAGCATGAAATGGTTTTATAAAACTCTAGAAATTTTCATAAAATTCCTAGTTCATGCTTTTCAAAACTGAAATCTATACTGTATAAAAATACGATAAAATAGGCGAAACTATACAGTGAGTTCCCCTCACCTGAGTCTGGTCCGAGCTTAAGTTTGGCTCGGTCCTTCGGCAGCGGTGGACTTGCCTTTGCCCTTTCCTGATAATTATAATATGAAATCTATAAGTTCGGAGGTCGTATTCTTGACTCGTACTCTAAGTTAAACTAAATAGAATACGATAATATAAATACGGAATTCACACTTCTTACTAACTTTACTTATTTCATCATTATCATATCTTGGAACTACTATCATGCTTTTATGGAGGTAATTACTTGCTAATCAAGGCATGATTAATCTAAATATATCGGCAAAAATTTCGGCAGCACCTCCTCTAATTGTAGGGACCCCGAAATAATACAACCATACACACACATAATAACTAAATTAACAATGATTAATAAACATGAAACATATGGCAACATCTAACAATCCCCTGCCCTTATACATGAACATTTCATCATCCATCTCCAACCCTAAAGTCATGAACTCAATTAGGGCTTTTCCTCAATTAATCCTTCAATTATCTAGTTAATTGTAGGGTATTCCCAAAGAAGCTCACAATGGAGGATGAAGAGCTCGTTGGCGCTGTGAGGGGGCTGACCCGGCGGAGCTGACTGCTGGCTGCTGGCCGACGTGAGGCACCGACGAAGGGTCGACGGTGTCAAGCTACTGGTGAAGCTCAGCTGCGACAAGGGCGGCGCTGCCGGCTTGGATCGCGTCGGGCGGAGCTCCGGCGTCGGGTGTGCTATCTTGTAGCGTGAGGAGAGGCGGTGATGGGGTCACACGTCCTCACCTGGCGGCGGCAGCGGAAGGTGGTTAGGTGTCATGAGCAGGTAAGGGAAGAGAGGCTTGCGGCTGGTTGGAATCGAGATGGCTGAAGGGGGAGAACGAGAGGGAGAGAGGAAAGTAACCCTTCTTTCTCTCACTCCTCTCCTCATGTATATATATAACTATAAGTAAATAAAATCCGTTAATTTAATTAATGTAAGAAATGTTTTTAATCATATAATAACTTATCTTATTTAAAGTGTTTGATTTAATTAAATTATTTTATAAAATATCCTCCACTACAAGCCGAACAACCTTTAGTTGATCCTATCTTCTTACTGTGTCGTCACGAGGGTGACTAATACTATTATTTGGCTTGTCTTTATCTCAGACCAGATCGGGGAATCCCAGGTCAAACGACCCTAATGACACGGGCTGACTGTAGCATCACGGGTCGTCTCTTCTCCCGACCCAGATCCGTATTCCTCGGCTTTCGACTAGGCGATATCTACTTTATCGGGACTTTAACTTTTGTCCGATATTCCTACGTAAATAATCTTGATTAATTAATATTTAATTAATCTCTGGTTTAATTAATCTAATACTGCCGACCATCCATCTCCAACTATTCTATGTAACTCTTGCCTGGCCCAATAAGGCCTTCTCTCGGCCCTATAGTTGTGATGATAGATTTTGGTCTATTAAATTATGATTTTCTTTAACTTTGAGGTTAATATTGATTAATCTGATTTTGACCTAATTAACCCAATTTATAATTTCAAAATTTTACTAACTAAATTTTACTTAGGAAATTTTGGGATGTTACAATCACCAGAGCTCTTTAGATCATGGAGAAATAGACATCCTAGCTCCCACCGCTGCCAAGAAATACTCTGACACACTCAGTGAAGCAGGGTGGCGCTCAGCTACACAAGCCTCGAAGGCAAGCCCCACACCAAAAGGAAGGAGGAGATTGCTCCACCCTCGAGAAGCACTTGGTCACCTCAACCTCGACTTGAGAATTCTCCAAGATCTCGGTTCAATGTCGTTGATGTGTTGCTTCAGGTATGTGCACGGTGTCGCTCAAGTAGTAAAGTACCCAAAGGTAGGGTATTCGAATTTACAGGGAACGACAAAGCTAGTGCTAATTTGAACTCTATTGCCTAACCTAAAAATATATATGGTGATCTATAAAACTAAAGGAACCTAAAGAAGACTATGGTGACAGATAGTGTTTCTAAGGTTTTATCATACAGAGATTATTGCACCCCGGATCTCTGTCCCCTTGAGAATCCCTTGCTTGACTAATTTCTTAATACTGGTTATCTAGTTGGTATATTCTTGGGTCGTGAGAAACCCTAAATTAGCTTGATCCCGATCTCTCAACAATCAAACCCTAGTCTTATACAGTGACTTCGCCATACGACTACATTATTGTTATCATTAACAGGTTCTGCGGTTCCTACTATGAGGTTTTACCCTGATCCGGAGAGTGTGTTGTGTTAATCATCGCGATCACCCGATCTCTTGGCATGCGAGAACCCCCTATTATCTATGCCTAGATCTAGCTTGACCGAGATTTCTCTTCATGCATCAAGCAACTACAGGTATGTGATCAGTGCTTTCATAATAACAAACTACAAGCGTTAAGAACACATGGGTAATCCACAAGAATAATTAAAAGAAAAGCCTAGTATTAAAAGACGGGAAAAAGTCATAAGTTCATCCTAGGGTTCTAGAATCCGAGGCACCACAGGAGGTTTAATCTCTTATACTATGAAAACTTAACACAAGAACTAAGGAGGAGAACATGATTAATGATACGATTATACTTCCCATATCGATCTCTCCTTCGCCTTTAATCTGTACCGTAACCCTAGCCGTCGACCGACAAGTCACCGAAAGCCAATTACCAAAAGTCCCCATCAGAATTGCACCCTTCAATAGACTTGAAAAATATTTCTCTTCTCACCATCCCCATTGTGTAATTGATGCACACAAAACAATATGTGACACTTCTCCAGCAAGTATACAGGGTTGATCAAGTAGTAAAGTACCCAAAAGTTGGGTAGTCGAATCTACAGGGACTGGCTACTAGTACTGGTTATCCTCTATTACCTAGCCTAACTATAAGTAGAGTTGTAAAATCAATCTAGTGGAATTATCCTAACTAAAAGCTAATGCGAACTTTTGGTAGATTGAGGGAAATAAAAGATGAAATATGGCACCTCGGATCACAATCCTCCTAGGATTCCCTTTCTAAAGATTGATTCCCTATTAATGGCTGATTACTGATAACTCCTTGAAGATGTAACAATGCACTTCTCAGCGTAACACTCGATCTCTCGTGATGCTCATGCACCACCCTAACACATGTGTTTGACTGGAACCTATCTAGAAGAATCCCTGGGAAAATACGATATTCTAACAGTTCCAAATCACCGCATAAACCCTTGAGGTGTTGAATGCTCTAACCTACTAAGATAGATGACTCGAGGCACACACAAGGAAAAATTGCACAAGGATATCTAGAAAGATGACAACTTCGGGCTAATACAATAACAACCACATAACCATCCAACATAAACACTAACGTGTTGATGCTATCCCTTGAGGAGATGGATGATTGGGTTCATGCATACAGGACAACCACACAGAATTGTAAGCACAGACAATTAAGATGCTACACAGGAATTATGCATAAAGCAAAAAACCAAATATAACAGGAAATCAATAACAAGTTCATCCTAGGGTTCAGATGTCCAAGGCACCATAGAAGGTTTAGCCTCATGCTATGATCTATCATAACTAAGATACAAAAGAAGGGTATATAGTCAGACATAGTAATCTTCTCTTCATAACGCCTCCTCTGCCTTTAATTCTCCTTGTCAAAACCCTAATTGTCGCTGCAGAAATTACCCAAGACTGAACCAAAAAAAGTTGCTTATTAGGGTTCCGTAGATGGCCTTTTATAGATTTTCGAATCAGTGAAGCACGATAGTGTTCATCTCAAAAATAGCTGATAAGTGTTTAAATTGCTATATTTTATTATCATAACATGTGATCATCATGATTTGGAGGTCGTCGGTACTTAAAATGTGTTATCTTTGTAAATTAGAATAGACCGGGGCAACTCAATGAGAATAGGGATTTGAAGCAAATTCAGCAGAAGAAGGCTGAAAAAGAGAACTAGATGGACCCGTCAGGTAACAGGCGGTCCCATCTATAACACGAGAGATCTGTTGACTGAACCAGACGGGCGAAGAAAGCAGCCATGTTATAAACTATCTGGAGTAAAAGAGCTGAATTCAGACGCCAAACGGACCAGTCCAACTCACAGACGAGACCGTCTAATCAGGATGGAATAGAAGGGTTCAAACCTAATTCAGTAAATGAACACGTACGAATCATCAACAGGGTCATCAACGGGGTCCTATATGAAATATACGGGGTTGTCATTCATATAGAACCAAATTTGAAGCCTGTCTATGTCTTCAAATTTGGACCCGTACGTCTACTACCCCAAGGTCCCGTCTATAATGGACCCTCAAGGCAGTAATGCTAATATGTTGAGACTAAGTGCCTCATAAATTGCATTCTAATCCTGATGGTGCTGAGGGCTATAAATATTGAAGATTAGGGTTTTGAGAGGGAGCTTCGAACTCCATTTACCACCGTTGGACGCTCTCATCATCCATTATCACCACCATCCAGCATGGAGAAGGAATCAACCATCTTGAAATGGCACACCAGTGGAAGAAGCATTGCTAGATGATGATGGTGTATCAGGGGAGTATACGCAATGGTCCTCGCTAACAGCGTTCGGAACAACGTATCACTGTCTTATGTCTTTTACTATAGTTATTATTGTATTTGCTATATGTTCCTCTTTAATGAGGAACTAACCCTTTAGATACTTTGGTATTGATGAACTTTTGGGTTAAGTTTAATGTTTGATAATGTCTCTTGCTTGTTTGATTAATTAATAGGGATTGAGATTTATTGAGTGTATTCATTTAATTGAATTCTTACGTTGCGACAACCCTAGTATTCAAAAGGTTTATATGAGGGAAGAACTGAACGCCTCCTTGTATTATAACTATCTTAATAGAAAGGACTGCGAATGTACGGAGAACTCGGGCATTAAGAAGAATAACTCTTTTATATATCTTATTCTCGCATTTCTTCTAAGAAATAGGTTCCTGAAAACCCCACTCAATGTTAGTAATTCGACCACGATAGCGTTAGTGAAAGCGATATAGGAGCCCTTGGTTCAATCCCATTTGATCAACCCGTAGGAGGCATTTTCTGTATCCTGTGTTATGAACCCACGAGGAATTCACACCCGAGTATCCCTTCTCCTAAATGATTATCCTTAAATTTCATCCTACTCTTCACTTCATAGTGACTCCAATTTCTTTTCATTAATTTCAATACTTAGATTAGTAAACATCACCACTCTGTTCAGGTTAAATAGTAGATAAATAGCTAGTACTAGTACTTCTTACAAGTCCTTATTGATTCGATACCCAACTTCTTAGTCCATTATATTACTTTTCTGACCCGTGCATTTGAGGTAGTAAGCATGAGCATTTGGCTTTATCAAGTTTTTGGTGCCATTGCCGGGGACTGCTTAGACTGCTAGGAAAACTAGGAGTTTACTACTTTAACCATTAGTTTAGGTTCTTATTTTTATTTCCTCATTATTTCATTCTTTCTGTTATTTGTGACCTGAATCAATTGCTTCTTATACTAATCACTTTCTTTATATATATTGCAAGGAACCTGTGCATGACCCGAGCAAGGCTAACAGGCCTCTTGGAAAAAGACAGTGAAATAAAGAGAATATTTCACAGAAGGCTCAGAGAGACAGAAGCACTAATAGAAGAAAGGTCTTTCGAAGGTGAGAAACCTATACAAGTGAAGATACCAATTGAGGTTGAGAATCCTCCTATCATGGCAGAGAGACGAAGAAGACTATCAGAATATCAGAGACCCGAGTATACGGGGGAGGAATTCAGCATTCACCTACCGACAGTGAATTTGAATAATTTCGAGATTAAATCCAGTGCCATGGACATACTCCAAACTCAGTGCCAATTTGATGGGAGACCAGATGAAGATCTCTACGCGCATTTGGCGCACTTTGTTTAGATATGTAACATGTACAAGGTTAATGGAGCATCCGATGATACCATCAGACTGAGAATGTTCTCGTTCAGTGTAAGAGAAAGGGCATATGACTGACTCACATCATTACCAGCAGGGAGAATCAAAACATGGAGAGATATGCTCGATAAGTTTCTTGGAAAATATTTTCCACTAAGTAAGGCTGCACAAATAAGGGCAGAGATAACTGCATTTAAGCAAGGGGAAAATGATTTGATGTCCGAAGCTTATGGAAGATTCAAGTCTTTGGTCCGTCGCTGTCTTCATCATGGATTGGAGCCAGGATGAAAAGTTTATTTATTTTACAATGGCCTCAACACTCACATAAGGCAGCTCGTGAATCTTGCTGCTGGAGGATCTCTCGGCACCAAATTTCCAGATGAAGCTTAGCAGATTTTTGAGCATATGGCCAGTGACGATTCCCTTAGTCTACTAGGGAAAGGAGCCCAATAATGTTGGAGCTATCACCACAAGAACAAGTCAGATCTTGCAGCTCAGGTGACTAAGTTATCTAGAAAATTTGATCGTTTGGCAGTCGGTAGCAGTTCAACATTTGTAGCAACTATCTCCTGTGGCAACTGTGGGGACCATCGGCAGCAGTGAAGTAGCTCCCATAGAAGAGATGCAGTATATGGGGAACCCTTCAAGATCCTAAGGAACACAATTCAAATCATGCATGCCCAATTAGAGATATCCCGGCCTATCATATAGAAATCCTTAAGGTACTGCCACACCACAAGGATCTCCCCCACAACCTCTTAGATATCCAACCTCGAGATTTAATGTTGAAGATGTTTTGGTTAAATATATGGTCAACAATGCTGCCAAGGTCGAGACCCTTAACACCAACATGAGAAATCTACAAGCATCTATTCAGGGCTTGGAAAACAAAATGGGGCTGCTAGCAAAGATAATCTCAGAAAGACCTTAAGATAGCCTTCCAAGCCACACTGAACTGAACCCTCGGGAACAATTGAAGGCTATGACCCTGAGGAGTAGGAGAGAAGTGGAACTGTTGGTGAAAGCACCTCTAGAAGAGACTAGTGAAAGTTCCTGCACTAAGAAAAATTCAGTTGAACATGAGAAGAGTGCAGAGAAGGAAATAGTCGTAGAGTAACCACCCCTCCCTGAGTATCAACCTAAAATTCCCTATCCAGAGAGACTGAAAAAGGATAAGGAAGACGCTCATTTTAAGAGTTTTTTGGAAATGATGAAGCAACTGCATGTCAATTTACCTTTGGTAGAAGTTCTCTTTCACATATCGAAGTATGCCAAGTATATGAAAGAACTCCTCACCAACAAAAGAAAGTTAGAGGAAATTGTAGTTGTGAATTTAAACGAACAATGTTCTATAGTTTGTCAATCCAAATTGCCTAAAAAACTAAAAGACCCTAGAAGTATGGTGATCCCCTGTGTAATCTGAGATGGAATTGAGGAAAATTCCTTGGCGGATTTGGGAGTAAGCATCAACGCCATGCCTTATAAGCTTTTCATGAAACTTGGGCTAGGAGAACTATAGAATACCAGGATGACCCTACAATTGGCTGACAGATCTGTAAAGCGACTGAGGGTAATAGCACTAGATGTATTAGTCAGGGTTGATAAATTTATGTTCCCCGCTGACTTTGTGCTCTTGGATATGGATGATGATGCTGAAGTACATCCTTACAAGGCCATTTCTAGCCACTGCACGAGCCCTCCAAGATTATAAGGTAGAGAAGATATCTCTGAGAGTTGGGGAAAGTGAAGTAGCCTTCAAGCTGCCATCTGCCATGCGCCAGACAATGAGTCATGATGATACATCTTACTCTATGGACGATATTGACTACATTACCTCTGATTGTGTGCAGGAAGCATTATGTAATGATCCACTCGAAGAAGTGCTAAGTCAATTGGATAAAGAGTTAAATGAGACAACTGAGGAACAACCTATCGAGAAGGAAAGGAGTGTGGCTGCTGGTCCGCTTTACTTCTGGAAAGGGACAAGGATAGGAGAAAGAAGAAAATAGCCAACCAAGACAAGGTAGGGCACTACGCAGGTGTCCAGCATGGTGAGTCCCCTATATACTCTAGTTTAGGATTTTCTCAATTTGGAAATTGTTTCAGGGGATGGGCTGGAGAAGGTATTCATGTTTTTAATCCATTCTGAGCTCTAACCAGGTATGTCAAGCTAATGACAATAAATAAGCGCTACTTGGGAGATAACCCAAGACTTTCAACTCCTTTCGCTCTTGATTACTGTATGTTAGCTAGGTATAGGAGGAAATAAGGAGTATGACATGCTTAATCCTTTATCTCTGATCCATTTGTTTAATCCGTGCCCTATTTTGATAAATTTCCATCCCCTATATGCAATGTGCAAGTGCACTATAATAGAGCCCTCTTAGGATCTCTGAAATACTGAAAGAACCTTGAGAATGGATTGATTAAACATGGTAGATGGATCTGTTTTTCTCACGGATGGTACCGTCTACAGCAGGAGCCGTCTCTGTGGAGTCACAGGGACCCTCTATAGACTAACCGACCCCGGCTAATCTATCGAGCGAATTTGCACATCAAACGGACTCATCTTTCTCCTGAACGGGACCGTCTATAACGACAGAATTAGTATTCTAAAGGGTGCTACTTTTCAAAACCCTGTCACTTCTACATCAAACTACCTCCACTGCGCCTCACCCTATTCCGGTGCCAACCTCACGTACAATCCCTGCGATCCTCTAGATGCCTCAGATCTTTTCCTTAGAGCCCTTTAGCAGTAAGAAACCATCAGATACTTCTTCATCTATTGTTTTAGTATTCAGAGCACCCTCATTACAGTCTGTCAAGTTTTAGGGAACCAATTCAGGGTTCGGTAAGACTATTTGCAAAGTATGGGCCAATAACGCGAATATTTTGTCGAATCTTCATTGAGTATGCCATTTTTATTCATCTTGATATTTGCATTGTATAATTTTTGTTGGGAGACGACCTCTCAGCCTCCCGCAGCCCCGTCTCGCGGAATTTGGGTGCCCCGCAGGCCTAGACGGTCTAGTTTGTTCATCAGAGAGATCCATCTGGAGTTACTGACAGGCTGCAATTTCTCTGCTGATTATATTTAACCAAATTCATATTGTAGACGGCCCCGAGACAAGCCAAAGGAAAGCGTCCTCGTGTCAAGTCTTCTTCCCCCGTCCCCACATTCCTTGAGGACAGATTCAAGGAGCGGTATGCGCGACTAATGACCAAGGATTTTTTTCGCACTACCATTATTGACTGGGATGTCCTCAGAGAGCTGGATGTAGCAGACAAGGTTCGACTGTGCCCTCGAAATAGACTCACCATTTTATGTGGAGCCAACTTTGGAGATGTTGAGAAGTTTCGAGGTGGACACTTCCCATTACTCTGAGAACAAGCCCGACACCATTACTTTTCAGCTCGGAGGCAGTATGCACTGTATGAGCTACACCAAGTTTTCTGTGGGCCTAGGTCTTTATGGCAGAGCCTTCACGGAGGTACGGGAGTACACCGAGCTAACTATTGACTACCCCGAGACACCTAGAGTCGCCGAGTTCTAGAGCTCAATTACAGGGGGGTGGTTAAGGGAGTGAAGAAGACCTCATATATTATAGATCCCATCAATCGATATTTACATGCCGTTATCAGCCAATCAGTAATGGGTCGAGATGAAAGTACAGTCTCCTACACTCAGGCAAATTTATTTATAATGTACAACATTATCTATTGGTATCCTGTTCACATTGGTACCTTTCTCGCCAACTTCATTGCCAGGCAAGGTCAGTCTCCTTGCCTAAAGACCATATCAGCGGGACCATATGTCACCTGACTCCTAATAGTCATGGACTTGCTCGGTAACAAAGTGCACTGAACTGAGGTTATCACCATCCAGCCGTTGAGCTTCAGTACTTTGATTTTGATGGGGTTGGTCTAGTGTACCGGTGGTAGATTCTTGCTGATACAATGCAGTCTTGTGCAGTCACCCACCCCGGCCGCCGAGACACTGGCCCTAGTAGCAGAGGCACTAGTGCGAGCGGAGCATGTAGAGGATGATACAACTGGAGCAGATAGATCTTTCCTCGCTGCTCTATTACAACCTCTGCACATAGAGCATATTGAGCCCCATACTGGCCAGTGCCACTCCCAGCTACAGAGCCCAAGCAAGTGTTGCAAAGCATTCTAAAGGAGTTACGAGCAGGACAGTTACGATGGGATATACGCATGAGGATACTGCTTCGTGAGCATACAATATCTCACACACAGTCATGCACCAAGCTCCTCATCATCAGGACCATTCACAACACCCTCATCGGTAATCCGCCCTCCTGTACTAGCCCAGCCCGACGATCAAGAGGAAAAGGAGTAGTTTTATATGATTGATCAGGACATGTCATATTTTGTATCAATAAGCAAGGGCTTATCCCTGTTCTACTCCTTATAGTCCTCCTGTATTTTGTCTTAGTTTATTTCAGACTTTATTCTATGTTTTATTTTTATGAGCTATATTGATTCTCCTATGTTTCACAGGACTTGAGAATGCTCCAATGTTGGCCGGAATCTTCTCCGAATTTACACATGCACTTTGGAAATCAACTCAACGAAATCGGGAAGTCTCTGTTCACCTTTTCCCTTGTTTGACTCTGTCAATTCAATTTCATGCTTTACTGTATGCATTAAGAACAATGCAATTTTTTAAGTGTGGGGATGGGGTAACTGTAGTCTGTATCAATACATTGCAAAATCTTAAGTGTGGGGATGGACAAGTAGCCAAGGAATTCATTGCAAAGATTATCGGCAAATGCATGATTAGTGTAAACCAAGGACGGCATATACAAAACCTTTTTCAGTTTTCCTCTTCTCTCAGTTTACACCATATAGAGATAATTCTTTTAGATTCTCCTATGAAATGTCATGGATACTTAGAGAAAATCTTTGTACAACTATATTGTTTGCAGACATTAGATAACCCATTGCCATGGTTCTCTTGACTTAGAGTGCTAGGTATTATTTTAATGACTCCAAGAGTTTGCGTGACTCTAGTTCAAACTTCTAGCCTTCTGAGTAAAGTCGTAGAAAATGAATAAGCACTGTACATAGCGACTGTGAGAAGAAAAACAAAGATAGTGCTCCTCTACTTTTGGTGATGAAGTAAGCTTGCTTTTTCGGCTCCTAATCAGAGTGTTTCCCAAGCCGAAAAGTCACTTGTGAGCACGAGCACGTGTGTGTAGAGTTCTAATCTTCTGAGTAGTTGGGTGTTCCCGTGCCTGGCCAACATGTGCATCCCTCAAAAAGAAAGACCTACGCTCTATGTTAATCTTTAGTTACCCGAAAGGTCGGATCTATTAGGGATGCACTACCGGAGTTAAAAAAAAGAAAAGAAAAAAGAAAAAAAGAGCAGAAGAATGAAAAAGAAAAGAAAAGAGTAGATTAAGAGTATTTTTTTTCATATTTGTTTATATATAAAATATTATCCCGGTTCTAATAAGATTTAAAATTCTAATAGATTTAAATTTCCTAATCTTAATTGAATTAGGACTTAACCTATGATAAAGCAAGGATTTAAATCCTAAACACAAATCCCAAGACGCACGAATGCAAATCCCAAGTCAAAAAAAATATAAATAAAACAGATAAAAAAATAATAATAAAATAAATAAAAATAATAATAATTTAAAAAAAATCAAAGCAGCTCGATAAGAAAAGTTTGATCAAATTTAACAGGCATGATCAAATTGAGATAGCAACTTTGATCTTATCTTAAGTCAAAATAAAATTAAAATTTGATCTTATCTTAAATAAAAAATAATTTTTTTTTTTTGATTTTATCTCCCCAACCAGATCAGAAGAAAGAAACGATTCAAATTAAAGTCAAAGTTGAGAAAGAAAAGGAAAAAAAAATCGTCTTAAAATAATCGATTTTACTTATGGAAATGAAATAAAAAATAAAATAATAATAATGATAATGAATGAAAAAACTAAATAAATAAAAATAATAAAAATAATATAATAATAATGAAATAAATAAAAAATAATATAAATAAAAATAATAATAACAATAAAAATATATAATAAGTGAAATAAAAAAAATTAAATTAAGTAAAATAAAAAAAAGTTATTAAATTTCATCTGAGCATACGGTTTAGATAAAATTAACTAAAAAAAATAATAACAACAATAATAAAAAGAGTTAGTTAATAGGATAAGGTTAACAACAAAATCATAAAATAAAAATAAATAAATAACTAAAAAAAAGAGATAAAAAAAGAGAGAGGGATTTTGAGAAATCGATAGAGAAAACACAAGGTATTTCCCGTTCTTCTTCTCCATCATGTAATCAGACTTTTTTTGGTCTCTCACCGCCTTCAACCCGCCATGGAGTTACCCTTGTGGAACTCCTGTCGTCGCCGAGCTGTCGCTGTTCATCGCCGTCTCTGCTGAGCCACCCTTGTGGGGCTCTTGTTGCCATCAAAAAGCCGCCCGCCGATTGAGCCACCCTTGCGGGGCTCTTATCGCCGCCGAGCAGCCGTTGTTCATCAACGTCTTGTCATCGCCCATTGAGCCACCTTTGTGGGGCTCCTGTTGTCGCTGAGTAGCCGCCGTTCATCAACGCCTAGCCACCCTTGTGGGGCTCTTGTTGCCGTCAAAAAGCCGCCATCGCCGCCACCAAAATATAGCCCTCTTCTCATGTTTTCTTGCTTCATGAAACTGGGAGACATAAGTGAGCATTCAAAAAAAAAGAAGAGAGATAAAAAGGATTAAAGAAAAAAGGAAAAAAAAAGGGATGAAACAAAGAGGGGCGGCGAAACAAGAGTAAAATTTAAAAGAAAAAAAAAAGAAAAAAACAGAGAGATAGTGATGACAGAGGGAGAGAGAATAAAAAATAATAAAAAAATAAATAAAAAGATAAAACAGAGGAAAGGGCAGCTGACGGAGAAGTCAGAGAAAAAAAACAGAAGAAAAAAAAAAGACGGGGAGAGAAAACTTTAGAAAAAAAAATATATGAAAACAAAATAGAGAGGAGGCGGAAGAGTAAAAAAAAAAAACAGAGAAAAACAAAGTGATTAAAAAAAGAAAAAAAAAACAAAAAGAGAAGAAGAGATAAAAAAATCTAAATATTCAGAATATTAAAAAAAAATCTAAAAAGAAAACTTCTGAATTTTCAGAATATAAAAATCTGAATTTTCAAAAAAAAATTCTGAATTTTCGGAATATAAAAAGAAAATCTGAATTTTCAAAAATATCCTAAAAAAAATTCTGAATTTTCGGAATATAAAAAATCTGAACTTTCAGATTAATCCTAAAATAATTTCTGAATTTTCAGAATCTAAAAATCTGAATTTTCAGAAAAATCCTCAAAAAAATTCTAACTTTTTTTTGGAATATATAAAAATCTGAAATTCTCAGAAAAGTTCTCAAAAATTTCTGATTTTTTGAAGCTTCAGAAAAATCCTCAAAATAATTCTGAATTTTAGTAAAGATAAAAAAAAAATCTGAAGTTTCAGAAAAGCCACAAAAATTTCCTTAATTTTAAATTAAAGAAAAAGGAGAAAGAGAAGACGGGGAAAAAGGCAATATATATCTACATAAAAAATATATACATAACACGCATCTCGATGCGGTAATGAAACACGCATCTTGAGACGGATGATGAAATATAAATCTCAAAATAACACGCATCTCGATGCAACAACGGAAATGTATCTTGAAGTGGATAATGAAATACAAATCCCAAAGTGATATGTATTTCGATGCGATGATAAGACACACACCTTGAAGCGGATGATGAAATACAAGTCTTATAGCGGTATGCGCATCTCGATGCAACCGATGAATATGAATCCTTAATTGGCACAAATCTCGAAGCAGCGATGAGCACGCATCTTAAGGCGGCTAATAAATACAAATTTTAAAGCGACACATATCTCAGGACTGTGATGAAACACTCATCTCGAAATGGTCAATACAAACCTAAATCCTAAAGCGGTGCAAATCTCAAGGCGGTGCAAATCTCAAGGCGGCGACAAAGCATACATTTGAGGCGGCCGATGAAACGCGAATTCCAAAGTGGCGAAGCATACGTCCCAAGTCGGGAGGCAACGACATTTAAATAAATAAATAAATAAATACATAAATAATATGTATACACATCTATACGATGATATTTATATGTGATGGAAATTATGATTTGTAAATAAATAAAATTATTTTTGTTCATTGCCTTTACTCGTACTTTTGCCCTTAATCGGAGGTTCCTAAGACTATGTCTGGGGTAATTAATAATAGAGGTTTGCCTTTATTAGGAATAGAAGAACCCGCAATATTAAAATAAAATAAATAAAATAACTCATCTGTGATTCGATGTATCACTGGTGTCTCTTCACAGACCCGACGCTAGGCGGGTATTTTCGATACCACAATAATGGGCTAATCGTTTTGAACTTAGAGTCACAAGGAATCTCTAGAGTTCACTGAAGATATGCTTGCCACTGTAGGACTTAGAAACATGGAATGTGGAGTGAACAAGATTTTGTCCAGAGCTATACTGAACAAGTCACTGAATTGATCTATGTCCTGGGTTGACGTAGGAGAATACACATTTGATAGTAAAACTAGAGTAGAGTTGAACTGATTTTCTTTTAGCCAGAGGTTGAACACTTATCATTCCATTAGTTTCACTTTTAATTGCTTGAGGACAAGCAAATGCTTAAGTGTTGGGATGTTTGATAAGTGTTCAAATTGCTATATTTGCTTATCATAATTATATGCACCTAGCATGTGATCCTGCTGATTTGGAGGCCGCCGGTACATAAAATATGTTATCTTTGTGAATCAGGACAGACCGGGGAAACTCAATGAGAAAGTTAGGGATTTGAAGCAGATTCAGTAGAAGAAGGCTGAAATAGAGAACTAGACGGAGCCATCTGTAACGTGAGACATCTGCTGACTGAACCAGACAGGCGAAGAAAGCAGCGATGTTACAAACCGTCTGGAGTAAAGGAGTTGAATTCAGACGCTAGACTGACCCATCCAACTCACGGATGAGACCGTCTAATCAGGATGGAATAGAAGGGTTCATACCTAATTCAATAAACGAACCTGTACGAATAATCAACAGGGGCATCAATGGGGTCCTATATGAAATATACGCGGTCGTTCATTCATATAGAACCAAATTTGAAGACATAGATGGACCCGTCTACTACCCGATGGTCCTATCTATAATGGACGCTCAAGGCAGTAATGTTAATCTGTTGAGACTAAGCCCCTTGCTAATTGCATTCCAATCCTGATGGTGCTGAGGGCTATAAATATTAAAGATTAGGGTTTTGAGAGGGAGCTTCGAACTCCATTCACCACCCTTGGAGGCTCTCATCACCCATCATCACCACCATCCACCACGGAGAAGGAATCAACTATCTTGAACTAGCACACAAGAGCAAGGAGCATTGCTAGACGGCGACGGAGCATTAGGGGAGTATACTCAACGGTCCTCGTTAACAACGTTCGGAACAGCGTATCACTGTCTTATGTCTTTTACTGTCGTCATTATTGTATTTGATATGTGTTCCTCTTTAACGAGGAACTAACCCTTTAGATACTTTGGTATTGATAAACTCTTGGGTTAAGTTTAATGTATGATAATGTCTCTTGCTTGTTTGATTAATTGATGTGGATTGAGACTTATTGAGTGTATTCAATTAATTGAATGCTTATGTTGCAAGAACCCTAGTATTCAAAAGGTTTATACGAGGGAAGAACCGAACATCTCCTTGTATTAGAACTACCTTAATTGAAAGGACTGTGAATATACCGAGAACTCGGGAATTAAGGAGAGTAACTCTTTCATATATCTTATTCCCGTATTTCTTCTAAAAAATAGGTTCCCTAAAACCCCACTCAATGTTAGTAATTTGACTGCGATAGCAGGAGTGAAAGTGATATAGGAACCCTTGGTCCAATCCCATTAGATCAACAAGTAGGAGGTATTGTCTGTATCCTGTGTTAAGAATCCAAGAGGGATTCATACCCGAATATCCCTTCTCCTGACTGATTATCCTTAAATTTCATCCTGCTCTTCACTTCATAGTGACTCCAGTTTCTTTTCCTTAAATCAAGTACTTAGATTAGTAAACATCACCACTCTATTCGGGTTAAATAGTAGATAAATAGATAGTACTAGTACTTCTTACAAGTCCATGTGGATTCGATACCCGACTTCTTAGTCCATTATATTACTTTTCTTATTTATGCACTTGTGGTAGTAAGTATGAGTATTTGGCTTTATTAATAGCCTTTATTACCTAAACACGCCTGTGTTCATCTTGACACGACTGTGCTCAATGCATGGTGACGCGGTTTTCGATAAACAAAGAGTTACATTAGGTTAAATACCCCTGTGCTCATTAGCACGTCCGTATTGAGTCGGAGCACGGTCGTGCTCTTCTCTTCGTGTGCATTCTTTTCCCCTTTTTTGCTCTGAAATGTCTGTTTCCCATTTCTTTCTCCCCCGATGTAACACCCATCTCTTTACTGAGACAAATGTCACACCAACCAAGTCAGGAGGGTATCCTGTGCCTAAGGTTGTAAACTTAACAAATTAATCATAATGAAGTACTAAAATAAAATCAATATGATAGAAGCAAATCCGGTTACACACCAGTTGTCATATCCAAATCAGTGTCATAAAGAAGTACAATATGATAAGTCTTGGGCAACTATGGCCCCAGATACACGGAAGCAAATAAAGATAATGTCAAATGCAACACGACAATACTAAACATAATGACAAGGTACGCCAGAGCCAGCTAGACTTCGATCTCTGCTCGCGACACAAGATACTATCTAGATCCCTGTCTAGATCCTGCAATAGAAAAACAAGAACCGAAGTGACTGCGCTATAGAAGCTCAGTGAGTATAGACAACTTTGACAGGTATTATAAATACCTGTCTCGACAGAACTTGTACTAAAATACTAGTACATAAACATATGCAAATATAAATCATGAGGGTCAGCATAATTATCTTAAATCCTAATAAGCATGCTAACAAAATCAGAAATCTAAAGAAAGCACACATGCGGTCTCACATCATATCAAGCATATAATAAACATGTATGCAATGGCCTCGTATCATACAAGCATGATCGCTAGTTCAAATGTCTCCGAAAGGACTCCAACTCCCATCAAGGAACAACGGTATACATTTGCATGATCCTGATAACCGGGAACAACGATATACATCTACATGAGCCCGGTACTTGACGATCAGTAGTATACATCTACAAGTGTACGTCAAGTATATATCTTGTATCCGATACGGGCTCTTACAAGAGACAGAAATGGGGTTTTATAAAAACAACGATTTTCGCAAAGATTTTTTTTTAAGAAAAACGATTGAAAACAAAGTCCCTTTCTTAACCCGGTATCGTCCACTTAATTCTGGGCTCTATCTTGAGCCCTACTGGATCCCTCATACATAAATAACTAAGGTGCAGCCTATGATACATGAAATAATCATTTTCTACCCCTTGGGGTTTCACTTTACTCTTTCTCATACTCTTTAAAATTTAATCAATTAAACAAGTATGAAATTACTATGCAAATATAGCGACAAAATCTATCGGCATCCACAAACCAATATAAAACTCATAAGAATACGAGAAAACCGAATTACGATGAATACAAGAATAAAAAAACTATATTTACAGAGATGTCCCCTCATCTGAAGTCCTTCGCTAATTCCTTGGTCAGGCTTGGTCCTGCTGATGCTCTCGCGGGACCTTTACCCTTTCCTAGAATTTACAATAATAACTAAATAAATACGAAAGTCATATTTTCCATAACTTAGCTTTATTGCTTTAAAATACGGAGATTTATGAATACGAAAATCGTATTCCTATCTTAAACTCTTATTTAAACTCGAAGGAGCATTTTATAGACATTAAGTTCCCAAAAACATGTTTTCCTACTTAACATGCATTTCATGTCTTCAAGACGCTTAGAATGCCCCTAAGCATGCTTAATTAGCCAAGATTAATTAATCTAAAGCATGAACAATTCAGCATGTTAATCATGGAAACTAATGGTGGTGGAGAAGTGCTCTAAAGACAATCAACTTTGACACTTTATGTACAAATTTATTTATTTAATAAAAGGCTTCTTCATTATTTAGATGTTCACTGCTATGAATATAATATGAGATCTTAAATCTAATTAATGAAGTCCATGATACAACGCATAGCATGAAGGAAATTATGATAGAGATCATAATGTGCGATTCCTATCATGTGTAATTATGTACGTATCTAAATATCCCTAGTCGAAGGATCAATGAGACATGACATTATTGATCCATCAAGACTAGCAGATGTTATGCTCCTTGATCCGATCAAACAGTTGTTCTCACAAACTGTAAGCATGAAGATGTTTTGAGTGAACATGTGGATGCTTGTTAAGGGTAGGAAGTTCATTGGATGACCTACCGTGAGTCTTCACATGGTTATCCTATTAAAATGTCAGTGAAGATCTCATTGCAGCAATGGTGTAAATATCCTTAGACTTGAGGTACACAAGTTATCTTGGATATGGATCCTGTGCTTTGACGCCATTCGTACGTTTCCCTTCAGGGGTTACTTATAGGGTGGTGATTGGGTACAACTTTGAAGTATTCGAAGGTATTTGGGTAGCCAATAGAGGATTTACCACTCCTAATAGAAGGAGAGTATACCCATGGCCACTTGTCGGGTCATTACTCAGGAATCTCTGGCCAGAGTAACTTGTCATGAAGATGGTCTTCGATGACATAAGTTTTGAGTAATAGATCCCATAGGACGAGAAATTAATACTTGGGCTAGGTGTGACATATTCAGTCTAGTAGGAGTTGACACATAGGCCATACTCCGAACTAGGTTGGTATAAGATGGTAAAGGACGAATTGCACACTAACATTGGTTGCTGAAAGGTTCCAAGTCAGACCACCTGACTTTCCGGTCAATTGGGGGTCATGATGTATTGCTAGATGCCACTCATGATCTATTTGTAATCAATAGTTGATTATGAATGGGCAACATAACCGGGAACCTAATGGGTCACACGCATAGAAGATATCAATGAGGTATAAAACGAGTTTTTAGGAATAGATCCTCAAACGAGAGAATTAAAGGGAAGAGAAAGATTGTAAGTCTAATTTGATTATAAGTCAAATTTGATTGTAAGTCGAATTTGATTATAAGACAAATTTGATTATATGCCGAATTTGATTATATGTCAAATTTGATTCGATTGTTAGCCAAATTTGATTTGGGCTTCAATCAAAGTCCCAATCTGAAACAAACCCTAATCTGATTAGGGACGCCTATAAATATGTGATACTCTAGGCCATAAAGATACACAACTTCTTTGTAATTGATATAGATCAATAGTCTTTTCTCTTCTCTCCCAAATCCTCTCAAGACCTTCCACCATAGCTAGCACCTTGAGTGGAAGATCACCCTGTCGCCTTTTAGGTTGCTTCTGCGGATCTTTGCGTGGATCACCGTTAGAGGCACTCCGTCTATGGACTGCTGTGGTTGACTCAACGTCTTCTCCGACTCAGAGAAAGGAATTCGGTACAGATTTCAAAAGGTACATGCCCTTCAACTTTACTTGCTTGTGTTTTGATAAACGTAGGGAGATCTGTTTGGGCTAGGGTTTAGTTTAATTTTTCCACTGTGCCATGTATATGGTACATGCTTTTGATTTTCTACAAAACCCAACAAATGGGGCATTTATACTTAGAGTTTTCATGAAAAATTCAGCGACACCTCCCCTATTTATAGGGCCCCGAAATTAATACAAACATTCACCATATTTAACATACTAGTCATATAAAATTAACTTCATCAAACATATAGTTTATGGCATCATCAAAACTCTAATATTGTTACTAATCTTCAGGTTACAACCCCAACTTAGTCCAAATTATGAAATCAACTTCCCCATGTACTCTCAATTCATCTCCCCATAAAATGAAAGGTTCTAGTTGCGTTCATGGATTAAACCATCCATTAAAGTAGGGTTTTAGCCCAATAAGGCTCACTATCGAAGGGGAAATGAACAGGGCAGCGCGTAGGGTTGCATATCGGCGGTGTCGATGCACAAAAGGGAACAGCCAGACATAGGAGAAGAAGGAGGGGCGGTCGGAGCGGCGTGGTGGTGGCTCTCAATCCATCTCCCCATAAAATGAAAGGTTCTAGTTGCGTTCATGGATTAAACCATCCATTAAAGCAGGGTTTTAGCCCAATAAGGCTCACTATCGAAGGGGAAATGAACAGGGCAGCGCGTAGGGTTGCAGATCGGCGGTGTCGATGCACAAAAGGGAACAGCCGGACATAGGAGAAGAAGGAGGGGCGGTCGGAGCGGCGTGGTGGTGGCTGACCTCTGGGTGGGACGTGCAAGTGGCTGCCGGCGTTAGGCGGCGGTCGGTAAAGGGGTACATTCGGTGGGGGTAGCCGTGCGAGCGGACAGCAACGGTGATGGAAGGACAGCTCCGACAGGCGTCGCTCGCAAGTGGGCGGCGGCCGAGTGTAAGGGAAGAGAAGAAGAAGAAAGAAGAAAGAAGAAAAGGATGAAGGGCGTGAGGTGTCTGAGCACGAGTGAGAGAGTGAGAGATTTTCATCTCTCTCTCTCTCTCCCTCATCTTATAACTTATGAAATTTGAAGGAATTTTAATAATATTTTATTTAAAATATTATTTCAATCCAGTTAATTAAGTTATCTCCAAACTTAATTAATTCTTATCTTTAAAATATTTCCCCACTAAAATCTAAATAATTATTTAATATTATCTTTCCACTTTATGTCACGTCCCTCTTTAATTAATATTATCTTTTCAATAATTCATCGACCTAGATTAAGAAATCTCGGGTCAATGATTTCAGTCATCACGGGCGTATTGTAACATCACGGGGTCTACCTCTCGTCAAACCAGATCCGCTAATATCAGCTTTTGACTCGCCCGATCTACTTTATCAAACTCTAACATTTGTCTGATTCCCCTACTTAATTAATCTTGATTAATTAAAACTTACTAAATCTCCCAATTAATTAACCGAGGTTATCTTAACCATCCATCTCCAACTATTCCAAGTTTAAGTTGCATAGCCCAATAAGGCCTTCCCTAGGCCCATTAGATGCGAGGCTGGATTTAAATTTATTAATCCTCGATTTTCCTTTAATTGAGCTTTAAAATAATTAATTCATTTTTCGTGCTAATTAATCTCATTAATTTTTGAGAATTTTATGATTTATTTACTTAGAAAATTCAGGATGTTACATATTTACCTGTCCAATTACGCAAAAATACCCAAAGTAGCATAAAAGATAGAGGATTGGTGTTGGAAATGGTACAAGTGCATGTGAATATAAGGGGAATTTACGTGTAATCATGCACTTATCATATATCGCCACACTTGAGCTTTCGCTTGTCCTCAAGCAAAGGAAAATATTATCCAAAGGAAATGAGGAGTGTATGATCTCAGACCTCAAAATAGTTGGGGGTCCCTTTGGTGCCTGGGGGAAACATAGCGTTATGTGCTTGAATGTTTTTGTGGAAAATATATCTCACCTTATACTTCGATTTCCCACATGTGTGTATGTGACCCTTCCTAGTAGTGTCACTTATCGCTTAGGCCTGGCTCGGTTAGCCTGACCTTTATTCTCTATATGCTTTCCCTAACGCTCTTGGCTAGGAGTAGTAGCTTCATACATAAAGTGAGGTATCCTTTTCCCCTAGTAGGTCATCAAGTGAACATTTATGATGCCCAAGATCCGACTACTCAAGGGTGGCTTTCACACTTCAAAGATGATAACACTTGCTACCATTTTTTCTATACCGGTAGGGCATCCCTAATGGATCTGACTTTCTGGTTGTGCTAGTCGTCCATAAGTCTTTTTTTTAATAGGACTTCTCATGGTTAAACTAATTGGGATCCAAACCTAAGTAGTTAAGTGACACCAAAGTTGGGGTTTGTGCTTAGAAATCTGCGGGGTGTTGAGCAAAGGCAAAACTAAATATATATGTTTTAGAAAATTTGGCACCTTACGCTAATGTCGACCTAGATAATCAAAGAAGACTCCCATAATTTGTTCATAGATCATCCTAAATCAGTCACAAATCATAGGTAGTATAATCCCTTCAATGATAATCCCTCCCCCAGACTTAAATTGTGCATTGTCCCCAATGCACATGAATTATGCACTAAAGAAAAAAGAAAAGAAAAAAATAATGACATATGATTGCAAGGTGGGGGGGAGTGGACTTAACTTGTTGTGTGACGTGGTGTGTTTCGTCCTTTCCTATGATTTTCCTGTGTGTGTTAATGTATCCTTAAATCATTGAAGGTAAAGAAGAAAGTGAAGCTCATAGCATATCGAAAGACTAAAAACCTTTTTATGTACAAACTGACTCAACTAAAATAGAAAAAATGTACAAAAGTGGTGAAAAAAATAAAAGATGGTGATAAGGCTCATATGAGGTAGTCGTCCACATCATCCCCGTCGGAGGAATCCTCTGTATCTGCTGCGGCGCCCTCATCTTGAGGATTTGCTCTGGCCTCTGTCGTGGAAGGGGCTGGTAGCCAGGGTGGTCGTGGAGATGCAATCTCTTGTTGTTGGAGTAGGTAGTCTACTTTGCCCATTGTAAATGTGGTAGCTAGTGGTGGAAGGGGCGCTATGGCTGACTATAGGGGTGCTCTATATATCTGGTCCCTGTGCGGTCTGCCTCGGCTGTAGCATCCGCATCAAATGCATGGTCTCTAGTGTGATCAGTGCAGACCTCCCAACTATCATCATCAGTACGGTGATGTGGTCAGGGAGAGCTCCTATCCCGTGTGCCAGGCGAGTGATGTAGGGACCTGCAAATAGGACCTTGATCTTTGTGTGTGTCACCTGGTGCCGAAAGAGCTCGGCTATAACCTATCCCAAGTGGATGAGGAATCCATCGGCCATGCTCTACAGGTACAAGAAGTCCCTGGAGCTGACGATGCCAGTGCTCATTCCTCGCCTAGTGATTGAATGGCTGAGCACTATATAGATGTACTTGAGGGCCGGGGACCGGAGGGTGGATGTCTTCGACCGTCGGGGGTTGTACTCTAGGTCCATATTGAGCCTCCTCCAGGGGGACTTTAGTGTGTCCTCTGCCGGTCTGTCAATCCTGAGTGTCTGGTACTCAGGTGTGGTGGTGAACTCGATATCATATAGCCCAAGTCGGACGGCGAGGTCTGTGTAGCTATCTAGAACATGGCGCCGCCCAACTGGAACTCGATCTCTTAAGGTCGGTCCCATGATACGAAGCCTCTAGCGAGGGTGAAGGTGGCCAGGACCTCCAAGGTCAGCTCCTGATATGTTATATCCCTGATGGATAGGAGGCAGCCCCAACCTCCCACCTTCAAGTATCTTGTCACCTTTGTGGCGAGGCACACCTCCGAGGCATCCCAATCTATGTACCTGACTTGCCAAACTGGAGTTGTCTAAGTCTGTAATGCCTCCCCACATGCATAGGTATGGGGAATATAGGCTCCAAGGATGGCTGCGAGCTTGGCTCCCCTCTCTTCTTCTTCGCTTGGGGACGTGAGGTGATGATCTTTCGTGGGGGCAAAGCCTCGCCTTTGGTGACTTTATGGAGATGAGGGTATGTATGCTGCAGTGGAGCACGCCTATACTTCAAATGACGGCGTCCGCTAGCGGGCTTTGTAGTAGAGCATCGGTCGTTGGTGGATTTGGTGGATGAAGGTGTTGCTTTGACAGGGAGGACGCGCCGTCGAGGGTCGGAGTAGAAGGGAGGTGTGCCGGTATGGGGTCTTCACAACGATTGTGTCGGTTCAGTTTTTCTCTAACACACCCTTTAAACACGTCCTGGATTGATAAGCACGACCGTGCTTGTAGTAAGCACGGTCGTGTTCTTTTGGATTCGGCTTCCTGAGAAGAGCACGACCTTAAGTACGACCATGCTTGTGCACGTGCTTATGAACACGCCCATGCTTATGGTAAGCACGCCTATGTTTATTTGTTATGGTTTTGCCTATTAGATTTCCGAGAGATGTACAGCCTTAAGTACGGTCGTGCTTAGGGCCGTGCAACTCTCTATTTCCCCATTTCTTGATCAGATCTACCTTGGCCTCTTTTTTTCCTATATGTTAGTGACTCTAGGTACAAAGATTAGTCTCTTAAACTCTTTGGAACAGACATAATTGCCGAACGAAATTCACCACTAATGTACACTAGCCTAAAATCCTAATCTAACTCAAGAATGCTAAAAATTACTAACCTAACTTGGGTTGCCTCCCAAGAAGGGCTTGTTTTATGTCACTAGCTTGACGTACCTAGAATCTCAAGAAGGTTCATAGAATCGGGTCTCTCAGACATGCGTGTTGTGTCGTATAATCTATTTACGCAGAAAAGTATAAATTCAGGCTCACCACAGTTAGTGCCGAGTGATGTCGACTAGGTTATTGTAGGTGTGGGAGATCGACTTCTTCCGTTATTCATCAGCTTTCTCCACTACAATCCCTTTTTTTGTCTGCGTGTCCTTGGTGGGGTGTTCTCCTGATCCTTTGTCTCCTCGACCTGTTCTTCTTAGGGTGGGTTGTTCTCTAATAGGTCTTCTAGTTGATCCTTTAACAGCTTATCCTGCAGATGTTCAAAAACACAGTCATCGATAAGGTCAGTAGAAAGTGGACACTTCCTCCAGCTTCCTTTCGTTGGTGAGCAAAGCAATTCCTTCAAGAACTTGGCATATTACCACATTTGAGTGAGTGCTTCTACGAATGGAACTTTGATGTGCAGTGTCTTGAACATTTCTAGAAACTTCTTGAATTCCTTATCTTGTTGGTCCTTTTTACAGCTTGGCCAGGTACGGTAACTTCGGCTTGTATTCTAGCACCATAGTTCCCTCCTTGTTTCTATACGTCTCATTCTCTTCTCCATCTTTAGGCTTCTGCTCCTCGGGCTGGGTGGTGGGCGGATCCCTTGCTGCCCTGCTTGGTGATGGGGTTACCTCTTTTCCACTTCTGAGGGTGATAGCTTTAACAGACTCCCTTGGGTTGACTTCTATGTTGCTTGGTAGAGTGCCTGCTAGTTGTTCTGCAAGTGATTTGGCTATCTGGGTCACTTGATATTCAAGGTTATGAAGTGATACTTGCTGATTCTTCATCATCTCTTCATGCTTGGTGAGACGTGTTTCGTTTGGTTGACAGTACTGCGCGAGCCAATTTTCTAAGCTAGGGAATTTCTTCTCTTGCTGGCTTGGATGGTTGCTCGGCTATGGTAGTGGGTTCCCTTGAGGTGGGGCTACTCTTGGTTGCCCCGGATGTTGTACCGGTATGTTGTAGGAGAAATTGAGGTGGTTCCTCCAATAGAGGTTGTAGGTAGAGCTGTATGGGTTGTTTTGCGATCTTCAAATATAACAACCTCTTCCACTTGTTCGTGGTGCCCTTCTTTTGTCTTATTCGCACATGAATTACACATCATTACTAGTGTCGGTTGCTGATTGTCGATGTTCTCCAGTTTGTGGCTTATTTCTTCCACTCTGGCTGCCAAGTTGGTCAACACGTGTAGCTCATGTATACCAGCCACCCTATTCTATTTGGTTCTCTCAAAGCTCACTAATATCTGTTGGTTGCCATCTCATCAATAAGTTCTCTAGCTGTGTCAAGGTCTTTGCTGCAAAGTGAGCGTGCTGCCGCATCCAACATCTACTTTGTGGCTATGTTCAGTCCATTATAGAATGTCTCGACTTGCATCCAATCATCTATACCATTCTAAGGGCACTTCTTGAGCATCTCCTTGTATCTTTCCAAGGTGTCGTATAGAGTTTCTGTCTTCATCTGTTTGAAGTAGGAGATCTCGCTCCGCAATTTCGTTATCTTGGCTAATGGAAAGTAACTCATTAGGAACTTCTCGGTCAGCTGGGCTCATGATGTGATTGATTCGTAAGGTAATGAGTTCAGCCACTGCTTTGCCCGTCCTTTGACTGAGAAGGGGAACAACCTGAGATGGATGGTGTCGGTTGGTACCTCGTTTACTGAGATTGTGTCTCTGATCTCCAAGAAGCTTTGTAGGTATGCATATGGATCTTCAACTTGGAAACCATCGAACTGGCACGATTGCTTGACCATCTAGATGACATGAGGCTTGAGTTCAAAAGTATGGCCTGTGACTGATGGTGGGATAATGCTTGAACCAAAATTATCCAGGTTTGGTCTTGCATAATCTGATATGGATCGAGCTGGTACCGCCATTGGTCTTGGTTTGTTAACTTCCAAGCTAGATTCTGTAGTTGTTGTCTTTGCAAGAAAAGCTTCTTTTCTTTTATGACGAAGGTGACACTCGAAGTCTGTATCAGGTACTACCTCTGTATATAGGACTCTACTCCTAGTCATGCATGAGCACATGAAAGGAAGAAAGAACAAAATTAGGTTAAAAGTAGGATTTCTTTTCTTTTTTTTTAAGATAAAAGATAAGATAAGATAAAATAACTAGAATAAGAGATTCTAATGTTCCTAGTATTTCTAGTCCCCGGCAACGGCGCCAAAAACTTGATGCATGTAAAACTATACGTAACACTTCTCCCGCAAGTATATGAGGTCGATCAAGTAGTAAAGTACCCAAAGGTAGGGTAGTCAAATCTACAAGCAGTGATCACTAGTACTGTTTATCCTCTATTACCTAGCCTAACTATAAGAAGAGTTGTGAAATCATTCTAGTGGAATTATACTAATTGAAAGCTAATGCGAACTTTTGGTAGATTGAGGGAAATAAGAGATGAAATTTGGCACTTCGGATCACAATCCTCCTAGGATTCCCTTGCTAATGATCGATTCCCTATTAGTAGCTAATTACTGATAGCTCCTTGAAGATGTAACAATGCACTTCTCAGCGCAATACCTGATCTCTTGTGATGCTCATGCACACCCTAACACCTGTGTCTGACTGAAACCTATCTAGAAGAATTCCTGGCTAATGCGATATTTTAACCATTCCAAATCACCGTATAAACACTTGTGGTGCTGGATACTCTAACCTACTAAGGTAGATGACTCGAGGCTTACGCAAGGAAAAATCTCACAAGGATATATAGAAAGATGACAACTCCGGTCAAATGTAATAACAACCACACAACCATCCAACATGAACACTAACGTGCTGATGCTATCCCTTGAGGAGATGGATGATTGGGGTCATGTACAGGAAAACCATACAGAATTGCAAGCGTACACAATCAAGGAGCAATATAGGAATTATGAATAAAGCAAAAAACCGAACATAATCGGAAATCAATAACAAGTTCATCCTAATGTTCAGGTGTTCGAGGCACCATAGAAGGTTTAGCCTCTCATGCTATTATCTATCATAACTAAGATACAAGAGAAGGGTACATAGTCAAACATAGTAATTTTCCCTTGATAGTGCCTCCTCTGCCTTCAATTCTCCTCGTAAAAACCCCAGCCGTCACTGCAGAAATTGCCCAAGACTGATCCGCTGAAAGTTGATTTTTAGGGTTTCGTGGATGACCTTATATAGATTTTCGAATCAGTGAAGCATGACCGTGTTGACCTAAACACGCCCGTGTTCATCTTGACAAGGTGGTGCTCAATGTCTGGTGACGCGGTTGTCGATGAGCAGAGAGATGCAAGGGGTTGAACATGCCCGTGCTAATTAGCACGCCCATGTTGAGTGGGAGAAAGGCAGTGCTCTTTTCTGTGTGTGTGCTCCAAAATGTCTGTTTCCCGTTTCTTTCGCCCCCGGGTACCTATTTACCTATCCAATTACGCAAAAATACTTAAAGTAGCATAAAAGGCAAGAGGATTGATGCTGGAAACGGTACAAGTGCATGTGAATATAAGGGGAATTTATGTGTAATCATGCACTTATTAGTAACACCATCGGATTTAAAAGTAGCCTTGTCTAATTCAAAAATTTCCCCTAATTGTGCAGAATCCTGAAGTAAGTGCGTGCACATCTAAGCATGCCTGCATACTGTCTTGGATTACGATTTTCTAGAGTCCCAAAAGATGCACGGGGAGAAGCACACCCGTGCACATGGCCGGGAACTGGCTCTTTTTGGCTCCTTTCACTCCGAATTGTCCTGATTTTTGATTCTTTTGTTCCGGGTGCCTATTTTCCTGTTCAATAACAACAAAGTACCCAATAGAGTGCAAAAATAGAGAAATCTTAGTAAAGAATAAACCCAATGCATGCAAATATGATATAAAAATATGTAAATTATGCACTCATCAGTCGTCTCTCAAAAAACCAGGGAATGAGCGAGGTATGTCATTCGCATGATCTTCCCCTTGATTTCCAAAATTCTTGATGCCCCGCTCCTAGTGAGATTCTAAATACTATCAATCAAAATATATAATGACACCTCGGATCTAGTGGATCACCCGGAGTCTTACAAGGTCATGGTATTGCTCCATGGAGCTCCAAGCGATATCATGTTCAAGGTGTTCCCCAACCACTTTGCGGAGTGCAACTCAGATGTCATTCACCAGTCTCTCCCTGGAGTTGATAAGTGCACAAATATACATATATTTCCATCATATTCACATGCCCTTATCCCACTGTTTCGCATCAATTCCTCTATTTTTGTGCTCGTCTGGGTTTGTTTTGTGATTGAGTAGGTAAAATAGGCACCCGGAGCAAAAGGAACAAGAAATGGGACGAAACAAGGAGAAAAGGGTCAAAAGAGCACTTCACAGAGGTGTGTACGACCTCAGTACAATTTGGCACGGCCGTGCACATGCATATGCGCTTCAAGAAATTCAAAACACGTAGAGATTAAGTCGTGGGAGTTGGCACGGGCGTGCGGGAGATGCTCAAGGCCGTGCCAAATCAGATAAAGTTCTATAGAAACCTGCCGAAGCCATAGAGTTTGGGGACTTTTGGTGGAGAAATCTTCGACTGGTGTTTGGAGCGGCTTTAGGGTTTCAGATCAGAGATTGAAGGAGAAGAAGACATCGAGCAAGGGAGTCCCCATAATTTCAATTATGTCTTTCTCTAATATCTTTGTTTATGTTTTTATTAGCATGAGAGGCTAAACCCTTTCGGTGGTGCCTCAAACACATGAACCGTAGGATGATTTATTAATTGAATTTGGTTACTTATTGGTTTTCCTTTATTTGATAATTCTTATGATCCTCTGTGCTTGATTTATGTGATGATACCTTGCAAGAGCCATGGTCAATTGCCTCGTTAGATTCTATCAAAGCACATGTGTGCTTAGGGTTTGCATGTCTCTATTATGCATAGATCCATATCTCTTTTAGTTAGATTACAACTAGGCATATGTAATGAGTTCGATCCATATAATGAGAGATCAGATACGACGTCTAGATGGAGCAATTAGTGATCTCCCAATAATTAATCAATGGAAACCAATATTTAGAATTCACTATTGATAAAGGAATCCTAGGGGGATTTCGATCAGAGGTACGACGCTCATCTGTGATTGCTCGCAACCTACCAATTTTTTGTACTATTTTCTTTAGATTAATCAATTAATATAACCACATTCGTAATTTTGAACTAATTAACAAAGATAGTCAGTACTAGTTTCCAGTCCCTGTGGATTCGATAACCCTATCCTTGGGTACTGTATTACTTGATCGACCCCATAAACCTGTGGGTAGTTATCGCGCACTCTGTACGTGCATCAAGAGTCCATCTCTTTATTTGATGAGCTGAATGAGCATTTTGTTAACCAATTCATCAGGAGTAAGAAGTAGTGAAAGACTCCGCCTATAGATAGGTTATGCCAATTTCCCTTTCATTTTGTCTCTCTTCAAGAAACAACTATAAGACTTGGTCGAGCTCCTTTCTGGAGCTGAGTAGTACATCAACACCAAGAAGATCTAAGCGGCTAGGTGGGAAAATGTCAAGCAATAGAAGCCTAAGAGGAAGCGAAACCAAAGTCAAGAACATTTGAAATATTCCTAGAAGCCTAGCATCCAACCCGATGAAGGAAACTAGAAGGGGGAAGTTGCTCGGTTCCACAACTACGCCCTACTAAATGCTAGTCGAAGAGAGATCCTCATGCAAATCCAAAGTGAGGGGATCGTCAAATGGCCAGCGAAATTGAAGAACATTGGCAACTTGAAAGATGCGAAGAAGTAATACAGGTTCCACCAAGATTAGGCCTATAATACCGAGGACTACATATAGCTGAAGAACGAGATTGAGGATCTGATCTAACGAGGACACCTCTCTCAGTACCTTTGAAGGAACATGCAGAAAAAGGTTCATTTTCCCTAAAAGGAGGCTAACCTCTTTCTATGGTCGGTCCAATAGCGGAGGAGAAAGTTGCTCGACCTGCAAGAGTTATACTCGGATGACTGGTTGAGGAGAACAACCAAGAAAAAGGCAACAAGCCAAAAACTAATTAGCTTCTCTGATGATAACCTTAAGAGAATCCAACACCCCATAATGATGTTGGTGGTTATTGTGACGATCGCCAACTTTGATTTCAAATGAGTCCTTACTGGCAATTAGAGCTTAGTCGATGTCATTTTCTGGGAAGCATATGCGAAGATGGGCCTCAAGTATGAGAAGCTGAAGACAGTGAAGTTGCCCCTAGTCAACTTCACCGAAGGAGCAGTGCAATTAGAGGGAATGATCACCCTCCCTCTCATAGTGTGACGTTTTCCCAAACAATCCACGATTATGTTAAACTTTCTTTTGATTAAATACACATCTAGTTACAACGTTATCCTTGGGTAGGTCAACACTCAATGTCTTGAGGGTAGCAATCATGACCTATTACCTAATAATGAAGTTTCTGACCGAGCATAGTTGTGGTGAACTGAGAGGAGACCAACCGACTACTCGACAACGTTATGTTACCCTAATATATGGCAAGACGCAGGAGTGGTTGTCAATTTGAGACATAGGGAGAAACTAGGGACAAGCCATCCCAAAAAGCAACGTCTGTAAAAGATTTGGTCATGTTATCATTGACGGAAGACCAAAAAGATTGTACTATTTAAATAGGGGCATAGCTGCTGGGTGATCAGAGGGAAGATATACTAACGTTCTTGTGTGCTAAAACAAACATCTCATCTTGGTCACCCGAAGACTTGTCGAGGGTGGATACGAGTGTCATGGAATACTATCTAAACGTAGACCTCTCCTTTAAATCTGGTACTTTTCCCTGGAACGAGAGTAAGTAATTGAGGAAGAAATCTGGTATTCATTCGGGAGGTCCATTACCAGGAATGGCTCTTAAACTTAGTCCTTGTTAAGAAAGCAACTAGAAAAAGATTGATGTCTATCGCCTTCACTAACCTCAATAAGGCATGTCGGAAAGATAGCTTTAATGTGTAAAATCCGCAAGTATACGGGTCGTAGCAAATGATAAAGTGGACTATGAAAAGTCGGATGTCGAACCTACAAGGACCAAGAAGCACTAGTACTAACTATCCATCTATTATCTAGTCTCTCCAAGATTTGGTAATGTCTTAATCTAAATACTAAAAATAAGAAAACCTAAAAATTGGATAATGCTAATGACATTATTGAATCTTGGGGTAAATCAATAAAAAAAAGGTGGTATTTGGGCAATGAATTCCCCTCGGGTTATCATAAAGATAGATAATGAATGTGAAGGTCACTAGTTGCAATGGATTGGACCAAGGATTCCTAAGGTGTACTAAATCCCTCTCCCGAGGTGACCAATACCTAATTCCATCAATTGCATTAACGTTCTAGGGAACCTATATCCTGGAAGGATTGTGGGAATAAGTCATATTAAGGGTTCACTCTTCTTAGTACCCGAGCACTCGGTGTAATTACAATCCCCTCTATTGAGGTATGCCGGCACACAGGGAGGCATTCGCTTCTTCCCCTGGTGCATCGGATTGGATAATCTGGGCTCTTGCAACGTAGATTACCCAAATACAATGAATAACACTAAATAGATCTCAATCATGGAAAAAAACTAGATAATTATTAACAATCAAAATCAAAGTTCATACATAACCCAAGGGTTCAATATGCCCAAATACCTAAAATATTAGTTCCTCATGAAAGGGAAACTCAAATCCTATATAATAAGGTAAGGAAACATCAAAATAAATTCAAATAAAACTCTCTCTGATGTTCCCTCCACTGTTGGTGTACAGATTGGATCGTTGATGATGATCTCCCTTCAAGCCCTAGCTTGTTCCTAAGAGGATCCCTTCAAACCCTAGGCATCAATAAACTCCAAGATCTCCAAGTTGGCCCAAAAGGTCGCTATTGGCCAAGAGATGCCTTCATAATGCTAGAAAGTGAGTATTTATAGAGGTTAACACATTTGGAAAATATATCACTCCTTTCGGGTCCGTGTGGGACCAAATCATGTGAAAATCAGGTGCAAATTGGGCCCCAAAATGGGCCATATGGGCATCCATACGGCTCATACAGTCCCATATATTCCTGCAAATTTGCTGCCTCAACTTGTGAGGGCCGTATAGTGCCCGAATATGACCCTTTATGGTCTTCTAGACTGCTTATAAGGGTCGTATGAGAAAAATAGGAGAAGCTGAAATTACTATAGCAGTAGTCTGTACGGGTATGCGTACATCCCCGTATGCCTCTCAAATAGCTATGTTTTTACTCCAAAACTTTGAGGAGCTTGTCCTTAAAGTATGCGGGCATTTGTAGTTACTTTGTAGCCCCTAACATTGACATTTTTGCCTTTGAAAAGTCTTCAAAAGTCTCCTTTCTCTTGAAACAACTTCAATGTGCACTGTTTAACAAAAATAACACTTATCAAGCATCGATAGGCCACATTTTTACCAAATGGCATACAAAATATACATGAATGTGATATAAAATTATGAATAATTAAACACTTATCAAGCTTCCCGCTCCGTTGGCTGCAAGTGCAAGCACTTATGCCTCCGCAAGCAAGCATAAGTGGTCGTAAGTAATAAAATTCCGGTAAGTACCAGGTTGATTCCTTAGGGAATGACAAACTAGGTCTAACTGAGCACTAACTTACTTAATTGCTTAGTCACTCAGTTTATTGATTTGGGAATGTAGAAATTAACTCCTAATGAAAAAGTAAATAGATTCAAAGTTTTCTAGGTGTTTTTCTCCATTTGAATCAATCTAGGGTTATATGACTCCTATGAAATGTAAGGGTTTTATCCTATGTCTTGTAGAAGTAGTGCTGCTAAGGATGAGGGTTAATCAGTGACAAGTAGGGGACTTCAAATGCTAGGGGCACCGATGCTAACTCCCTATTCCTAGGGAATATGTCTACAATCCTTTCCACATATGCTTATGGGTTGGGTGAGTCGTTACTTATTCATACACTATGCCTTGACCGTGGATCATACGAACATATGCGTATGCCGTAATTAATCCGGCCTGTCATACTGGACTTCTACCTTATGTTCTCAATTCTAACAAACATATATTCCTATGCATAAATGGCTATATATTCATCATCGCCTCCCGAAGTATGATTCAAAACACATGAGACATTGGCACATCTATTTGCACATCTATTTGCAACACACCGACAAGACATAAGATAAAATATATTTCAAGTCATGGAATACATACAACCCTAGAAATGAGTGTTTAAGCTAACTTCATGGGCCAAAGGGATTTCAACATGAGAGATATGGACTATAATGTGTCTAATGTACCATAGAGATATTGACTTTAGATGCATGATCCTTAGAGATAAGGTCATGTAGGATGCACCCAGAGTGCACACAAGCACAACACTTTATCAGTGACACAACTACCACAACCTTGTTAACTTAGTAAGCCAAGGAGAGAATCAATACAAGTCATTAGAGCCATACAACCCAAGAAGCATATCGTAGAGAGTAATCCCCCGCACCCTTCGTTATCTCACCACATCCTATGAGTAGTTTGGTTTACATTAGTAACCTTTTCCACTTATTGATCAACTGACTTTACCAAGCAACTTAGTAGGTTAGTGTTCATCTGAACCTAGTAAGCCTTCCTTGTGGATTCGACCCGGTACTTACTGGTTTATTACTTGCGACCACATACGCTTGCATGCGGAGGCTTTAGTGCTTGCAATCAAGTTTTCTGGTCAACAAGTTTTTGGTGCCGTTGCCGGGGAAGGCATAGGCCATAGGTGACATTAGCTAAGGCGCTAATTTAGATCAGTCATTTATTTTTTGTTTATATTCTTTTGTATTATATTCATCTTATCTTTGTTTGTATTTTCTTGATTACTTTTTGTTTTCTTTTCAGTGGGACTCAACTTATTCTTCTCTGGGCTGTTAATGTCGCTCACATCTTTTGGAGACAAATTGTACAATAACTATGGAAAGCAAATATTACACATCTTGGTCTGAGAATGCAACATCATATTTGGACGAAGATATTCCACCATGCTTTCAAGGGGTACTCTCAAGGATCAACACCCCTACAATGCCATCAAATGAATTTAAAGTTCAAAGAGTTGCAAGGGTTAGAAAGGAGCTGAGCCTTATAGAATTGGCAATCCAAGCTGAAGCTCGCGAGAGAAATACTAGTGCATATGATGATGAGTGGCATAGTGACTGTTTTGGTCCAGAGTTGAAATATGTTAATCATGTAACCAAGTACAGTGGGCCTCGAGGACAACACTACAATGCCCAATCTTATTCGGGGTGCAATCAATACCCTAACTTCTCTTGGAATGGATATCAAGGACAATCTTCTATAAGCCAACTTCATGGGCCAAAGGGATTTCAACATGAAGATTGTAAACTTCAGCAAGCAAACAATGAACTTCATTTAGAAGAGAAAATGGATGCATTCATAGCAGAAATAAAAGTCATGCACCAAGAGTTTACTAATAGATCGAGTATCCAACAACCCATAATGGGGCAAGTAAATGATACATCTCAGGCTCCAAGAAGTGAAATATTTGTGGAGGTACATGAGCACCAACTAGGGGTAAGGGGTAAGAGACAATGTAAGAAAGACTTGCCCTGGGAGGAGTTTACTTTAAGAAAACTTGAAGATATTTACCCTCCCCCACCTTTCCCTCAAAGGTTGCTACAACAAAGGCTTAATGAACCACTGAGTTACCTTGTGCGAGTGAAGGAACAAAGGGCTAAACCATATCATCCTAGCAAGGAGAAAAATTGTTCTATCAGGCCAAGTATTAAGGCCACTATGCCCAGTGACTCCTTGGAAGAAATTGTTACTATTGATGAAGATAAGAGAGGCATAGTAACACAAGGTCAAAGGAGGCAAGCTTGCAATTTGAAATTTAGTGTCATGACGAGAAGGAAGGAGGGAAGAAGAATGATGAGGCCTCTCTACTCCCTCTTTCCCCTCAAAAGCTGCAACCACCTGGGCATAGTGAACAACTTCATCAAGTAGAATTGACATTCTTCAATGAAGCTGGCCACAATTGCTTGTCTCCCAAAAATGAGAGCTCAAAGAAGCTAGGACTCAACACAATAGTGCTCTATGAACCCTTGGAGCAACATTTTCTTCTTGAAGAAGTGGATAGATGGCAAAGCAATTCAGCTACAACAAATAGTGCCAAACAAAGATATCATATGGTCTTGTTGCAGGAGTTGTTGGGGGTGAAAAAAATAACCAGCTGCAAATCTTTCATGTCAATTCTACAATCATCCCCGCAAGGTGTTGAGCTATATGCCGATCTAATCAATACCTCTAAAAGGCGGCAAAGGCACTACAAAGGAGAAGGCCTTCAGAAGGATGTGGCGGCTCTTTTCATCAAAGAGCCCGAATAACAAGAAGGGGGTCAAGCTAAATACCTTAAATCTAGCGTTTCTTGGGAGGCAACCCAAGTTTAGAAATATTAGGATTATTTTTTTTTATGTAGTTGGTTTTACTCTTGTTTTATTTGGTTAGTTTTCCGTTTTTGTTATCCTCTTGTTTGGACTAATCACCACTTGTGTTGTAGGCAGAACTTGAGTTTGGGGGGGACCCATTGAAGCAAAGTACCATGATTCTCTAAGGATGCAAAGGTTTGGGTAAAGCAAGATTTTACATTCGGCAAGGCCTTGTAACGTTTTCTGAACTTTAATTTGATGAAATACACTTGTTATAAAAATATTACCAGGGAAATGGGTATAAGTATAACTGCAGATTCATGCAGTTTACGTCGTGATGTTCTTATAGAACATCGTGATGTTTCCTAGCCTGGGCAGAAAACCCAGGGAACCTAAAATAGTATCGCGATGTTCCTACTGAACCTCACTATGTTATCCAAAGCCAGGATTGAATAGGGATAACATCTCGATGTTGCTATCGCACATTGCGATGTTGAAGCAGAATTTAGGTTAAAACAAGGGGCTAGCACCATTTGATTCGTTTCTCTTTCTCTTATACGGCGACCCCACTGGCGACCGATGCATCTCCACCATTCCCAAGGCCCACAAATATTGTTTTTAGCATTCTCATTCATGCACACTTTGATGGTAAGCATTCATACCCACTTATTTTTATTTTTCACCGATGAAATTCATGAATGAGGCACAATGAATGTTTGAATGTTTCATGCAATTCAATATTGAATGTGTGTTTGATTCAGAATAAAATTAAGCATGTGGGAATGGTTGTACAGATTTTGAACCTCCATTTTACAAGGAGAGACTACGCCAATATTTTTCCCATTTCCTAGACTTTGAAAATAAAAGGTGAACCTTTATTCATAAGTCTATGCCCTTGCTGATACATGTACCACCCTTTGTAGTGTGCTTGAATTTTAATTTCTTCCAAGCTTTTGTCTTTTCTCTTCCATGTAGAACACTATGTTTCGGAAGCCCACCACAACAAGAGCTGGCCTCCCATAGCTTTTGATGTGGAACATTGTTTCATATCTTCTATAGACGCACTCCCACCTGCACCCGATGAGCTTACTGCACTGAGAGAGGAGCCAATGATAGAGCATTCGGATGACGAGGACACCGATCCTAAGGGGAGTGTTCTTCTGACTTGTGCTTAATTTTGTGTTCCACTCTCTCATTCTATTTTTGCACTTCTTGTGTCATCAGGGACAATGACTTATCTTAGTTGTGGGGGTGGAGTTTCATGTATTGAAACTTATGTGTTCCGATATATATCTTTCTAGTTTCAGTCATTTTCGGCACTTATTGAAAATTTTTCTTGTACCGTATTTATTACACACCCCATGCACAGAATATGTGGTTGATCTCCTACTTTATAGTGCACTTGACACCAGTAATATAGGAGGGTTGAATCTTTCAAACTTTAGGAAGATCACATCTTTATATACACTTGTGCATCTAGAACTTCTTTAAGCACTTCATGAATGACTTTATTCTAGCTTGTATGGTTTATAGAGAACATATATGCATTGGAGAATAGAGGTAGGGTATAAACCTCTTGGTAGTTGAGTAGGACTTGACACATAGCGAAGTGCATAGAAACTGGGGGTACAGATGAGCTTACATCAAGGTGATTATTTTCTTGTACTTAGAAGAAAGTTGGATCCTTTAAAGATGCCCTACTTCAAAACAATAAAAAAAAGTATAAGAACAAAACAAAACAATAAACGATGCATCGAAAGAATAATTGCAACACCTATAAGATGTGAGCAATAGCCTGCCCTGGGAGTAGGGTCTTCGATTAGTAGAGAGTATTGAAAGACTTGACTTTGTAGATTTGTGCTTCTAGTTCTATTCTCTCTTGCATGTATTGATCTATGTGATATACAATTTGACTAAAGGCATTACAATTGTAGAATTCTAATGCACAATGTAGAATATCTAATTATGATTTGTACATTGTTTGAAATCTTCAACCCCATACTAATTATGTCTTGTTGCGTCTATTTTCATTTGCAAAGGAGATCTAACCCAAAAATATAGAAATGCTTGAGCTATTGACTTGTCTGTCTTTATGTTTCATTGCTTAAGGACAAGCAATAGTTCTAGTTTGGGGGTGTGATAGCTCTTAAATGAGAGCTATTTAGATAACTTATTATGTTAGTTTGAGACCAAATATGGCCATATAATGATGTATTCAAGAGCCAATTTGGGTTATTTTGTATAAACTCTACCTCAACTAGCATACACACTTGTTTTAGTGAATTTCTATACTAAATGGATTAACTTATGCACTAATATAAGTGTTTTTAATATTCATAGATGATGAGAGCATTAGATAGCAATAAGGATGATCTTGAGCAAAAGAGATGGGTATTCTATGACAAAGGAGCAAAAGGAGCAAAATGAGAGAGGATTGTGAGCAGCCTGAAAGAGCAGCTGAGATCAGGAATTTACTGGAAGATCTACAGGACTCCAAATCCAATTTCATCAAGTCAGATTAAAGATCAACAAGTCAAGAACACTCAGTTAAAATTTTTGCTCAATCCGAGTTTAAATGGTCATCCGATCATTGCGTTGATGAAGACAACGCAATGCAGACTGCATAACATCACGATGTTAATCACGGACATCGCGATGTTAATCGTGACAGAGCACTGATTTTCACAGAAAAGATAGATCACGATGTTGCTTGTCAATATCGAGATGTCGGGGGCGCTGGGCTATAAAAAGGGGCTGTTTTGCGAGGTTTGACAACTTTATTGGGGCGACGTCTAGGGCTCCAATGAGGCGATCCGGAGGGTTTCAAGGCCAAATCTTGAGAGGAGAAGCTCAGAGCAAAGGGGGAACCTATCTCTTATTGATTTCTAGTATTTTAATCATTCCTTTATACTCATTCCTTTATACTTAGACATGGATGTTTACTTTCTTATTTGCATCATTATGAATCTTTCTTTGTAATGGTAGCTTGAACATCTTTGCTAGGGTTGTATGAACTCTTTGACTTGAATCTATATTATCTTTGGCTTTGCTTTGTTATCATGATTGTGGATGTGCCTTTCAATCTATTCTCTTTATCTTCTCATTAGTTGAGAGACTATGGGTATCTTTAACTCCAAGCACTATGAGAAATCTAGGCTTGAGAGTAGAATAGAGAATTAGGGTGGACGGAGTGACACCGATTTAACCTATTACTGAGAAATCATGTTAGGAAATTCCATGGTAGTGATAGAGTGTTGTCCTATAATGTGTCTAATGTACCATAGAGATATGGACTTTAGATCCATGATCCTTAGAGATAAGGTCCTGTAGGATGTACCCGGAGTGCACACAAGCACAACACTTTATCCCATATCCACAACCTTGTTAACTTAGTAAGCTAAGGAGAGAATCGATACAAGTCATTAAAGCCATACAACCCTAGAAGCGTATCATAGAGAGTAATCCCCACACCCTTCGTTATCTCACCACATCCTATGAGTAGTTTAGTTTAGATTAGTAACCTTTTCCACTTATTGATCAACTGACTTTACCAAGCAACTTAGTAGGTTAGTGTTCATCTGAACCTAGTAAGCCTTCCCTTTTGATTCGACCCGGTACTTACCGTTTTATTACTTGCGACCACGTACGCTTGCGTGCGGAGGCTTTAGTGCTTGCACTCAAGTTTTCTGGTCAACAACGTTCTTACACATGTCACGATATCCAGAATCTCCTGAGATTTTGGGCAACTTCTCTAATAATTTACGTCGTGATGTTAAAATCCTATGTCGCGACATACTTCCTTAGCTACCTTAAGTGGTGATCTACATTCCAATTCAGCATTAGATCTTGCTCCATGCAAGGCATCACCTGATACACATAAACTCCACTTGATTTAGCATCTATAAACATAAAACAAATAAAAATTGCAAGTAAATAAATTGGGGCAAATAAGGTGGCCAATTGGTATATTTAAAGAACAAAAGTATATAATATTTACTCTTCCCTCACAATTTGGTCCTAAACATGGATTAAATACCTCACAAATTAGCTTTCCTTTTAGAGCTAACACCCTCTCCCTATGTTTGACAAACTGGTCGAATCCACCTGCGGGCATGAACTCTTGAGTTTCCTAGATGCCTTCTCTGGGTGCAACCAAATCAATATGACAAGATAAAATAAAGAGAAGACATTATCATAACTGATAAGGGAACATATTACTATAGAGTCATGCCCTTTGGACTAAAGAACGTGTTGGGCCTGTATGAAGTGCTCTCACGCAAGGGAACATATTGTTGAAACTAATAAGTTGATGAGAAGAGTACTGAATCCACAAGGAGCAGGGAATGACCAAACTGAGTACCAGTTACCCAAAAGCCTATGTTCATCCAATTGGTTGATAAAGGGTGGTTTTCTAAACTACCTTTAATCTAGAGAAAAACAAGTAAAATATAGGAGCAAGTTTCTGGGAGAATCTAAGCAACTTAACTAGGGCTTGTATGTCTCCATGACATGATTAGGATAATCAACCTTGATTTACATAGAACTGTTATTGTTATGAATGTGGGTTAACCGAGAATAGATTTAGAAGTTTTAATACTAGGTATTAATTAAGATTCATGTTATTACATGAATATCCCTAATCTCACCATATATCTATCGATGACACTAGGGATTAAAGGACCCTAATACCTACTTCGACCATGAGTCTCTACACTTGTCACTTTGTGACTTGCACCATACTTCTCCCATTTTCATGTGGAGAAGTTAAAGATTCACCATCCTCTTTTGATTGAATGGTTTAAGGGATACACTCAAACAAACTCGTAGAATCCCATATTGTGAACTCGAACAGATCCTTCTCCCATTTTCATGCGGAGAAAGGTAAGGTTTGCCACCTTTGTTCAATAAGTTAATTTAAGATATACAAGAACACAAACACATTCATACTAAGAAAAACAAATGGAAATCAAAGCATCAATTGATGTTCATGTCAAGGAATCCATACAAGCCCTAGAGGAGGAGGTTTAGCTCATGGATATGGTGCTAAGCATGAAATTGAACAATAAACTCAAACATCTATGACTCAATATCAAACACAATAAGGGGGTAATAAATGCAAGAAATAAATGAACCACTCCTTTTCTTTTGGAGGCTTTGAACCGTCCTTTAGATGCTCGACACTCCCGTCCACCAATACTGCTTTAGGTTGGCCCTTGGAATGGACCTCTTCACCCCGAATATGAGGATCAAGATCTGTAATTAAGATTTTGCTCTGCTAGCCAGCTCCCCAAACCCTAGATTAGTTAGTAGTTTTCATAGAAATTGAGTTTAGTATCGCGATACCAATAAAGTAGTGTCGTTATGCTAATAACGTAGCTTCATGATGAAGAATCCCAAATCAAGAAGTATACAAATATCATCACGATACTATTAAAGCATCATCATGATGCTAACTCTCTGTCTGCTCTCTTGGGACTTAGCATCGCTATGCTCAAAAAGTATCATCTTGATGTCGAGTATTTGCTGATTCTTCAGGTTTAGGGCTTCATGTCTTCGTGACACTGAAATTCACTATCACGGCGTTATGCTTCTATGGAGTGGATTCATACCCATAATTATCAAAATCCTCTAAAACATGCACAATCCGAGTGAGCTAACACAAGATCTACGATTTATAAGAATTACGACTAAAATGATGTCTAGCCATTAAGACACATATTTAGCCCTAATATATGTAGCATTTACCCTATATTAATAGCTCTCCGTAGAGAGCTAACACACCCCCAAACTCAAACCATTGCTTGTCCTCAAGCAATCAAACACTAAGCATATGCATACAATAATTGATTTCATATAAATTGGTTGCTTCTCCATCGGAATTGGATACAAACAGTTGTGTAAAAGAGTAGAGAAACAACACTTCCCAAGCTAGTACTAATCAAGATTTAGATATCCTATACTCCTGCATCTGAATTTCAAAAGTAATATTACCTCTACAAAAATATTATATGATATATAGATTAGTGCATGCAATGTGGAATAAAATTAGCAGTACCAATCTACGAAGACTTGTTGTTCAATACCTTTTACTAGTAGGAGATACAATCGTTAGGGCAAGCTATTACTCCAACCTCTTTGACTATTTCTTCACCTTATTTCTATAGATAAACATTCACACATATGTACATATGGTTAGTTGAGTTAGTTTTTTTTTTCATTTGACAAAATAGAATCATCCCGATGTTTAAAGAGCTCACTTGTACCCCCAACTATCCTGTTGTCCCCTATGTTTCCAGTACTACTTAAGTTCCAAGAGGTTCATACCCTATTTCTACTTGACAAGGAATAAACGTTCTCTATAAGGCATACAAATGTAAGTGGAAGTAATTCCTTAGTAAATAATTCTAACTACAAGAGTATATACTATATAAGACTTTCCTAAGTATGAGAAAGAATGAAGTTCCTTCTAAATCACTATATGCCACAAGTATTTACAGTGGCTAATCAACTACATTATGTGCAGGGGGGTTCATCTTGTTACTTTAAAACTTATGAAATTTTTTTCAATAAACTCCAAATATGTACTGAAATATAATATAAATATGATGTGCAAACAAGTATCAATACAGGGAGAAAATGAAAGTAAAAAAAGACAATAGCATCATATCAAAAAAATACCCCTATCCCCAAACTCAAGACGAGTCATCGTCTTCGATGATTTCATCAAGAGGAAATAACACACATAAAGATATGAGCAAGAAAACAAAATGAGAGTTAGAAAAAAACTACTCTAAGTGGCATCATCTCTAGGTCCCTCATTGTTCGTGCCAGGTGGTGTTGGTTGTTGTACTAAAGGTGGGGTCTACATATCGTCCACTAAAATCCCCTTGCGTGCCTAAATAAGAAACAAGACCTGCAACGGCCGATGCTGCTGGATGGAAGCCTCCTGACATAGCTTGGCTACCTCCTGCCTCAATGCAGTGACCTTGGACTCCTTAGGGGCCCTCGGTGGTGAACGTGCATGCCGGGTTCGAAGAGTAATGGGGGGAGATTATGTCGATGGGGCTACGAAGTACTGGGGTCGTCCTCACAAGTATTTGGCCCCATCCTCCTCAGGATCAACAACTCATCAATGATACAACGAGGCTGAGCCTCCTCATCAATGCTCCACCGGATGCCCTCACGCCCACATACCCCGATGATTAAGGAGGGGTAATAGAGTCCATCACCTGTGACCCTGGCCGCATGTAGAATTGATCGATGCAACAGAGCCCCCAAATCGATTAGCTTTCCCTAGACAAGTGCAAAAAGAAGGAGTGCTCGCTCCTACTTTATCTCGCTCGTGTGAAGACAGGATCATAGGCGAGCACAAATAAAGTAGAACCACACCCGATATTCCCTTTTCAAAGCCATGGTCTTGAAGATGCGAGCGGCCCGTAAGTGTTTATCCATGTTGTCCCGGGCGCGGTGAGCGAACGAACGACCTCGTTTATGTCTATCTGTCCATTATGTCATTAGCTATAGTCGTAGTAGGGGAAGGATGGGGTCTCCATTGATTCATTGATGGCTGCAGTGCTGAATGGAATTCAGCAGCCGTAAACCATCATGATATAACGACAGTGGTCTTGGACATTCGTGTATTACTACTTGAGGAATAGGATGATCATAGAGTAGGGATGAGAGCATAACACTTCCCACAACCGAGGTGTGATCACTGAGCTTTGTGCTGCAAAGCAACCCTCTCTTAAGTCAATAACCCTCTCGGGGATCAGTGCACGGGAATAGAGTTCTCGGTTGAACCTTGCGATGGTGACAGAAGAAGTGACCGCTCATAAGGTATCGCAGAGGAGGAGACGTGTGGCTTCTTCATCGGTGATTTGGTTCCCATGGTCTCTACAATATATATATATATATATATACAAATGAGCCTGGGAGTGCATCAAGAAGGAAAAAAATTGGAAAACTCTAAAACAAGTACAAACTGTATAATGAAATGCGCATACATGAGCAATGGATATGGCAGTCATAAGCAGGGTTGGATGCAAAAATTATCAAGAATAACTACCTGCAATCCTAAATTGGGTTAGGGAAAAGGAAAGATTTGGGCAGAGCCTCGCCTTATAAAATAGATGGTGAAATTTATACAAACAAGTATTCTCACACAAAACACAATTGATAGCCTTTCTACATCAATGTCAAGGCACATGCATACATGACCCCACAATCAAACCTATTTTTGAAGATATCTATATGAATATATAGACAAATTAGGGGTATGGATACTCACAATCGTGTTGAAAAGTGAATATTGAACTTTTGCAACTTTAGGAAGAGCTTAAGGGGAGAGTCCAAAGCAAGAGTGAAAGAGCGAAGTATACTGGCATTGAAGAATTAAATAGAAATGCAGTCGGTTTCCCTTTAAAAAGCCCTAAACCCCGATGTGCGACGCGTTGCTTGGCGTTGGACTACGCGTCGCATATCGCTAGTGCTTCATGTTCTGCGCACTTATGATGCTTATCTTAGGGTGTGAGACGCGTTGCAGAATCTCATTCTGTCTTTCAGTTAAGGTGTGATGCATTTCTTGGGAGGATCAATGCATCACAAAGTCACAGTTTTGTCAAATAGATCAGCTTATGAGACGCGTCTCTTGGTAATAGCGACGCGTCACACGCTATAAAAATCAGTTTTTCTGCAAGGCTGAGACTCCTAACTGCCATAATTGTCGATGTCAAGAACTCTAGTCATGCTTTACACCTTGAATTTCATGAGGTATGACTAATATTGCTTAATTTGTTCATTGAAAACCTCAATTTCACTCTACTAAAATTAGGCGCTTTTTAAGCTCAATTTAGCTCCCCTAAACTCAAATAAAATATTGAAGCCTAGACCATGACAAACCTTATTACTAACACTAAATTCAAAACTACCCTACACGACTCAAAAAAACTAATCCTAAGGCCTAGGCACGAAACATAATCTAATGCAAACCTAGACCTAAGAATGAAAACACCATTACATCAAAACATTATTTCCTTTGGTTTCATCAAAAGAAGCGCTAGTTTAGAGTCCCTAGCTAGACTTCAGCGAACTCTTCCTTCATGAAATGGAGGATGGTATGCTTGATAAGTGTTTAATTGGTCATAATTTTATATCACTTTCACTTAAATTTATGTACACTTTGCATGCTATCTAGTGAAATCTAGCCCACCGATATTTAATTTGTGTTCATTTTCAATTACAAAGCATTGGAAGGCCTTAAGAGTCAAAAGGAAGCAATTCGACAAAAATTAAGGATGAAATCAAGGAAAACAAGAAGCGAGACGGAAATGCACACGGTTAAATGCGTCCGTCTGGAAAGTCATGGGCTTATACGAGTAAGCAAGCGCATGTGTAATGCCCCCATCAAACCGCGCATTGCCAGTAAACAAATGCCTGGAAGCCACACAGGCGCAGATGCCTCTGACTTCGCCAAGGAGCCACACCGGCTCACACGTACCCGGGTAGCAGCCCATGTGGGTCGCTTTCCAAGCTTGAACCAGACTCGATTTCATTTCAAGTCAGACCCGTACAGACCCAAATCACACCATATCTCTTCTAAACGCGTAGAGCCTTATAAATAGGGAGTATTAAGGTTTTAGAGGGGATCTTTGGACCTATCTTTTGGAGACTCATCCATTGATCTACCCATCCATCCACCATCTAGGGCATGAGAGAGCATTGCTTGGAGGCGACGACACCGAGCACCTTCATCTAGCTTTTCGACAGCGAGGCTTGGAGGGGGTCCCATTAACGGTCCTATCACTGCCCCAATGATAGAGGGAATAGCCTATCTCTTTATATCTATTTCTTTCCTTTATTGTTTTGTATTGGATTTGTGTTCCCCTTTGATGGGGAACTAATTTTGTAGCTATTTCGGGTATGATGAACCCTTATGTTGATTAACTTTGACATTGAATGGTAATGGTTATCTAGGTTCTTTTTAATATTGAGCACTATTGAGTGTCATTCATTGCATTGATAATCTACGTTGCAACAGCCTGAATTATCCAATTTGACGCACTGAGGGAATAAGCAAACACCTCCACGTGTGTGGGCATACCTCAATAGAGGGCATTATGAGTGCGCTGAGAGTTTGGGCACTTAGGAGAGCGAATCCTTAATATGCCTTGTTCCCATAATCATTCCAAGAATTAGATTCCCTAGAATGCTAATTAGTGAGGGTACTAGGTTAGTAATCGCCTCGAGAGAGGAATGAAAGCACTATAGGAATCCTTGGTCCGATTTATTGCAACTATTAGCATTAACGTTCTTTGTCTATCTTTATGGGAACTCGAGCGTGATTCATTGCCTGGATACCACTCTTCTATGATTGATTACCCTCACAACTTCACCACGTCCTTGTCGAGATCCAATTTTATATACTTTCTAGGGTTGGTTTTTAGATTAGTTTAGAATTCCTCAAATTTCCAGTTTGGCTAGATAATAGGTAATTAGTTAGTACTAATATTTCTTGGTTTCTGTAGTTCGATACCCAAATTTTCCTAGTACACTATATTAATTGTTTGACCTGTATACTTGCTGTAGTATCGGCTCGATCAATGCTTCTTGCTACTTCACTTCAAATTTATCTAGAGTTGCTGAACCCTTCCTATTCCATTTGGATTGTAAGCAATCTAATGGAACCTCTGGTAACCTGGGTTCGTGATGCCTCCATACTGCGTGGGGCATCATCTCCTTTATCAAAGCAGCATGCTTGACTGTAACTCCAGAACCTGAAGTAGAAAAAATCCATCAGAACTTGAACTAGAACCGACGCTGATGTGGATGGAAGGAAGGTGGAGCTCGCCATTGCCATTGTTGCCCAAGAGGAGCTATATAGAGTATTCATGGAGTAATATGTAATTATAAAGATATTGGGAGTTTTATATAAAATATGAAATAAATTTTATAAAATAAAAAACATCACAAGAATTTCTCTTCTTGAGATTCGCTCTTATCTGATGAATGAATTAACAACCTAGATTTCGACACGTGGCAATAAGGAGACTTGTGCAGTTTGTCTCTTCTAGCGGACCACTTCTAATGCTTCCGTCCCTCTCTATGAATTCTGCAGAGGAAACAAAGTTCATCGAAGATTAGGGGTTGATTCTATGAATTCTTTTGATGTTTGCTTCTTTTTTTCCCCAATATTTTATATTGTTAATTGTTTGATTAATTGTGTTTTTTTTAACCTTCATACTTCCATGGTCTTTTTTCTTTATTTTTGTGTTGAAAATCGATGTTTTTCTTTGATTCAATGATTCTTGGTGGAAAAAAATCTAGTGTTTCGTTTTTTTTTTGTCATTTAGATTCAAAATCGAAGCGAAATTTGTTTATAATTGGGGTTGGGGGGGGGGGGGGGGGGGAGGGGGGGGGGGGATTCAAGATTGCAGTTTTTTTTCTTAACCATGGAGCTTAATTTCGAGCCATATTCGTTGTTCCATGTTGCCAGCGGCGATGCTTTCGCATTGAGAATTGTGGAGATGGATTCGCTTGCCTTGAATACCACCTCGATAGGCCTGCTTTTCAGTGCTCTGAATCCAGTGGAGAGTTTGCTTCGCATGATGGGTTATTGTTGTCGCTCTGGTTAATTAGGGGGGAGGGGGGGCTGAAGCTCCGGGGTAGAGAACTCCGATAGAAAGAAGGGTTTCCCTCTCGAGCTGTAGGGTTTGTCCGGGGACTCATCGATGCAAGGGGAGGGAGGGAGGGGTGGGGGGGCTAAAGCCCCAGCTAGCCCCCCTTGGTTTCGTCCCTAATGGAACATATAGTCTTTTGATAATTTGGAACGACATACTTCACTTTCATGCGACAAGCTTCTAGTCCCAATCATTTGCATATATCCTCAAATACTTACTCTCACATTGACAATACCCTAATCTCAACAATATGAAGTTTTGTTTTTGTTCCTTACAATAGTAAATAAGCTCTCCAATGGAAACTTGCTGAATGAATGGGCAGATGTTCAGCTAAAAACACTCTCACTGGGCAAAGGAGCAAAATGGAGGGGATGATGAAGTGATAAGTGCATGAGCATACATATATTTCTATCATGTTTGCAAGCATTTAAAATGTTTCTGTGCATTGATTTCTCTATATTTGTGCTCCTTTGGGTATGTTTGTGGGAATGAACAGGTAATTAGGTACCCGGAGCGAAAGAAACAAGAAACAGGACATTCCAGGTCGAAAAGAGATGAAGAATTAACTTGCAGAGTTATACATGACCGTGCATCAGGGAAGCACCGGCGTGCTAAAGAGCACGGGCGTGTTCCAGCTCATGTAACTCTCAGATATGTGAAACTGCGTAAATTGCATCGCTAGATGATCAGCACGAGCGTGCCTTAGATTAGTACGCCTGTGCTTCTCAAATTTAAAGCCTATAAAGAGCCGTCCACTTAACCCTAATTATCAACTTTTGTCGGATCATTCTCAAGCGATATACGCAGCGATGACTAGGGTTTCAGGAGTAGATAGAAGGCAGAGGAGGCATTGGCAAGGGATATTTCCATGTTATTCTTTATGTCATCCCCTTTTATCATTGTTATGGCTTTACATAGCATGAGAGGCTAAACCTTCTATGGTACCTCAGACATATAAACCTTTGGATACATTTGTTATTTACTTCCTTTATTTATTGGTTTCCTCTTTATTGATTAGTTCTCATGAATCATCCATGCATGCTTATGCTTGTGAATTCTGTGATTACATGTGCAAGAGCCCCTGATCATACACCTTGTTAGGTTGTAGTATAGCACGATAGGTGTTATTGTTGGTGACTAGTGTGGTTATTATTGCTTTAGCCTAGATTTCATATCTTTGTATGCCACAATTAGGCACGAATGATAGGGTATGATTAGCATGCCGAGAGATCGGGTATTGCAATATATAGGTGTATTCCATCACGTCCTCCTAGAACTAGTCCCCAAATAACTATAGTAGGAAGTCAATTATTAGCAAGGAATTCCCAGGGGGGATTATGATCCAAGGTGCCATGCCTCACCTCTGATTACCCATAATCTACCAACTATTTGCATTAGTTCTTTATTTAAGATAATTAGTTAGATAACCAAACCACCATCTATATTTTAGCTTGGTAAAAGTGGACAATTAGTACTAGTGGTCAGTCCCTATGGGTTCGACTACCTTACCCTAGGGTACTATCGTTACTAGGGACTGGCAACGCTAGGAATATTAGAATTTGTTATTCTAGCTATTTTATGTTCATCTTATTTTATTTTATCTAAAAGTCCAAAACAATTCAGAAAATTAAAAATATAAAAATATTTTGGCTTTTGGATCTGATATCACTTTTCTTCTTGCTCAAGTGTTAGTGCAGAACCAAAAGCAGGGTCTGCATATCCAGTAGAAGTACCTGATCCTGATTTTGAGTGTTACCTTTGTTGTCAAATAAGGGAAGCTCTTCTAAAAAAGATGAACACAACAGAATCTAGCATGGAAGTTAACCGACTAGAACCAATGGCGGCGCCAGCCCAATCTATATCGGATTATAAGAAGCTGAACCTTGATAGAATCAACTCAAGCATCATCCTGCCATGAGTCATAGGCCAAAATTTCTAAGTGAAGCCTCATGTCATCCAGTTGGTTAAGTAGTCATGCAAGTTCGATGGTTTCCAAGATGGGAACCCATATGCACACTTGTAAAGCTTCTTAAAAATTAGCAACACGATTCCAGTAACTAGGGTATCTACGAACACCATCCACCTCAGGTTGTTCCCCTTCTCAGTTAAGGGACGTGCGACGTAGTGGCTGAATTCATTACCTCATGGGTTGATCACATCATGGGCTCAGTTGACCAAGAAATTTCTAATGAGGTACTTTCCGCCGGCAAAGATAACCAAGCAGCGAAGTGACATCTCTTCCTTCAGACAGATGGAGATGGAAAGACTATACGACATATGCGAGTGGTACAAAAAGATGCTCAGGAAATGCCCACAGCATGACATATAGGATTGGATGCAAGTCCAAAGGTTTTACAACGGACTAAACATAGTTACAACCAGATGTTGGACACAGCGGCGAATGGTTCAATGTGTAGCAAGGACCCCGACACAGCCAGGGAACTAAATATATAAGATAGCCACAAATGGATATTAATGGAGTTCCGAGATAACAAAACCGAGTAAATTCGTGGGTGTTCATGAGTTGGATGTGCTGAAAAACCTAGTAGCCAAGGTGGAGGATATAAACAAATGTTGGAGAGCATTGGTTATCAGCAGCAAGTATCTATAATATTGAGTAATGCATGTGGGAATAAGCCAAAAGAGGGTCAAGCCGAACAAGTGGAAGAACTCAGAACAACCCATATAACTCTACATTCAATCCCAGATGGAGGAAGCCCACAACTTCGCCTACAGCATCCCAGTACAATATCCAGGCCAACCAAGAACAAGCCCACGTCAAGGAAGTCCACTGTCATAGTAGGGTAGTCAGCATTAGTAACAAAAGAAAAGGGCCTAGAAGAAGATAAGTTGGATATTCTTAGAAGTGGAAAGGAGTTAACTTCACTGCAAGACAAGGAATCGGGAGACATACCTGTCACGTACCCAGAGGAAGATAAGTTGGATACTGAAGGTGAGTTGACCATGGGTAAGAAAAAGGAAGCAACCATAGTGCTTGAATATAAACCAAAGTTACCTTACCCAGCGCGGTTAACAAACGACCAACAGGATGAGCAGTTCAGGAAATTTTTTGGACGTTTTCATGGCATGGCACATCAACGTTTCGTTCGTAGAAGCACTTGCATAAATGCTGCAATATATGAAATATTTGAAGGAATTACTTACCAACAAACGAAAATTGGAGGAAGTGTACATGGCAACCCTGAACTAACAATGCTCAGTTGTTCTCACCAACAAACTCCCAAAGAAAGAAAAGGACCCAAGGAGTTACATAGTTCCCTGTACCATTGGAGGGTTGGTAGATGGAAAGGCCTTGGCTGACATTAGGGCAGTGTCAATTTAATGCCCTAAATGATACTCCAAAAAATGGGGATAGGAGAGCCAAAACCATCCAAGGTGACTCTTTAGATGGCAGATAGATCTATCTGACATCCTCGAGAGATAGTTGAGGACGTGTTAGTGAAAGTTGATAAGTTCATCTTCCCAGTAGACTTCTATATCTTAGACCTAGATAATCAAGTATAGGTACCTCTCATCCTTGGAAGGCTGTTCCTCAAAACCTCACAAGTATTATTCGACATCAAAGATGGCCATATACCTTAAGGGTTGGGGAGAAAGCACTAGTCTTCAGGCTCAAAGATACTATGTGACATCACATGGAGCTTGATGAATCTTGTTATTTTATTGATCACGTTGATGATTGTGTTTATAACTTTGTGCACGATGAATTACTAAAGGACCAATGGGAAGACCTATTAAAAAATGAACCACCACCTCAGGAAAATCCAATAAGGGAGACAAAAGACCCAGAGAAAGCTAAGCTAATCACACGCACAAAGAGGAGGAGAGCATGGTGGAGAGAGTTGATAAAGAAGAAAAAGAATCATCCTCTCACCTCTGCAACATTGAAATTGATCCCACTCAAGAAAAATTTCAATGAGTATGAGTTCATTTCTTCCTTGAGTGTACAATTTTCATGACGTGACCGGCATAACGGAGAAGGAGGGATACTCCATCTCTTTAAACCTCTTTAAGATAAAAAGGTACATCAAGCTAGTGACATAAAACAAGCGCTTCTTGGGAGGCAACAAGTTTGGTTAGTTTTCTAGTTCTTTTCTAGTTTAATTTAGGATTTTAGTTAGGTATACATTAGTTGTCAATTCAATTCATTGAGTGATGATTTCCTTGATTTTGTGTGTTCCAAAGTGTTTAATGATTAATCTCTTACTTTTGGAGCCACTATCACATAGGTTGAGAAGAAAGACAAAGATACTCTGAAGAAGGAAGGACAACCGAGAGAAGTACAGCCAGGAACACGAGCATGGTCCAGGCCGTGTACCTCTCGGGGAGTGATATTCGAAATAAGAACAAAGAAGCATGGCCTTGCTTTTGAGTTACACATACAAGGATAAGCACAACCTTGTTCCAGGTTGTGCACATCTCGGTCGATCAAAACCGAAAGAACAAGGCTGTGCTTAACTAACACACCCGTGTTTAAAGGAGTGCTCGCGCAGATGGACCGAATACTAGGATTTGTTATTCCAATGAACCGTGCGCCATAACCGTTCATCATCCCAGATCTCCTTCCCCTTCACTCTGACGCCTCGCTAGAGCCTCTCTGGCAAGATCTTTCCGGATTATGTTGAGCGATCCTTTGATTTCTACGGACATTAGCCGCGGCTTCCATCCATCACCGATTCACGCGCACAGTCGTATTCCCCATCATGCGACCTCCTTGCACGATAGTGCATCCCTTTCTCTGGTAATCAATCACCAAGCCGGATCATGCCGCCTCGAAGGAAGACTAACACAGGGCCTCCGACGAAGAAGCAACGAGGAAAGGGGAGCTCTCTGCCTCAACCACAGTCATCCAACACCACCCTATTGGAGCACACTTTCACCACACCTATGCATGGCATCTGGCACCACCGACTACGCTAGCTATGGTTTGGCGGGGCCCGACCTATAGATTGGGACATACTTGAGGAGGTAGGCCTTGCCACCGACGTCCTGTGGTTTCTCGCGGTAGGATCATGGGACCGTTTATTCTCTATGTGGGAGCCTACCTACCGTGAGCTCACTCTTCAGGTGTTCGCGATATTTTACATCGCTCTCAACAGCACCTCATGGTACCTAGAGGAGCACATTAAGTTCTAGATGGGTGCGACCCGTTTCCTGTTGAGTTAAACCGATTTCGCAGTTCGACTCAGCTTATACGATGAGGACTTCACCAAGACGTTGGAGTACGAGCTATTGTATATTGTCAGACCAGAAGGAGGTACAGAGGAGTCCTGGTGGAGGAGGCTGAGCACAGACCTAGTCTACAATTCGCGACGGTTGAAATCCACTTCACTATGTCACCACGTCCTCGGATACATGTCATTTTTAGTCACTCGATTACAGGGCGGGGAGAGAGCACGAGAGTCATCAACACCAGTGACTTCCTCTCCTCCATAGCATGTTGGACGGATTCCCAATACACCTGGGATGGGTTGTGGCATACTTTCTTCTACACCAGGCCTCCGATCCCAAGATAACAGTCTTATTTATTGGACAATACATTACATAACTGGCCCGAGGGTTGGACGTCCTCTCTAACTGGGTGTGACTTGAGGCATGACAATGGTTGGGGACTCTATTCTGATTACTATAGAGACATTAAGATCGATTAGGATGCTATGCGCAATGCAGACTTTACAGGGCATCACCTATAGAGTCGTAGATCCGACCGAGCCATAGGATCTAGGAACCTCAGCCAGCCAAGCTTTGCACCTCTAGGTTCCACTGCAGCACCTCCAGAGGCTAGCTTAGCTCCTCTACCACCAGTTATAGTTCTTACCCAGGACGACTGGGACACATTTCTTCTGTGGCTAGTGGGAGGTGTCCAGCAGATCCTAGAACGATAGGAGATCCAGTACCCACCCCGCCCATTACCTACAACACAGATTACATAACATACGGGGAGTGGTTGCTGGGGACACTACAAAGAGAGAAAAGGTTGAGGACGCTGCAACTACGACTACGGATGAGGAGACCGATGAGAGTATATCCAATGACATAGAGGAGCAGCTCGACAATTGAGGAACATCACCACTATCTTTATTTTCTTTGACCACTTTTGTATTTTTATTTTCTTTTAGTAGTCAGTCTGTTAAAACTAAGGTTTAGTCTTTTATCTACTATGGAGCTTCACTTTTGTGCCTTCAATGTTCTCAGAATAACTTGAATGTCATACTCGAACCAGAACCTTAATAAGTACTAGTGGTCAATCTCTATGGCTTCGACTACCCTACCCTACCTTAAGGTACTTTACTACTTGATCGACCCCGTATACTTGCGGGAGTGTTACCGCGTACCCTGTGTGTGCATCATGAAGCTTGCTAGGAAAGCAAAACGAAGGAATGATGCCTGAACATGATTGAGAGTGAGCTAGGCGCACTTTTTGCTTGGTTCGAGAACAAGAATTTTCCTTAGTTGGCAAGTCTATATAGGTGTAGATATCTGTCTCTAGGATGGTAAGGCACACATGCTTTTAATAGACGACTGACACTTGTTTCTTTTAGCTAATTCTTTGTGTTGTCTTTTCGTTGTTTTGAATCGAGGTATGAATACACTGAATCTTTCTCCGAAATTTTCACCTATAGTGTCAATAGGTTTTTCTATTTAAGGAGCTTGTATGGATAGTGTTCCTTATTCATTCTGTTCTTATCTTTGTACAATGGCTCTTCCTCAGCGTTTATCTTTTTTCAAGTTTTTCACTTTTACTCTTTCTACTCGTCATTTGCGAATTCCAGTTTCTTTTTATAAACACCTAGAGGGATTGAGGACTGGAGTTGTTCACTTGGTGAGTCCAAACGGCTGCATATGGCAGTCTCTTCTGGTTATTGATGAGGACACAGGTGAGATTTGTTTTGAGGATGGGTGGGAGATCTTTCATGTTGATCACGATGTTGAGGCGGGAGATCTTTTAGTCATTACCTATGCAGGGGGTACGCGTTTCAAATTTGAAATATTTGGAAGTGACTCCTGCCGTAAAGAAGTGGACCCTAATCTTCGCCCACGCGTTTTGCCGGGTTTCCTAGTGATCACGAGGATAGTGACGGTTGTGAAAGTTCGTGCATCTCTTCCGAATGGTATTACTTCTCGGCTCGTTCCAGGAGGAAGTTTCTAGGTAAAGTCCCTACTTCCATTAAACGATGGAAGAGTAAGTTCTTCTTTGTCAAAAGTAAATCCGAGTGGGATATCCGAACCAAGTGGGAGGTTCCTCGAATGGATATCGCTTGTGAGGAGATGACAAAGGAAGAAGAAGTTCTCTTTAAGTCAATGGCGGGGATTTCTGGGGTTTGCATGGATACTTTCTTGACCAAGGAAAATCTTCTTAAGTATCGTTTAATAGTAGCTACTGGTAGGGTTTATTTATGCATCTAACTTAGTTTAGTCGTGAACCGCGATATATAACATGCTTCGGAATTTATCCTTGTAGGAAATCCGTTGGAGGATGATGATTTGGATCTTGATAGGGGCATCTTGGCCTCCTTCTAGGGTGAAGTTCATCCGCCCTTGCCTCATGGGAGAAAGAAGAAGGAAGTGACATCCAGCAAAGGTGCTGATACTTCCAAGGAAGAAAAGGAGAAGAGGAAAAGAAAAAACGTCACTTCTTCGAAGGAGAGGGTCAAAAGCGACCTCGTCGTAGGGTCCTCCCAGGAGAGGAGGACGAAGAAAAAGAATTCCGAGGACGCGTCAGGTCCCGAAATTACGGGAGAACAGGCGAATTCGCCTCAGCCAAAGATTCTCCAGGCTTTAGCTCCAATTCCAGAGGGCCCCTCCCCTAGTCGGCCAGAGGATATCCTCCTTAGGGAGGTGAAAGTATACTTCTGAAGGTTATATATTGTTCCACTAAGAATTTTTTACTTAGGTTTATTTTATAGGTGGAGGCAGGAGAAGCGGTTCTCCTGGATAAGCTAAGGGAGGTAGACTTAGTTCTCAAAGGACCGGCAATTCAACGGAAGGAATTGCCTTCAGAGGATATCCCTTTTCGGGATGCCGCGTCCGTGAAGAACGTTTTGATGGCCATGAGGCCCGAACAGCTCTCTATCAAACTTCGAGAGGCTGGAAGGGAAGAGGCTACTCGCCAGCTTTTCCGTTCGGTTATGATGGTAAAAACTATAATTGTGCTTCTTTTACCCCCTCGTTCGGTATTATAGCTTATAATTCATTTTTTATTTCCGTAGACTGCTCAATGGGCGGATCGAGTTAGCAATCTTTGTCAAGAAGACTTGACAAAGATGGAGGCGAGTAGGGCGGAGATTGCCCAACTAAGCTCTAGGGTGGCGGCATTAGAGGAAAAAGAGAAGAAACAGCTTGCCGTTATTCTTGCCCATGAGTAAGATAAGGCCGAGCGGCTTCAACAGTTGGCTGCCATGGAGAAAGAGAAGAATGATTTGGCAGCTAAGCTTGTTAATTCCGAGGGCTCTCTTCTTACTGCTGAAGGGAACATCAAAAAATTACAAGATGAATACAGCAGTTTGAAAGAGGAACTAAAATCCGCTCAAGCTGAGCGAGCTGAAGCCCGATGGGAGTTAAAGTTGAAGGTTGCTAAGCTGGTTGCCGTCTAGACCGAGTTGGAGGAAGTTAAAGGGGAGCGTGACGAGCTAAAGGAAGATCTAACTTCCAGACAAAAGGCTTCTAAATCCGACTCGCAAGAAATGAAAGATTTAAGAGAACGAGTGGAAAAGTTGGAGAAGGAGGTCACTCGGCTTAGGGCGCGAGCGAAAGAGGGGGACACACGCATATATTCGTTAGTGCAACAGGTGGGTCACCATATTCCTCCTGTGGAAGTTTTATCGATGGGGCTTGCTAGAGTCTTAAAGAAGTTTACAGAACTGAAAGAGCAGCAAATTATAAAGGCTCCAGAGGCCCTTGCCCCAGCCTCATTTGAAATGCCGACTCAAGCTTCCCAGGAAGCAGTTGAACACCAGGAAGGCCCTAGTACTTAAGGATTTTTATGAGATATTTTTGTAGATATTCAAGTGTTTTGAATATAGCTTTTTATTCATGGGAATGAAATACAAACCTTTATTTTGGTGAAGATTTATTTCCGAGTCATGGTTACTTGTAACCATTTAAGACATCCTTCGCAAAGTCTTTCTTCTTTTTGCATTTGGATTATAAGTTAAGCTTCGTGGCGAGTTCTTCTCTTCTTAGTCCAATCGTGGGACTTTAATTTGCTGAATAAGATCCTTGTCTTTGTTAATGAGATTGTTGCCTCATATTTCGATCGGGATTTTTGCCCCATACTCTAGATGAAAATTGTCTCTTATCCTTGTAGGATAATTTTTTGCCTCATCTTATAAGGACGAGAGATTTTTTGTCTCATCTTTTAGGGATGGGATTTTCACCTCATCTTCATCTGGAATTTCTGAACAGAAATTTAGGTTTTATTTCATGAAACATTTAGGAGACTGCTACAGAATTCATTGATAGTAGCGTCGCAGGTGTTCAGCATGAAATGGACGTTTGAGCATTTTTTATTCCATATTGACGAGATAATAAGTGCCCGCTCGGACAATCTTCTGTATGACGTAAGGGCCTTCCCAGTTAGGAGTTAGCTTCCCCGTTCGGTGATGGTGTGTTTTCCGCAAGTATACGGGTCGTGATCAAGTAATAAAGTGGACTATGGGAAGTCGGATGTCGAACCACAGGGAATAGAGATTGCTAAGTGTAAACCAAGCTTTAATAACCTAGTCTAAATGGCAATTTGGGGGGGGGGGTTTGGTTTTCAAAACTAAAGAGCTACAAAGGATTGCGAATAAGAACTGAAAATTGAGAGTTGATTGGGGTGAATCAATAGCAGGAGAGGATACTTGGGTATGTATCCCTTTTGGATTTCAATTCTAAAGATGAGCAAAGATGTTTATGAATCAAAGTTGGTACTTCTTGTGCCAATAGTCCCTAAATTATATCCAATCCCTCTTCCAAGGTGATTGGATAACTAGTCTCCTAGGACTTATATGAAGCTCAAGGGATAATTCCTAATTTACACCCAACCCCTCTTCCAAGGTGGTTGGATGACTAGTCTCCTAGGACTTGATATGAGGCTCAAGGAAATTTATGTATATTGGAAGAATCATGGGGGTGAATTAGATGCAGAAAGAGTCGATTAAGCCCTTCTAGTACCCGATTCCTCGGTATACTCATGAAACTCTCTAATGAAGCAAGTTCCTAATACAAGGAGGCGCTAGCTCTACCCTTGTATTGCACACAAGTAATTTCTAGTAATGAAATTACAATCAATACATAACATTCATTAGACATTCAAGAAGGTACCAACAAATCATCATAAACATTCAATGCTATTAATGCTCAATCCAAAAGTTCAACATACCCAAGTACCAATAGATTAGTTCCCCATGAAAGGGGAACTCAACCCAAAATGGAAAAGCTTACAAAACAATAAAAGGTTAATAGAGAACACCATTACCTCCAAGCTTGTAGCTCCAAGGGTTCTCCACTCTCCAGATTTGGGGAGATGACCCCCCAAGCCCTAATCTCTCCTCTCGCCTCTCTCCCCAGCCAACCTCCCTCTAAACCCTCATACTTAACTATTTATACCCATGAATTAGGGTTCCACTTAAAAATTACAACATTGCCCTTGATTGGGCCCATGAAGGCTGCAAAAGTTACGATGATGAGCGGCCTGCGTGAGCGGCACATTCATCACTCAGATTCGACTCACTGCTGCTCTGAACCGGCGAGGTCAAGCGGCGTTCATCACCCCGTTCACTTCACGGCTTGCTCTAAACGGCGAGGTGAGCTGGCGGTTCATCGGCCAGTTCACCTCACGCGGCTTGCTACGAGCGGCGGTGAGCGACCATTCACAAGGCCGTTCGCCTCTCTTTGTAATGCGCCTTTGTGCCCAGGTGTGAACGGCCGTTCACAAGGCCGTTCACCCCCTGTTTACTTCAAAATATCTTCGTTTGTTCTTCATTTTGTTGATAAATGCTTCCTTTTCGTGGGGGTGGCCTATTTATGCCCTGTTTACAAAATATGAAGCATTTTAAGTACCGGTGGGCTACAAATCATTGCATTTGACACAAAAATAAGTATATATATGGTATGTAAATATGCTCATTTGAACGCTTATCAGATATCCCCACACTTAAGTATTTGCTTGTCCTCAAGCGAACAAGGCAATGAAAGTACAAGTAAAAAGAATGATAAGCGTTCAACCTCCGGCTATAATAGTAATGAATCTGCTCTATCCCAAATTCACTCCACATACCATGTTCTAGAGTCTTAGCAAGACAAGTATTCCCTCAATGGACTCTAAAGAGTCCTTGAGGCCCTAAGTTTTATGCTAACCAACCCTCTATGGAGAAAATGGTGGATAAGTTCAAGAGGTTTTTTTTTTTTTTTTATTCGGGTAGGGCATCTCTAATAGATCCGACTTTCCCGTGCTAAAGATCAGTGTAGAGTGTAAGTCCTCTTTTCTTTAGGATGCACATGCTGTTTAGGCACCAGAACACCTGGATACTTAGAGGGTTACAACTCTACCTAGATGTGCTCATACTTAGAAGTGATTTTTTGAATTAAGGAACACCCTGATTAGGGGCCAGGACCCTAAGCTACTTCATCACAACAAGTAGCGGAGCCTTGTCTTTATTTGTCTAATGACTCAACTACTATATACATACTATTTTATTTTATTTTATTTATTTATTTATTTTTTATTTTTTATTTTTATTTTTTTCTAACTTGTCCACTAAGTTGAATTATGAAGGGTTAGAAGCTAAACTAGTGTCACGAATCCTCTTGGAGCCATTGAGAGTAATGCTTAGCAATTAAAGTCAACAAACATGGTAGAGGGTTATCTATTATGACTAGAGCTTTTGGATTTCATGAATATAATCTCTAGATGTCCATGGTGTGTCGTAGGAGAATTCTAAAAAAAGTTTGAGTACTAAAATGGTGAACAAGAAGTAGAGTGAAACATTGCATTTCCTAATAGTGCCATCATAGGTCCATGTCAAACATGCTTCAAATAATTAGCTCCCTATCCTCACACTTAGAGTTTTGCAATGAATTTATCAATGGAAGGGAGCTACCCATCCCCACACTTAAAATCGTACATTGTCCTCAATGTACACAATTAAATTGAAAGGTGTGTAGTATGCAATAATAACAAAGAGGATGGCAAACTGAGACTTCCCCGGTTATATTTGGTAGCTGGTATTGCACTTTGATTTAGACGTGAAAGCTTTTGCCGGGGTTTTCCATCATGAGTATCTGCGAAATAGAGTGAGAGAGGAGGGATAGCTCGAAAGGAGATGACATAGTCAATAGTGCATAAAAGTAAATAAAAGACAAGTCATAGGGTGGAACCCTTGTGAAGAAGTCTACAAAGCGAACATAGGAACAAAATAACATAAAAGGGAGACTAAACAGTCTCAGTCATCGACAGAGGGTGGCGCGTCAGATGCTGGGTCAGATGGGGGTGGAGGACCCGAGGTGGGTAGAGTCTAGGAGCAGCAGTGCGAAAAGCTCTACGCTGGCGGTGTAGATGTTGTGGTGCTCCTCGTGGAGTGTGGTCTGCATATCATAGACCTCGGTGGCTCCTCAATCACGAGTGGGAGTGCAGCGTGGGCGGGGAGGAGGCTGCAGGGGTGCCGGAGGAAGAGTCGTAGGAGTCATGCGTCCTCAGCCGAGGCTGGCTAAATCTTTGTCTGCTTGAGTGCATGGCGGCCTCGAGAAAATTTGGACTAGCTTCATCTGGAGGAGGGTGTTCATCCCCAGCGGCTGCATCAGATGAAGGCATTTGATGCCATCGGTGAGGAGCTCCACTGGCATCCCCCTGATCAAACGAGTAATATAAGGCCCAGCAATAATGTGCTTGTGCTTGTGACTCTGCCCCTGGTGGGCTATGTAGTCAGCAAGCACATAGCCGAGATGGATGGGAGTGCGCTCGAAGATGCTATATAGGAGAAATCGGTTTGAGACGGTGACCACTCCGGTGCTGTCAATGCGGTCATGCTCGAGGCCTTCTTGTTGGGGCCCTCTCCCAATTGCTGCCAATATCGAGAATGAGAGATGATGTGGCCAGGGAAAGAGGTGAGGAGCCGCGTGCCAGGGAGTCGAAGGTAATCCTGATCATAGATTCCCATATAGATCGCAAATCAATCGGGGCTCATCCGGTGTGCCACGCCATAGAGCTGGAATTATATGGCCGTGTTGGCGCGCTCGCCAGTGGCCGTGCGGTTAAACTCGAAGGAGCTCAGGACCTCGAGTGTATGCTCGCGATATGTCGCTTCGTTAATGCCGAAGACTCGGTCCCAACCATTAACGGAGAGCAAGCTGTGGACTCGGTCGGCGATATGAAGCTGCTCGAGAGGATCCCAGTAGAGGAGGAAAGTGCGGCTAAGTGGTAACTCCGCGAGGCGGGCGTATCGCTGCTGATGCTGCTCATGTGCAAAGCGCGGTGGTCGGAGGGAGGGTCCAGCATCATCCCGACTGCGCTTCGCAATCTCTTTCCTCGACATCGCTGCACGTGGGATAAGGGGTCAGTGAATGGTTAACAGTGAGAATTTGGGTCTGAACGGGCCAGTGAACGGCCGTTCAGGGGCCGTTCAGGTGAGGCAGTGAGGTGAACGGGCTGATGGACGCCCGTTCACAATCATCTGCTACGTCCAGTAAATGGCGTACATAGATGGTCGGCGTTTACAAGTCCCGACGAGAGGGGGAGTGCACTAATAGATGGGGCAAGGGGTATAAGCCTATTATCGACCCTAAGGGCGCGAGAGATGGAATCAAGAAAATGCACCGGTGAAAAGAAATGAACGAGCGAGCTTACCTGCGAATGGTCAGTGCGAGTGGGTGTAGGGTTGGGCTTAAAGAGGGCCGGATTGGTTGGGGGGTGTGTGTGTGTGGGGAGGCATGCAGGATGGCCGACGACAAAGAAGGTGAGAGTGGGTGAATCGTGAAAAAGAATATGGGGAAATTATGGCATCCTTCAACATATAATGAGGGGTGTGAACGGCCCCGTGTACGGGCCGTTCACCTCCCCGTTCATCATTAAGAGAATGCCAACTAGTGTGGTGTGAACGGCCATGTGAATGGCCATTCACTACGATTTGTCCTCCACGAGAGGGTGTGAGCAGGCTAGTTGATGGTACATTGCGACACAGGTTCTCCCATAATAATGACTACCCTACGAGCGATGACTAGAGATTTATTGTGATAATAAAGAAAACTAAAAAGCGATATCTAACCTAACAAAGCACTTGGCGTCGGACTTTTGGGCTGCCTCCCAAAGAGCGCTTGTTTTACGTCACTAGCTTGACGTACTTATAACTGCCTCAAGGCGGCTTGAAGGATTGTGGATAGTTACTTGGTGTCCCGTCAGCACTCGCATCATAGTACAGTTTGAGTCGATGTCCATTTACCTTGAAAGGGTCTCCTCCGGCTTGGTAAATCTCAACTGCCCCATGTGGATATACTTTAGAGATAGTGAAGGGGCCAGACCATCTTAATCGTAGCTTACCAGGAAATAGTTTAAGCCGGGAATTGAATAGCAGGACCCTGTCTCCTTCCTGGAATTGTTTTGTTTGCCTTAGAAGTTTATCATGATAATACTTCATCCGCTCCTTTTACATTTTGGAGTTATCATAGCACGAGGATCGCCATTCGTCGAGTTCGTTCAATTGAAGATTTCTTTCCTTGCTAGCCAAGATAGGGTCAAAATTTAAGAACTTGATTGCCCAGTACGTCTTGTGCTCAAGTTCAACGGGTAGGTGGCACGATTTTCCGTATACAAGTCTATATGGCGTGCTCCCAGTGGGAGTCTTGTATGCTGCTCGATATGCCCACAATGCATCGTCAAGCTTTTCAGCCCAATCCTTCCTATTCTTTACAACTGTTTTCTCCAGGATTCTCTTTAATTCCCGGTTGGAAACCTCCACTTGGCCACTTGTTTGAGGATGATACGGCGTGGAGGTACGGTGCGTGACTCCATATCGTTTTAGAATTTTTGCAAATTGGGCATTGCAAAAATGAGTCCCTCGATCGCTAATTATCGCCCTTGGTGTGCCAAAACGAGAGAATAGTTTCTTCAAGAATTTGATCACATTTTGAGCATCATTGGCGGGTAAGGCTCGGGCTTCTACCCGCCGACAAGTAATCTCTGACCACTAGGACGTATTTGTTCCCTCGGGATGATGGAAAAGGTCCCATGAAGTCAATCCCCTATACGTCAAATATCTCGCATACTTGAGAGGTGCGTTGCGGCATTTCATCGCGGCGGGATATGCTACCCGTGCGTTGGTAACTATCACAGGATTGGGAAAACTCCTTGGCATCCTAAAACAAGGTGGGCCAAAAAAAACCAGAATCAAGGACTTTCCGGGCCGTTCGATTACATTGATAATGTCCAATGCGTGGGGCACGAATGGCAATCCATCAAGATCTTCCATCCCTCTTGTTGTGAGATACATCTCCTAACTATTTGGTCGGCGCATATCCGAAAAAAATAAGGGTCATCCCAGATGTAATGCTTCAGTTCTGCGAAGAATTTCTTTTTCTGCTGATAGTTGTAAGATTTTGGGAGGACTCCGGCTGCTAGAAAATTAGCAAAGTCAGCAAACCAAGGCGGAGCTTCTTTCTTTTGAGTGGCGAAGGAATGATTCTGCATTATCCGAAGGTTGTACAACTGCTCATCTAGGAATTCTTCTCTAATGATAGCTTCATGGCCTGAATTCTTCTGTGGATTCTCCAGCCGGGATAGGTGGTCAGCGGCTAAGTTTTCTGCTCCACGTTTGTCTCGGATCTCCAGATCGAATTCTTGCAGAAGCAGGATCCATCTAATAAGCCGTGGCTTGGCATCTGTTTTGGCCAATAACTAGCGTAATACCGAATGATCAGTATAGACTATAATCTTGGAGAGTACCAAATAGGGGCGAAATTTATCAAATGCGAAAACTATGGCGAGGAGTTCTTTTTCAGTAGTGGTGTAGTTGGCTTGTGCTTCAGTCAAACTCTTGCTAGCATAGTATATGGGTCTGAAATGTTTGTGTTTCCTCTGCCCTAATACTGCCCCATAGCAAAATCGCTCGCATCACACATGAGTTCGAACGGGATGTTCCAATCGGGTGTAGTCATTATAGGTGCTTGAATCAACTTCTCTTTTAAATATGTATAAGCCTCCAAACACTCCTTATTGAAATCAAATGGGGTATCTTTCTCCAGCAACTTAGTCAAGGGTTTCGAGATCTTGGAAAAATCTTGAATGAACCTCCTGTAGAAACCTGCGTGACCAAGAAAACTTCTAACAACCTTGACTGAAGTGGGTGGAGGCAGTTTTTGGATTGTGTCCACTTTGGCTTTGACCACCTCAATGCCATTGCTTGAAATTTTATGTCCTAAAACAATGCCCTCCTGAACCATGAAGTGACATTTTTCCCAGCTGAGCACCAAATTTGTGTCCTCACACCGTGCTAATACCTTTTCCAAATTTCTCAAACAGAGGTCAAAGGAGTCCCCAAAAACGGAGAAGTCGTCCATAAATACTTCCATATTGTTTCCCACAAAATCATCGAAAATAGCCAACATGCATCTTTGAAAAGTGGCGGGAGCATTGCATAACCCAAAAGGCATCCGGCGATAAGCAAAGGTGCCATAAGGGCAAGTGAAAGTAGTCTTCTCTTGGTCTTCGGGGGCAATAGGGATCTGGAGGTAACCTGAAAACCCATCCAGGAAACAATAATGAGAATGGCCGGCCAACCTTTCGAGCATCTGATCAATAAATGGGAGAGGGAAGTGATCCTTTCTGGTGGCATCATTTAGTTTCCGGTAGTCAATACACATTCGCCACCCCGTGATGGTCCTTGTCGGTATCAGTTCATTTTTCTCATTGGCTACCACTGTCATACCTCCCTTCTTTAGTACCACACGACTTTGGACTCACCCACACCTTTATGCGAAATAGGGTAAATTATGCCAGCGTCTAGAAGTTTGATAACCTCAGCTCTAACCACTTCTTTCATATTCGGGTTCACTCTTCATTGTGGTTGAACGGATGGCTTGTAGTTATCTTCCATAAAAATCTTATAAGTACAAAAAGATGGGTTGATGGCCTTTATATTAGAGATTTTCCAAGCAATCGCTTGTTTGTGCCGGCGAAGGACCTGTAACAGCTTCTCCTTCTGCAATGAAGTTAGATTCGAAGCAATGATGACTGGAAGTTGGGAGTTGTCAGCCAGAAATGCATATTCAAGATGTTTCGGTAACTCCTTTAGTTCCACTTGGGGTGGATCTTCAATAGATGGCTTTAACCTAAACGAATCATTACCCAACTCTTCAGGTATAGCCTCTACCCCCAAGATTTGTTGGTCTTCGTAGAATTGATCTATAAGACAAGTGTCCTCCTCTGTATTTAATCTGATATCCCTTTCCGATATAAGCGGAATATTGTTAATGCTCAAGCTTCCCGTCAGGTAAAAATCCATGGGGTCTTTTTCCTTGATTAGAATTTGAGCGGTGTCAGAGGTATTATGATGATGATGAGGTTTGCATAGAACATTATAACAAGGTGGATTCCGACCATAGGTAATTCCAATTGATTCTGATCATCCTGTAGTGGACTGCTATAAAAGCTTGACACATTTAAGTTGTCTAATTCCCCGGAACCTTGTTGAGTGTCCATGAGGTATTCCTCTTGTTGCAAGGATGCATTGCACGCATTGTATGGTACACCATATGAATATATAGCAAATAGTTGCTCTCGGAGTAAGTAGATGTTTTGCTCGAAAAACTTGGCCTGAATCCATTGCTCTAAGATGGCTAATTTTATCAACATCATGTCCTTGAGATCCGCCATATTGTACCTCGCACAATGAGATGACGAAGATATTAGTATCGCGGAGTGTGTATATAAAGAATCAAAATAAAAATAAAAGAATAAATAAGAAAGAAAAACAAGAGCATAGGAGACTAAATTAATAAAATCTTAGTCTAACTAGCAATCCTATTCCCCAGCAACGGCGCCAAAAACTTGATGGTGTGTTTTCCGCAAGTATACGGGTTGTGATCAAGTAATAAAGTGGACTATGGGAAGTCGGATGTCGAACCACAGGGAATAGAGATTGCTAAGTGTAAACCAAGCTTTAATAACCTAGTCTAAATGGCAATTTGGGGGGAGTTTTGGTTTTCAAAACTAAAGAGCTACAAAGGATTGCGAATAAGAACTGAAAATTGAGAGTTGATTGGGGTGAATCAATGGCAGGAGAGGATACTTGGGTATGTATCCCTTTTGGATTTCAATTCTAAAGATGAGCAAAGATGTTTATGAATCAAAGTTGGTACTTCTTGTGCCAATAGTCCCTAAATTATATCCAATCCCTCTTCCAAGGTGATTGGATAACTAGTCTCCTAAGACTTGATATGAAGCTCAAGGGATAATTCCTAATTTACACCCAACCCCTCTTCCAAGGTGGTTGGATGACTAGTCTCCTAGGACTTGATATGAGGCTTAAGGAAATTTATGTATATTGGAAGAATCATGGGGGTGAATTAAATGCGAAAAGAGTCGTTAAGCCCTTCTAGTACCCGATTCCTCGGTATACTCATGAAACTCTCTAATGAAGCAAGTTCCTAATACAAGGAGGCGCTAGCTCTACCCTTGTATTGCACACAAGTAATTTCTAGTAATGAAATTACAATCAATACATAACATTCATTAGACATTCAAGAAGGTACCAACAAATCATCATAAACATTCAATGCTATTAATGCTCAATCCAAAAGTTCAACATACCCAAGTACCAATAGATTAGTTCCCCATGAAAGGGGAACTCAACCCAAAATGGAAAAGCTTACAAAACAATAAAAGGTTAATAGAGAACACCATTACCTCCAAGCTTGTAGCTCCAAGGGTTCTCCACTCTCAGTTGGGGAGATGACCCCTAAGCCCTAATCTCTCCTCTCGCCTCTCTCCCCGACCAACCTCCCTCTAAACCCTCATACTTAACTATTTATACCCATGAATTAGGGTTCCACTTAAAAATTACAACATTGCCCTTGATTGGGCCCATGAAATTTGCAAAAGTTACGATGAGCGGCCTGCGTGAGCGGCACATTCATCACTCCGATTCGACTCACACGCTCTGAACCGGCGGAGTCAAGCTGGCCGTTCATCACCCGTTCACCTCACGGCTTGCTCACTCCGGCGTTGCGTTCACCTCACGGCTTGCTCAACGGCGGTGCTGGCGGTTCATCACCGATTCACCTCGCGGCTTGCTCAGGCGGCAAGCTGAGCGGCCATTCACAAGGCCGTTTCACCCTCTCTTTGAGCCCGCCTTTGTGCCTGTGTGTGAACGGCGTTCACAAGGCCGTTCACCCCCGCTTTACTTCAAAATATCTTTGTTTGTTCTTCATTTTGTTGATAAATGCTTCCTTTTTAAATTAGGGTGGCCTATTTATGCCCTGTTTACAAAATATGAAGCATTTTAAGTACCGGCGGGCTACAAATCATTGCATTTGACATGAAAATAAGTATATATATGGTATGTAAATATGCTCATTTGAATGCTTATCATTCGACTTTTGTTTCCCTGGAATTCGTTTTCTCTTAAGACCAGATCGCCGATTTGGAAGAAGACTCTTTTTACCCTTGTGTCATAGAACCTTTTTACTCTTTGGCGATAGATTACTGCCTTTGTTTCTGCAACTTCTCTTCGCTCTTCCAGTAGGTTAAATTCCGCTCGGAGATTCTTCTCATTTTCTTTTGATGAAAAAGTTTGTTGCTTTCGTAAGGTAGGCATTCCTATTTCTGCATGGATTCCTACTTCTGCCCCATAAGTAAGAGAGAATGGAGTTTCCCCTATGGGGGTTCTTGTAGTTGTTCGATAAGCCCAAAGAGCGCTCGGAATTTCCTCAACCCAATTAGTTCCATTTTTGGACACCAGGGTTTTGAGAGCTTGGAGCAAGGTGCGATTCGTTACTTCTACTTGGTCGTTGGCTTGAGGATGCATCGCAGAAGTTAGTATGGATTCAATTTCGAGCTCTGAAAAAAAAACTTTTGAAAGCCTTGTTATCAAATTGTTGCCCATTATCAGTAATGAAGGCGACCGGAATTCTGAATCGGCAGATAACAGTTCGCCATAAGAATCCTTGACAAGCCTTCTCTGTGATCTTGGCCAAGGGCTCAACTTCTACCCATTTAGTGAAATAATCGATAGCAACTATCAAAAATTTCATTTGTCGAGTGGAAGTAGGAAATGACCCTAGAAGATCAACTCCCCAAATAGCAAACGGTCGAGGACTGACAATTGGCGTAAGCAGTGTTGGCGGTCGTTTTTGAATCTTGGAATGCCGTTGGCAGGCATCACATTTTCGAGCGAACGCCACCGCATCTTGAGTTATGGTTGGCCAATAATAGCCTTGTCGAAGGACTTTATAACTCATGGCCTTGCCTCCTATATGATCTCCTCCAATGCCTTTATGAATTTCTTGAAGGATATAATTGGCTTCTGTGGAGCGTAAGCATCACAAAAAGGGTTGTGTATTGGACCGTTTATACAGATGTTCGCCAATCATATTGTACTGAGCGACTTTGTAAGAAATCCGTTAAAACTGTCTTGTTGGATGGTGCAGGTTCACCTTGCAGGTAGTTTCTGATGTGATCAATCCAACATGACTCTTCATCTGAACTTTGTACTTCTCCCTCCAGCCCTTCAATAGTTTTGCTAGAAGGTACTGTAGATTGAAAGAGAGTTCTATATCTCCATTAAGTGTGGTGGCTTTCTTAGATAAAGCGTTCGCTTCTTCATTTTGTGCCCGATGGATTTTTTCAATCTTGAAATGAGTGAAGTATGGGACTATTCTCTTCACTACTGCCTGATACTTGACCATATTCTCCTCCTTTGCTTCAAAACTGCCCAGTGTATGACAACGACTAGTTGTGAGTCGGAATATACATATAGATGCTGAATTCCGAGCCCCCGGGCAAAATGTAACACTGCGATAAGGGCTTCATATTCGGCCTCATTGTTAGTCGCTCGGAATTGGAACTTAATAACTGTTGAAATTTTCCACTTGGAGGAAGAATAAAGTACGAAACCTGCCCCTGATATTTCTTCTGTTGTTGATCCGTCGACATATAAAGATCATGGGGCATTAGAGCTTTCTTCTGGATCCTGTGCCAGAATTACATCTCCATTCATGGGAATAGTTAATTCCACAATGAAATTTGCTAGTACTTGAGCCTTGATCGCAGTTCGTGGCTTATAAGTGAGATCAAACTCACCCAATTTTATTACCCACTTGGCTAAGCGTCCGGAATTTTCAGGTTTATGAAGAACTTGTTTTAGGGGCTGGTCAGTCAACACAATAACTTTGTGAGCTTGAAAATAAGGCCTCAATGTCCGTGCGGATGTGATAAGGGCGAAAGCTAGCTTTTCGAGTGGCAGATACCTTGACTCAGCGTCGTTAAGGATCTTACTTGTATAATAGAGAGGCTTCTGAATTCCTTTATCTTCTCTTACTTGAGCTATGACGCTTTCGAGGGCGGCTGGCTAAATAGATATAAAGCTCCTCTCCTGCTTGCGGTTTGGCTAGCAATTGGGGCGATCGGAGATAATCTTTAAGCCCCTGGAAGGCTTTTTCACATTCTTCTGTTCACTCCATCTTTAGCGCTTTACGCAAGGCTTGGAAGAGTGGAAGGTTTTTCTCTCCGGCTTTAGAGATAAATCTTCCGAGAGCTGCTAGGCGTCCATTAAGCCGTTGTACTTCATAAAGGCTTTTGGGTGATCCCATGTCAAGAATGGCTTTGATCTTTTCTGGATTTGCTTCTATTCGTCTTTGAGTCAGTATAAATCCTAGAAATTTTCCTGATCGGACACCAAATGCACACTTGTTCAGATTTAGGCGCATATTGTAAGTCCGAAGTGGTAGAAGGCTTCCTATAAATCCGATAGATGATCTTGGTTTTCGACTCTTTACCAAGATGTCATCTACATAGGCCGACATTTACGCCAATTTGTTCTTTGAATCGTACCTATGAGCCTTTGGAAAGTGCCTCGACATTCTTTACACCAAGCGGCATTACCTTATAGCGGTAAGTTCCTTGTTAGTAATAAAGGGCGTTTTTATTAAATTAGCCTTTGGCCATTCGGATTTGATTGTAGCACGAGAAGGCATCTAAGAAACTAAGCATTTCATGCCTGCCGTAGGAGTCAACCAAGTCATCAATTGAAGGTAGAGGAAACGAATATTTCGGACAAGCTTTATTTAGGTCCGTAAAATCCACGCACATTCTCCATTTCCCGGACGGCTTTTTGACCAGAACCACATTAGCCAACTAGTCTGGATAGTTCACCTCTCGGATAAATCCTACCTTCAAAAGGGTTGACACTTCTTCTTCTGCAGCCTTCTGCCTTTCTAGGGCGGAATTTCTCCTTTTCTATTTAACAAGTTTGAACGACTGATCTATGCTGAGGTGGTGTTCAATGACATCAAGCTTTACGCCCGGCATGTCCTCTGAGGACCAGGCAAAAAGATTAGAGTTCGTCCTTAGTATTGCCATGAGGTTCTTTTGCTGTACTGTTGTCAAATCCGCACCAATCCGCACGGTACGCTCCAATCTAGTTGTATCCAAAGGAATAATAAGCAACTCCTCAACTGGTGTTGGTCGGAGTTCTTTATCTTCTTGTTCTGCTATTCTGTTAACCAACATGGCCTCTGAAGCTCTTGTTTTGCCTTTATTTTGAGTTGTTCCTTTAAGGGTTGAGGCGTAACATTGTCGTGCCAAGGGTTGATCCCCTCTTACTTCTCCACTGCCACTCTCGGTCGAAAATTTTAGGAGAAGATGATAAGTAGAAATTACTGCTTTTAAGGCGTTGAGGGTTGGCCTACCAAGAATCACATTGTAACTTGATGCACAGCGTACGACCAGAAAATTTGTTGTCCTTGTTGATGATCTTGGCGAATTTCCTACCGTAACTGGTAAAGAGATCATTCCTTATGGTTGTAGCACTCCTCCAGAAAATCCCACTAAAGATGATTTTAAGGGGAGTAAGTTGTCCACATCGTACCTTATTTTTTCAAAGGCACTCCAAAAGAGTATATCCACTGAACTTCCACTGTCTATCAGGACTCTTTTCATTTGGAAGCTGGAGACCATGATAGCAATGACTAAGGCGTCGTCATAAGGGTGGCAAACCTTGCTGACATCGTTATCATAAAAAATGATAGGATCCATAGGCCGAGACCTTCTTTGTGAGACTCTTGTCTCTTGTGCAACTCCTACCATTCGGGCATAGCTTTTCCGAGAGGTGGAACTTTCACCACCACAACCAGGACCACCACTAATAAATCCGACCATCTCCCCTTTTTCTCCTTCAGGTTGTGAAGTTTCAGGTCCCTCTTGAATATCAAGGTTAATGTATTGCTCCAGTTGTCCTCTTCTAAAGACATCTTCTATAACGTTCATCAAATGAGTACACTTTTCTGTGTCATGTCCTCTACCTTGATGAAACTTGCAATATCTCTTACTATTCTTTTGTCGTTAGGGATTCCTTGCAGGTTCTGGCCTCGTCAAAATTTTTTGATCATGGATTTGCATAAGGATATGGCTTCTTTGGTTTAGTGGGGTATAGTGATCATATCTGACTATTTTCCCTTCTTTTGGGGATTCTCTAGGCTGTAGCATGTGTCGCTGAGGACGTGTTGAAGATTCCAGACCTTTATTTTCACTTTTATTGTCCCTACGTGATCCTCCTTCCCTTCGGATTTCTGTGGGCCTCCTGTTGAAAGTCTGATGTTTTCTTTCTTTCTTGATTTCCGTAGGGATGCGGCGAGCCTCTTCATCCCAACCGGTATAAATTTTGTCAGAATTGATATACTTTTGGGCGTGGATCATGAGGAGGCGAGGGGATGGTTTTGGTGGATCCAAAGTGAGGGGAAAAAAAGCGGAAAGGAGAGTCTAGCAAACCCTCCATCAAGAAGGTTCACGGCCATTCGTGGAACAAGGTCCATAACATTTTAAGCTTCATCTATGAAGCGATTGAGGTAGGCTTGGAGTGTTTCACCCCTCGTTGCTTAACTTCGAAGAAGGGTAGATGGGGTTTTCTTTTGCTTTGAATAATTAGCAAAATAAGCTAGAAAGCTGATGCTGCTAAAACTTGAAAAGAAGAAATTGTGCTAGGCGGAAGATCAACAAACGGTCTTGCGCTTTTCCCTCTAAGGTGGCGGGAAAAGCTTCGGCACATCTGACATCGGTGATTCGAGAGCGGCATCTTTGATCGGAAAGACTTGGTGTGAGGGCCGGATCGGTTTTGCCCTCATATGCGATCATAGCGGTGGTGGCAGCCGGGAACTTGCTCATCCAGTATTTCCTTGATAAAAGGAAGGCGTATAGTGAGAACATGCCGATTCGAACTTACGGTTTTCTCGAGAAGGGCCTTGTCATTTGTGTTCTTACATGCGGCGGTTGGAGCAGACGGACTATTCCGTTACATTCTTGTGGCGGACTTGCTCTCGATGTCGGCGGAGGGAGGTTCGAGCTGGCGGAGAAGGTGGTCCCCTCTCTTCTTTCTTCATGGAGTGCGGGTCCTTGTCCTCCCTCTCGCTTTGGAATTAGCTAATGGTACATGCGGCATCTTTGGTGGAATTTGTGTGGGTGGGAGTGGTGGATGGGCCAAAGTGTGAGCGGCTTGAGCCATTTGCTCTAATTGTTTTACGCATATTGAGATAAAAATGCAGGGCCGGGTCCACAGGGTACCATGGGTGGATTTTCCGATGGAGGTAAGATGGTTGGATTTTAGGTGAATTCCCCGGTCCTCCGGACTTATTTTGGGTATTTCAATATTGCAGCGCTCCTTGTTCTTGGATTCGTTTAGATTTTACGGTAGTAATCATTTAGCTTTTTCGTAAGGTCCCCTACAGACGGCTTTAAATCAAGTTGATGCCAAAAGCTGGTCCGTCTCACGCTTTGGATTGTTGTTGCCTCGCGTGATCTGGTCTCAGCCTTTCCACAAATGGTTGAAATTTGTAATTGATGTGGACGCTTACTTCAGGTTTTGAATATTGGATGCCTTGGAATGTCGGGTGTTCTGGAGGAATTTTGGGGAGGTGATCGGATCGATGAGGATGATCGGAATTGTCCCCTTTCTAGATATCTGGACGAGTCTGTAAAAAGGAGAGGAAGCGTCGGAATTGGAGCCTTTACACTTTGGATTTAACTCCGATGATTAAGTCGAAATCTTGTGAGAAAAAGAGGGTTTGGTGAATTTTTAGACTTCTTGGAGTGCAGGTTAATTGATTGTTCAAGTCCCCTTTTCTTACTATAGTTGTTCTTCTTTTTATAGAAAAGTTGAAGGCGGTTTAGGAAAATATATGGATGAAGGCGGTTGTGGAAATATCTAGGTAGATTCGTGAAATTTTGTAAGAGAAAATATCACGCTTCTTGTGTAGGTAAGTAGAAAATATTTGCCTACTATAGAGGCAAGTGGATAATATCTACTACTTGTAGAGGCGTTAGATATTTTTCTTCCTTAGGAATTACGTGGCCATGAGCACCTCAAGTTTAGGATAAAAGGTTTTGGGTTTGCTTAATTACGTAGGATTTGTTTGTAGAGTTGAAGATAGCAAATGCCTCATTCTCAATTACGAGGGAATTTCGCTAGAAAAGCGATATGAAGATTTGATATTAGGTGGTATCGCGGCGTGGCGGAAGGGATGCGGCCCGTGCTTAACACGTGGCCATTTGTGTAGGTGCATAGCGTGTTTTGCCAAATATTTCCGTAACATATATATATATATATATATATATATATATATATATATATATATCAATCAAAAAATATTAATTTTAATTAAGAAAAATTTTCAAAATCAGAAAATTATGTTAGGATTTTGGAATTTTCTCAAATATTAAAATTTTTAATTATAAAACTAACTATCTATCTATATTATTAGACAGCTATAGATAATTTTAATTTTGAAAAAAATTTAAAAAATCAAAATAATTAGCTTTAATCTTGAATTTTTTTTTAGAATTTTGAATTATGAAATAATATAAATAACGAAACTATCAAAACAATCACTCAAACACATTCTTGCTTTAAAATAAATTAATTTTTATATAATTAATAATTCACTTCAGAGTTTTGGTTGTTGTGACATATTCTAGAGGGTTTGGTGTATTATTTTTGGAGTCCATAAAGAGGGTTTGGGGTGTTATTGTGGGAGCCATAGCGAAATGGATGTAGCGTAGTGAATTAATAGAGCACATGTCACAGTGGACAATGATAAGTGTCTTAAAGAAATATGCTATTTTTCTTAATTATTTTTTAAATTTATGGTTTACCTCAAATTTATTTAAGATTGATTTGCTAACATTAATTTGAGGGTTGCTGAAATTGAGGTATTATTGATTGAATTAATGTAATCTAGTAAAATTAAACCATTACATTACTTAGGATTTATTTTTTTAAATCCCGAGCCATGTGAAGGGCCTTTGCTAGTATACTACTAACCGAAAGTGAGACTAATTTCTATTTTAGAAAAAATTCAAAAAAAAATTAAGTTTGGATTTTCGAATTTTTCATATTTTGGATATTTTTAAAATTTTAAAAAAATATTTATCTATCTATATGATCAAGCGAAACTGAAAAGGTTATATATAATTTTAATTTTTAAAAGTTAAAACACGGAAACAGATTGACATCTTGAAAATGTTTTAGAATTTTTAATTATAAAATAAAATAAATAATGAAACTACCAAAATAAACACATTCTCTGCATTGATAATAAATTAGTTTTGACATAATTAAATATTTGATTAACAGAAGCACCAATGAGTGTAGGATCATGCAATAAGATTTGTTGATGCCAAAAACTGGTCCACCTAACGGCTTTAGCTCTTTGTGGCCTCATGATGCGGTCTCGACCCAGCCGACAAACGGTTGAAATTTATAATTGGTGCGGACGCTTACTTCAACTTCTGAACGGAGAACACGGAGAATACTTGGGAAATCCGCTCGGAATTACCCTGGCTTTCCTTTCCTTTGGGATGAATTTGTAAGAGGGAGAAAAGAGTGATCGGAATTGGGCCTTTCTGCCCGGATTCAGCTCCTATGCTTAAGTCATAAAACTTGTAAGAAGGCAGTCTTAGACATGAGTTAGCTCTTTGTGTGATGGTTTTTCGATCCCCCTTTTTTCCTATCATCGCTCTTCTTTTATAGCAACTTAAAGGCAATTAGGAAAGGCGGTGGAGTAAGGCGGTGAATAAGAAAATATCGTCTAAGGCGGTAAGAAAATATCTTTTAAGGCGATAAGAAAATATCTGCCTACTGTGTAGGTGCTACGTAGGTAAGTAGAAAATATCTACCTGCACAGGTAGAATTTTTCACGATGTGTAAGTAGAAAATATCTGCCTTCTTTGTAGAGGCAAGTGGATAAGATCTACTACTTGTAGAAGCGTTAGATATGCTCTCTTACCGGATGGCTATCACCTTCTTGCTTCTTGTATAATTAGAGCCGGACTTTTACGTAGGGGTGAGCCCTCCCTTATTTCTTGGGATGGAATTTAGGCTAATGAATTTGGTGGTGACTGACTGTCTTGTGGCCAAAAGAAATGTAGCCCTGTGTATGACAGGTGGCTATTTAGGTAGGCAACGCGTGTTTTACCAAATATTTTCGTAACAAGATTAATTGTTCGCTAATTTTTTTTGGGTGTTGTGATAAATGCTAAAGGGTTTGGGATTTTGTGGAAGTGGATAAAAGAGCTATGGGGGATCATTGTGAGTCATTTAAAGGCCTTCACTAATAAATGATTGGTGGTTGATTGATGGAGCACATATAGGGGTAAGAATGAGTGTTTTAAAAAGATATGTTAACGATTTGATAAGTTTGTGATAAGGAAAAAAAGCAAGTGAAAAATATATAATTTTTTTATTTTCTATTGTCTTTTAATTTTATTTGCTAAAGCTTATTAAAATTTGATTTGCAAATATTGATTTTAAATTTGTAGATATTAAGACATTATTCATTAAAAGAATATATATTAGTAAAACCATCATATTATTTAGGATTTAATTTTAAAAAACTTAAGTGATGGGAGGGACTTACTAGTTTTTATGAAATAAAAGAAAGGGGCCCATATATTTGATATGTATCTTTATTTATGTTTAAAATTTTTATTTATTTATTTATTTTTGGGCGATCGAGGCAACCAAATCTGTGTTACTTTTTACTTGTCTGCAGCATATATCTTTTCGGTTTTTTTCTTCTAAAAGCAACGTAAAATATTTAATTATTATTTAAATATATATCTCACAAAAGAAATTTGAAATTCTTATTATTGTTTCATTTTTTATTCTCCCGATGTGGTTCAATTCGGAATATTCTCCGAATCAAATTTTTTCATTTGTAGTAAAAAATAAAGATATGGTGGGCCCCCTCGCCGTTTGAGTCCCATCACAAGATCACAGTTCTTGTGCCTTGTATTGCAGTAGAACGGTAGTTTAAGCGACTTCGATTGCACCGGCGGAGCAGTGTAACAGCATAACAGACAACTCCAGAGGGGTCTAATATCCACAAATCCAAGCAACATGACGCATCTTGGAGGTGAGGCCCTACTATGTATCGAATGGAAATTATACACGTGGCATCCAATCATTAACCTTTCAAATTGGAGCCTGCAACACTGAATAACCTAACGAAAGCCCTATGTCGTTATGTCCCATCTCCGATTGTGGGCCCCACTACAAGGCTTTTACCATTGTTTTGTCGTTTTGTCGTTTTTTAAGCCCAGAGATACCCTACCAGCAAAACTATATATATTTATTAAAAAATATGTTTTTAGTTTCCAAGAAATTTGCGGATGACCCAATTGACCATATGATTTTTATAGGGAAAATTAATTATAAATTCATGATAGTTTCAAAACTTCTCAAACACAGTCCCTCACTTTTGATTTCATTATCTTTTAACCCTCTGACCTCACATTATCATCAGTTATCTTTCTTTTTCTATTTCCAATTCTGGACATACATTTGGTGGGAAAAGCCCGCCACATCATCCACATCATCTTCTTCTAGGGGTTCAAGGCCTTCAGGGTTACTCTGTCTTCTTCACGTCGCTCGTCTCCGCCATAATAACGGACAAGTTCGGCCTGCAAGACCGGCTTAAGACTAAAGTGCGGAGGGTCCTCGATGGCGGGAGAAGCATTAGCTTCGAGACAGTGAGGGAGATATTGTTGGGATGTATGCCCTAAAGCATATGATGCTATGAATATTATTTAATTATGAATAAAATAATATAATTATTACAAGTGCATGTATTGTTTGAATACTTTATGAATATTACAAAATTTCACAATTATCTACATAACCTTCAATAAATATATATAAGTGTTATATATATGGGAAGATATTATTTAAGGATGATAGTTTAAATTAGTCCGTGAAAACTAGTCAATTGACTTAACAATTAAAGTATGGAATCTTTAATTGATTTTCACAAATGCGGTTCATTATCATTAAGAATGAAATGATTTTATCCAAACCATTGATGTAGAGGGACATCTAATGAGGGCACTATACATAATGAGATTATGTAGGAATTTGGACCACGATGTGATTTGAATCTTTGATAATTTCAGTTAAAATATAATGCATTGAGATCATGTCAATTTGATGGTCGGATATATATAATGATCTTAATCACAGTGGTTAGCAAACTCCTATTTGTTGTGTTACATCTTTTGATTTACGCAGTGCAGATTATAAGATGCATAATCCTTAAACTTTGTATGTTGGAGGTGTAACAAAATGAATAGTAGGGAATGTTAACATTGCGAGAGCGGAATCCATTCCTTCTTCATAAGAAGTAGGCAGAGATAATTCCCTTGAGGGATGATTCGGAGCTTGAATGGTATGAGTACTCAGATTTTTGATTTGTTCTTGAATCTTTTCATTCATTTAGAGAATCATTGGTACTTGAGGGATAAAGATGTAATTAGAGAGGGTTAACTTGGATCTTTTACTTAGCTCTAATTATGAATTATTCATGAAGGATCAATATATAGGGAGATGACTATATCATATGGATGACTCGAATCGGAAGTAATTTTATATCTATAATTTCGGGAGTGCAATTCCAAGTTTTTAGTGGAGTAACTTTGGAATTAATAAAACATATTGATTAATTAAAGAGTTTAATTGATTAATATAAAGTTTTATTGGAGACCGGGATTATAGGTCCATAAGTCCCCCTCCGGACAAGGAACTCCGATTGGACAAGTTTAGTTGATTTTGTGTTGATCACTTTATTACAAATTAATTGAGAATTAATTTACAGTATTATTTATAAATAAAATAAATAAATACATAATTTGATTATATATTTATTTATGGACTTATTGGATAATGTGAGCCAAGACACATGTGTTTAAATTTGAGTTAAAATTAAGATAAACTCAAATTAATTTGAATTTAGATAAGCTTGTAAAGCATATGTCTAGATTCAATATATGTAGTAAGTTGGTTGCTAAGTTTGATTTTGATTTTGAATCTAAAATCAAATAACTAAACTACATAGAAAGAGATAAATATAAGGATATTTTTATCTTTTTAAATTTGGCCTAAAATCTCTCTAAATTTTTGTATGACAAAATTAGATTTTGAATTCAAAAGGGTATTTGAATTCAAATCCCGAAATCTTATCTTAGTTTAAAATGAGAGTTATTTTCTCTATAAAAGGGTAGCCTTTTCTCCTCCTCATTATAAGAGTTTATGATGAGTTTTCAAAAGAGTTTGATATAAGTTTGAGAGTGTGAGATAGGAACCAATTGGGAATCCTAAGAGAAAGAGAGAAAAGTTCTTTCTCTCAAAAGTCACAGTCTCGAATTCTTTCATTAGATGAGTTTTAGAGAGAGACAATAATCAGTTTAGTGATCGAGTTAATCTTGAGTTGTGCCCACACACAAGTCCATCTCGGATCTTTGTCACCGGAAGGAAGACCTTGGTTTCGGGAAAAGAAGATCTACCGATCTCGGAGGATTTAAATTTCTACAACTTTAAGGTAAGAAATCTGAAAAATTGCTAGGGAAAATTTCCCTCGCGAAACCATGAATTTCCGTCGCTAAAATAAATCAGCGACGAAATAGCGAGGGAAATGTTTCCGTCGCGATTTTTATTCTTGATCTAATTTTATTAATTCATAAGTTAAATTAATTATTATAATTTACAAAGTATTCATAAAATGTGTTTTTGATGAATACCGATCCAAGATCTTGTTTTATACGTGCTTATTCAAGCTTCCGCATATTTTGAAAATTGTTTTCCCAAGATCTAAAACCAACAGATATATGGAGCTTGTGGATTGACTGATTAATGCGAAGTGTTGAGTGCAGAGACCGCCCATACCTTGCGTAAATGCAGGTGAGCGGGATGGACTTCGAGCTGCACTCTCGAGTCGTCGTTCAGGGTGGCCAAGGACGAGGTACTATGCGGCTACCAGCCCTTGGCGATAAGGGACCCGGTGGTCTTTAAGGACCCCTACGTGTTCCTGCCTGACCGATTTGTGGAGGAGAAGGAGCTGCTCAAGTATCTCTTCTGGTCCAATGGCCCGAAGATCGCGGAGCCTATTGTCTCAAAAAATTTTAAATTGTGATGAAAAAATCTTGACAATAACATATATTGTTGTGACGACATTATTGGCACTAATGTTCTGAACAATTGCGTCCAACAAATTCATCATAAATATGAAAATTATGCGATGCAACAATTTTGGCACAAATGTGCTCACAATCGTCACAAATAAAAATATTGATTTACTAATTTATTCAATAATGTGTAACAAAATTTACTAATAGCCAACAAATTTTGTCACAAATATGAAAATTATATCTTACGAAAATTTAATTGCATCAAGAACCATAATATTTAACCACCAGAACAATTATATCCAATTCAAACAGGACACAGAGAAATTGAAGATACAAAACAAAAAGATCATAATAAAAATCAAATATATTATAGAATTGAAGTACCGGGTCCCTATCTACAATAGGGTGGCATAACATACAAGGAAAATGGAAATCCCAAAAAATAATCAATCCACAACCGTTGATGCAACAAACCCTAGAAATCAAAAGAAGCTCGATCAAACGCTAGTCCAAGAGCTAGTGAACTTGATGATAGCCTTGGTTCCCTCAGAAATGGCGTGCTTAGAAAGCTCGCCGATGGAGAAAAGGTCTAGATCTACAGCGTGAGGTAATGGTAGGCTTCTTGTTGTACGGAGCAAGATGAGAGACCTCCCTAGCGAGCTTCTCAAAGATATGGTTGATGGAGTTCATGATACCCATAACCTTCTTTGGAGATCCCGATTTCGGATGGACTGTTTGAGAACCTTGAAGAGGTAGATCTTATACGTCAGGTCCCCTTCTTCGCCTTCTTCTTATTCTTGTCTCTAGTTGTAGGCACTTTGACCTTAGGCTTCTTCTCGACGTGGGGCCTTCTCGGCGACAACCTTTTTTCTTCTTCTCCTCACATTTGGCTCTTCTTCTCCGCAAAGCTTCTTCTGGGTCGTGATAGATCGAGGAAGATGGAAGGATAACTTACACTTGAAGAAGAGATGAATGATTATACAAAAAAGAGAAGTTTTTATTGGGGAAAGCTTGGTATGTGTGTGGATCAGCATTAGGAGATTTAAATGCCGTTGGATTGGTTAAAGTAAATAGAAGATTGAGCGGTGTGGATATGAACAATGGGAAACAAAAAGAGAGGTTATTCTTGGGGAAACCATATATGTGGATCGATGATGTGGGAGATTTAAATGTTGTTGGATTGGTTAAAGTAAATAGAAGATTGAACGGTGTGGATATGAACAATGCGAAACAAAAGAGAAGTTGTTTTTTGGGAAACAAATATCAATACATTTGGATTTGAAATCAGTTTCTAAATTTATTATATATATAGTAAAAATAGTTTTTACTTACCACCTATGAAAAATAACCAAATCACTTGTCACCCATCACTTTTCAATACTATCCCATATCCCCCTCTTTTATTTTTATTTTACTTGTCACTCCCTTAACTAAAATTTATACTTTAATCTGGGTTAAATATAAAACCTAAGATTATAATATATATAAATTGACAATTTTACCCCATTTAAATATAATATCATTTTAATAATTTTCTCACCTTTTCCATTTTCAATAATTCTCAAAGATGTATTTGTTGGTGATAAAAATGTATTATTATTATTATTATCCTTCTAAACAAGGTAATTTTTTAATGAAAATCTAATTATTCTGTTTTACTTTGAATATCATATTTTTTATAAATTTAATATAAATTTATTTGTAGCTCTCTTAATAAACTCATAATTTACTTATAACCATTTTCAAATTTTCTTAATTGTTTATTAGTCATAGATAAATAATAATTATGAAATGAAATGGGTGTTTTTGTCTTTTAATTTTTTAAAATATTTTTAAAAACTATTCAAAACCTTTAGGGAAGACAATTATAAAAATAAAGGAGGGGGTTATGAAGTATTATTGAAAATAAAGGGGGTGAATGACAAGTGATTGTTACCATTTTTTATTTTTTTTGTAAAGTTTTTTACTTGCCTCCTCAAAAATAGCCAAATCACTTGTCACCCCCGTCAATATTTTCACTTGTCATGGCTATTTTTGTTAGATAGTGGGATTTTTATTGACAAAAATATTAGTCACAAAAAGTAATGGATTATGTGACAAACAACTTTCCCGTCACAATAATTGAAAATAATAGTGACAACAATATGAGTGGTCACCATTACATTTCATAACTAAAAGTTTAGATTTACAAGCTTGATTATTAGATTTAGTGACAAACAACTTTCTCATCACAAGAAATAAAAATAATAGTGCCAGAAAATATGTTTTGTCACAAATATACTTTATTCACACCAAACACAAAGTTATCTACATTATTAGTGTCCAATTTTATTGTGACAAAGCAGGTTTTAACACTTGTAATATATTATTAATTGTGATAACTTATTTGTGAAAGACCTTAAATGCGTCACAATTAATAATATGTTAGTGATATCCAAATAAGTCATAACAATTAAAATCCAATAGTTGTGCCACATAATTATTTTGTCACAATAAACTTTATATTTGTGACGAAATGATTGTGAACCACAAAAAAGCGTCACTATATGTCTTCACTCTTGTAGTGGTCGGAGAGGCCGTTATTGCGCTGAACTACATTCCAATTGCCCTCGCCATGCTCATAGACGTACTCTGTCCTCCGCTGCTGTCCCTGGTGCCTTCTTCGATACTCCATCTCCTCCAACTCCTTGCCCTCTCCTCTTCTCTTTCATCTCCCTTCCTCCTCTTTGTCTCTCTCTAGGACTCTGTCTTTAAGCTCATAACTCGAGTCCTCAAGCTCTGGAACCCTCTCTAATGGCGATGGAGAATGGAGTTCTCTCTCTTTGATTTCAATAGCGGAGTCTTTGAATGTTTTAAATTTAGAGAGAGGAGAGAGAAGGGGAGGAGGAGGAGATGGCGAGAGTCTGAGAACATAAATCTTGATATATTTGGATTTGAAATTTATAATCTTTAGGTGCATGCTTGTGGCCCAAATTTCAATAGGCAGTCTTTGTATGTTTTGGATTGTTTCTCATCCAACAATGGGCATTTTGTCATTTCATAGTAAAAGTAACATTGTTAGTAGGCTTGGATGGAGGGAAAAGTCAAGTAAGTAAAAAGGAGGGATGTTTGGTACTATACAAATTTTGGTGGACTATATATAGATTTATAAAACTTGGAGAGGGACAATTTGTACATTAACACCTCTTTATACCCCTTACATTTTTATTATATTTTATTTTTCTCCTTTGGTTCATTCTGTCATTATAAAGCTGCAAAAGAATTTTTGAAAAATTGGTATTTACTTTTAGGTGTTTTAAATAGGGATCTCTTATTGCAATCATGTCGTTATTTTTTTTACTTGTCCAACAAGCTTTCTTATTCTCTCCATCTTCTTTGTTCTTTTCAATGTGAGTTTCTTTTATAGAATATACGCATTTCTATATTTTATTCCTTCTCTTTGTTCATGGTTTTGAAAGATAATTCCATCAAATTTTGTTTTGTAAATGATGATCTATCTTTCTTCTTGAATAAGTAATCCCTTTAACATCTTACGCATTCATGCTTTCGTTCAATGTCTTTTAGCCTAATAGTCTATGAAATTCTTTTACTTTCCTACCTTGTCTACTCCTCCAGGTTGAATACCTTTGTTTTTTTTCACCTTGCCTTGTCTTTTTTGGGTTTTGTAGAGTGGATACTAGCCACACCTTTACTTATAATAACAAACACTTGATGGTTTTGGAGGTTACCAATATCGCACTTTTGGAGGCTTCCCTAATGGAGGTCGGGCTAGAGTTAATGCTACCATTTTATTTGCTATTGTTGAAATTTTATATATCCTATGTTTTGAACATTTGTTTTTAAAATGGAAGTATATTCTACTTTGCTTATGATTATTGGGCTATTTGTCCGTTATTTTCCAACTCCGCCTGTGCGAGCATACCTCGTCCCAAGCCCGGAAAAAAAGAGGGTTGCGGTAGGTTGACATCCAGTGTAAAACTAGTTATACCCATGATATGGATTCTTTGATATTTAATGTTGGGGCGTGCCCACCTAGGCACACGCTACATCAGCACTCGGATGTAGTGTTAAATGAGCGAGGGGTTCTATCTCATGCCGTCACTTTAGGTATGAGGAGTGCAGGTAAGGGTTCCTACATCATGGACAGTGTGGGTAAAAGTTAGTCCCACCACTTTGGCTTCGGATGTGGTGATAGATGGGAAATGGTCCTCGCATCTTAATGGGTAGGGTGCGAATAAAGATGTTAGTTCATGAAAATAGGATTGGAATTGGTAGTTGGAATATAGGGACTTTGTGAGAAAATTCTATGGAGTTAGTAAACACTTTAAAAAGGAGGAGGGATAGACAATGTGTTTGTAAGGAAACTAGGTGGATAGGAAACAAAGCTAGAGATTAGTAACACCGGCTATAAATTATAGTACTATGTATGAGATAAATATATAAGAATGTGGTGGGAATTATGGGTGGAACCAAGAATTAAAGAGACTAAGTGGTTGAGTTGAAAATGGTAGGAGATAGATTATATATTTCTTGGCTTGTGTTGGGAAAGCGAGAGAATCAACATAGTTAGAAGCTTAGGGCTAAGGTTAAGGTCTAGGAAGATTTGGATGGGATAGTTCTAGGGATTCCAAGTGAGCAAAAGAAGTTTTTTATTGGGGGACATCTTAATGGGCATGTGGGTATACTTTCGGTGATGACTCTGGCCGAGTGTAATGGAGGTTATGGATATAAAGGCAACGAGGAATGAGGGAAGAAAAACTATATATGATTTTGTTTGGAGCTTATGACTTAGTATTGACCAACACTTGTTTTTTGAAAAAAAAGGAATCACACTTGATTACCTTTAAGAATGGGGGTGATTGTAGCCAGATAGACTTTCTTATTACAAGAAGAAGGGATAAGTTTGTATATAAAAACTAAAAGGTTATATCTGAGAAAGAAACACTAACTACTCAGCGTAGGTTAGTAGTGTTGGATGTGAAGAAAAAAGAATATAGTGAAAATGAAAGGGAGGGTAGGTAATGTAGGATTAGATGGTGGGCTATAAAAGGGATCAACTAAATAACATTTATGGAAGGAGATAGAGAAGTGAAAGATGCATGTAAACACTTTATGGAAGGAAATAACAAATTGTATTAAGAAGGTAGGGAGTGAGGTCCAAAGGGGTCTCTAAGGGACTAGGACCTTGACCGTAGGAATTCATGGTTGTGGAATGAGTAGGTACAAAGGCTATTAAAGAGAAAAGATATTGGTATAGGAAGTTATCCACAGATTAAGGATAGGGAAGCCTTTGAAAAAATATAAGAGGGGCAAAAAATAGTCCAAGAAAGTGGTTAAGCGAGGCCCATGGTAAATCCCTAGCAGATTTGTACTAAAAGTTAGGGATGTAGAGAAGGGAAACAAAAATGTACAAGATAACACTGACTAAGAGATCCAAAAGGAAGGGACTCGAACCAAGTCAAATTTGCATTAAGAGCGAGTCTCAAGAAGTCTTGACAAGAGATATGGAAATCAAAGGGAATATAAAGAAGCTATTTTAATTACATATTTAATACTAGTCATTAGGATAAATTCTGACTCTTTATGGATTAGCGATTTAGAGTAACCTTAGCTACACCATTAGAATCGGGGCCTAGTGAGGTCAAGGAGGCATTGAAAAGATGATGATTGGAAACTTTGTGTACGGATGACATCTTGATTGAAATTTAAAAGTGTCTTGGAGAAGTGGGGGTATCATGGTTAACCAAATTTTTAACACTATTCTAAGAGGAGAAAAGGCATTTGATTGGAGAAAAGACTATTTTGCTTCCTAAATATAAGAATAAGGAGGATATTCAAAACTGCACAAACTACCATAACATTAAGTTAATGAGCTACATGATGAAACTCTGGAAGAGGGTAATAGAGTATCGACTTAGGGAAATTACGGAGTTGTTAGAGAGCCAATTTGGCTTGATGCTAGGTAGATCTATAACAAAATCCATGCTTTTTAATAAGCTTGATAGAGATCTCTGAGAGAAGAAAAGCGGATATTCATATGGTTTCATTTGACCTAAAGAAAGAATATGATAGGAGTACTAGGACACGTTCTTTTGTGGGCATTGGAGAAGAAAGACATTCATGTTAAATATATAAATGTTATCGAGGATATGTTCAAATGATTAGTTATGAGTGTAAAAATAGTGGGAGAGATCTGAGATGAGTTTCCTATAAGCGATTGGGTCTACATAAGGGATCGACCTTGAGCCTATACTAATAATGGATGAGTTAACTAGTTGTATCGAAAAGATGAGGAAATCCTATGGTGTATGTTTGTTCACAAATGATATTGTCCTAGTTGATGATGAAACTAGGGATGAAGTTAATCAGGAAGTTAGATTTGTGGAGAAACACTCTTTAAAGAAGAGGCTTTAGGCTAGAGTAGAAGTAAAAGCGAGAATATATGCACTTTAATTTTAGTCTAAGTAGGGGGATGGAGGGAAGTAAAACTAGATGTGGTGGTAGTGCCTAAGTGTAACCATTTTGGGATCTAGACTCCAATTTCAGGGATGATGGGATGATAGATGTGATGTAACCCATGGAATCAAAAAAGGGATGGTTGAAGTGGAAGTGTGTTAGCTCTCTCAAAGAGAGCTTACTTAGGATGGAAATCTGATACCTTAGAACCATAAAGGGGTTGAATTGAACATATACTGCACTTTTTGGTTCTATTTTATGATGATTTGTGTATTACTGGTAAGGCTTAGCTTGCTTTGAGTACATATGTAGTATGCATTGTTATGTTCATTTTAGGCATTGATTCAAGTTGCTTAGTTTATTATATAGTAAAGTTGGAACTTTGAATAGAAAGGAGCATTATGAACATTCTCTTATATTCCTTAGCATGAGAATTAATTGAGTTCTTGACTCTTATTAATTATTGTTAGTGTGAATCGTTTGTGATTAAGTATCCTATTAACAACAACGAGAGGTAGTGACACATCTTACTTTTCTCCCCTTGAGAATGGGAGAGGAGGCGTCTGATGCGAGTTCACAATGTGGTTTTATGCCTCATGTGCTTGAGTACACTAACTACGGTGAGAGGAGGTATATATTCTAGCCTCTATGCATGAGAATAAGAAAGGGGTTGATCGAGGCATATCGCGGTGACAAGTGTAGAAGTCCATTGTAGAAGTAGGAAATAGGGTCCATTAACCCTTAGTATCAATTATAGAGATATTATGACATTAGGGGTATTCGTAGCAGAGCATTAATCATAATTAATACTCTTTCGTATACCAGCATTCATAACAACAGCAGGTTAAGAGAGAGTAAAGATGGATCATTTGTATAGTGCTAAGGAGGACATACAAACCCTAGTGTTAGTGATTGATTCCCTAAAACCACCTACTTATCTTTATTTGCTTTCTAGTATAGGCTTAGCATAAGACAATCCTTAATGAACTAATTCGATGAATTAAGGCTTAAAAGTAGGTCGTACATAGAGCACTCACTAGTCCCTATGGATTTGACCCGGTATTTACCTAATTATTACTATAACGACACACACATTACATTAGAGCACGGTCCCTGCACCCCGAATTAAAATTCCACGAGTGTGTTATGTGATAAGAATATGCCTAACTTAGGCGTGAACGGGCAAACATGCGGCACCGCACCCTCCGCGAAGCGAGAGAAATCGGTTCCACATAATGCCGAGCGCTCCTTTATATTTCGGCCAGCCACAATCCTGTAGAGTTGCTCGGACTTAAGCGAGAGAAGTGTGCGGATCTTTGAGTGCGGCTACACTGGATTCTCATAGATTCTCGGCGATGGTGCGGGGCTCCACCCCATACAATCAATGAATGGCTTCCGGGACCTAGGCATGACCCGGACTTGTTTTACTCTGATTCCGACCCATGCAAACCCAAAATGGTACCAATCATGTCAAATCGCCTGGTGGACTACAAATAGCGAAGATTAGGGTTTTATACGAGAATTTTGATTCAACAACTATCTTGTAGCTCCTACACCTTCCCCCTCTTGGAGATTAGGTTTTAATGAAGACCTTGGAGCGAGGACATGACAATAAGCATTAAAGGGAGTGTTCTTATCATGAAATTATACAATCGCCAATAGTGGAAGGAAGGGTGTTCCATAATATGTTTGATTTCTTTCTCTACTATTTTGTATTGGATTTGTGTTCTCCTTTGATGGGGAACTAATTTGCTAGATACTTTGTCATGATGAACCTCTGGATTTAACTTAAACTAGTTTGAATGGATTTCTATATTTGAATGAATGCTTTATGTTTTGAGAATCTATTGAATGTTATGTTACGGATATATTTGGTAAGGCGCATGTCAGCCGACCTAAATGGCCGCTTTGTCGTACAGGACTATGTCCCTTTGGCATGAGCAATATCACCAAATATCTGTTATAATTCCGTTAGGCAGAGGCAAATAAAATGAGGGTTCAACCCCACATGCAAACAAATCCGTTGGAATTAATTCCAACCTTCTTATCCACAAGGCTTGAGGATCTCATAAGTGGCTTATAGCCACATAGGGTAGAAAATATCTAGCGCCTTCTACGGTAGTAAGTAGATCTTATCCACATGCCTCCTCTAGAGTGGCCGAGCGATATTTTCTACTTACCATATAGCACCACATGCAGGTGATGGCGGATATTTTCTTACCGCCTTAGAATATATTATTCACCGCCTTACTCACCGCCTTACTTACCGCCTTTCCTAAACCGCCTTTAAGTTGTTATAAAAGAAGGGCAATAATAGAAAGAGAAGGACAAGAAAATCATTACAAAAAGAGCTAACCTACGTTTAAGTCTTCCTTCTCTCAAGCTTTCTGACTTAAGCATCGGAGTTAAATCAGGGCAGAAAGGCCCAATTCTGATCGCTCCCTTCTCCTTTCACGGTTTCACCCCCAAAGCAAAGAGTTGATAATTGGTTAAAGAGCGATAATTCCGATGGAATTCCAAAGCATACCACAGTTCCTTGTTCGAAGTTGAAGTAAGCGTCCACACCAACGATAAATTTCAACCATTTGTCAAAATTTGAGACCGGATCACGAGGCAACCTTGTTAGCCAAAGCGGGAGGTGGACGGTTTTTGGCATCAACGATTTAAGCGCCGTCGGTGGGGACCCTTACAAAAAGCCAAATGATTACTACTCGAAGATCAAAATGAATCCAAGAACAAGGAGCACTAAGCGATCACTTGAAGGACACGAGTGAAGTCCGAGGGCATGAGGCGATTCCGTCGGACAATCCCCTTATCTTACCTCCATGAAAATCCTTCCATCCCACCCACGGAATCCATCCGAATTTTATCTTAACATCACGTGACAATTGGGCGGTTAGCTCAAATTTGTTCATGCACTTTGACTCATCCAGCCACTCCCTCCCACACAAACTCCACCAAATGTACCAACAGCCCCACTAGCCCATTCAGCGAGGGAGGACAAGGACTTCGCACTCATGGAGAAAGAAGGAAAGAACCGCCTTTTGGCTAGTTGAACCTCCCTCCGTTCGGCGTCGAGCAAGGCGCCACAAGAACGAACAACATATAAGGGCGGAAAGGACAAGAACCGAGCGGAATAGTCCATTACTGCTCCCTCATTATGAGAAGGACAGAGACAAGATCCCTCTTGAGGGAAAGCAGAAATCGAATGGCATGTTCTTAACATATGCTCACCCCTTTATCAAGGAAATATTGGAGGAGCAAGTTCACGGCGGTTTTCGACCACCCGCTATGATTGCATATGAAGGCAAAGCCGATCCGTCGTCACTTAAAGTCCTTAGGTCAAAGATCTTTTGCTTTTTGGAATTCTGAAGCCTTTCGTATGTGCGAGCTTTTCCGCTACTTTAGAGGGAAAAGCGCCAAGACCTGTTTGTCGATCTTCCATCTAGCACGATTCCTTACGTTTCAAGTTCTAGCCGGATCACTTTTTAGCTTATTTTGTTAATTACTCAAAGCAAAAGAAAACTCCGTCTACCCTTATGCTGGCGTTAAGCAACGAGGGGTGAAACACTCCATGCCTATTTAAACGTTTCATAGACAAAGCCGCCAAATGTTAAGCGGACCTTATTTCCGCGCGTGGTACGTAACTATCACGATGGAGGGTTTGCTAGAATCCCCTTTCGTTTTTCCTCAGTTTGGATCCGTAGAAAACCATCCCAGCCCTCATGATCCATGCCCAAAAGTATATCAATTTCGATGAAATTTATACGAGCCGGGAAGGGAGGCTCGACAGCCTCTGGGAAATCCGGAAGGAAAAGCCCCTCAAAATGTCAATAAAAGGCCCGTAGAAATCCGAAAGGAGAGAGGATCGGCGCAAGGACCGTAAGGGTGAGAATAGAGGTGCGGAAACTTCAACACGCATACGACATATGCTACAACCTAGAGAATCTTCAAAAGAAGGGAAAATTGTTAGATACGATCACCATACCCCACTAAATCAGACAAAAAGCCATATTCTTATGCAAATCCAGGATCACCAACTCTTGACATGGCCAGAACCTGCAAAGAATCCCGAACGGCAAAGAACAACAAAGGTATTGCAAGTTTTATCAAGCTAGAGGGCATGACACGAGAAAAATGCACCCATTTGATGAATGCCATAGAAGATATGCGTTAGAAGGGACAATTGGAGGCGATATATCAATATTGAGGTCCAAGAGGAGCTGAAACTTCTGACTTGAAGAAGAAAAAGGGGAGATAGTCGGATTTATTAGTGGTGGTCTTGGGTGTGATGGTGAAAGTTCCGCCTCTAGAAAAGCTATGCGAATGGTGGGAGTTCTTGCTTGAGGAAAGCGAAGCGCAAAGACGATCCCGGCCTATGGCCCCCATCATATTTTATGATAACGACGTCAGTAGGGTTCGACACCCTCATGACAACGCCTTGGTCATTGCCATCATGGTTTCCGACTTCCAAAATGAAAAGAGTTACGGTAGGCGATTGGAAGTTCGGTGGACATTCTTTTTGGGCGCCTTGAAAGAATGAGGTATGATCTGGACAACTTGCTCCCAGTAAAATCATCTTTGAGTGGGATTTTCCGGAGGGTTGTACAACCGAAGGAATGATCACGTTACCCGATTCGGTAGGAAACTCACGAGGATCATTAACGGTGAAAACAAATTTTCTAGTTGTATGGCACACGTTGTGCTTCAAGTTACAATATGATTCTTGGTAGGCCGACCATCAAGCCTTGAAAGCAATAATTTCCACTTACCATCTTCTCCTCAAATTTCGACCGAGAGTGGCGGTGGAAGTAAGAGGATCAACCCTTGGCGCGACAATGTTATGTTTCCACTCTCAAAGGAAAAGTTCTAAATAAAAGCAAAACAAAGGGTTTGGAAGCCATGTTGATCAACAAAATAGCCCGAGCAGGAAGATGAAGAACTTACCCCACCACTTGAAGAATTGCTTACGGTTCCCCTAGAGCATAACTAGAGTGGAGCGTCTTTACGTGGGTATTTGTGCGGATCGGCGGTACGACAAGAAAATCTCATGCTGATGTAAGAACAAATTACGATCTCTTACGGTCATCGTGAAGACATGCCAGGCGTAAAACGTAATGTTATTGAACACCGTCTCAGCGTAGATCAGTCGTTCAAGCCTGTCAAGCAAAAAAGGAGGAATTCCGCCCCAGAAAGACAGAAGGCCGCAGAAGAAGAAGTATCAACCCTCTTGAAGGCTGGATTTATCCGAGAGGTGAACTATCCAGACTGATTGGCTAATGTGGTTCTAGTAAAAAAGCCGTTCGAAAAAGGGTTAAAGCCATTTTTGGTCCCTGAAAATGGGACCAATGTTCATTTCCATCCCAAAATTCAAAATTTGTTCAATATGGTCCCTATGTATTGCATATTTTGACATTTTGGGTCCCTATATATTCCGTATTTTGGCATTTTTGGTCCTATCACGACTGATGTGGCGGTCATGTAGCGAATATCCCATTGAAAATGCATATAATCTTTTTATTATTATGTTTAGGTCGTTATTTCTTGCTGATGTGGGTGAGTAAGTGGCGGTATATGTTGATGTGGGTACCGTATTGAACAAATTTTAAATTTATGGGATAAAAATGAACATAGGCTCTGTTTTGAGGGGACCAAAAATGACTGCTTTAACCCCTGAGAAAATGGGAGAATAATGTGCTAGGTGGATTTCCGCAGGACTTAAAATAAAGCTTGTACAAAAGATTCATTCCCTCTACCTTCAATTGATGGTTTTGGGTTGAATTCCTGGTACGCGGCACTTGAGATCTTTGAGGTTTCTTAGATGCCTCAGGGCTAGCTAATCAAATCCGAATGGCCAAAAGGCGATGAGGAAAAAACATCCTTCATCATGTGCAGAAGCATAGGGAACTTATACTTGCTATAAGGTGATACCATTCGGCTGAAGAATGCCGGAGCTACCTTCCGCAGACTCCATATCTGATCAAATTTCTGCAAGGAGCAAATTGGCGAATTGTTTGAAGCTTGCTATGTGGATGATGACTTATCTTGGTGAAGAAGCGAGAAAAGCCGATGACAGCACTTAATGTGACGGATTTATAAGAGGCCCCTTTCGATTAAGCGCTCGACCTTACAACATGCTCCTAAATCCGCAATGCAAGTGTGCTTTTTGAGTCCGCATCACAGGGGAAATTCTCCTGATTTATATTGACTCAAAGAGAGGAATAGAAGCAAATCTAGAAAAAGGTCAAAGCCATCCTTGATATGGGATCACGCTAAAAGCCTCCAAGAGGTACAATTTCTTGAAAAGCCCTCTCTCTGCTCCCAGTACTCCATCACCGTGCTTTAAAGACCGGCATCCCTCTAAGCTTTTTCCCCGGATATGTAAGAGCCCCACCTCCAATCCTTCAACTCCCCACGGCTTGCTTCACGTGGCCCAGAGCGGCTCTACCGGTGATTAATCAAGAGAATAGAAAGCAAAAGGAGAGGCGATTGCCGCTTCGAGGAAGGTATCCATCGTGAAGGCCCTACGGCCTCTTGGATCCCGATTTTCAAAGAGATTAGTGGCGTGCGTCGTCCGGGGAAACCAGGCACGGTGAGATTAATCTTCAAGGCGTAAGAGATCATGTGGACGCTCTCGCGTAGAAGGATATCTTGGTGTGGAGTTCCCGCATGGCATGGCCCGGCAAGCAGAATCAGCATGAAAAGCGATCTGAGGGTAGCCAATCGCTTTCACGAGTAAAGAGACCATCTTCCGCCAATAAGCGCCGCTGCGCTCTTCTCGCGGCCATGACCTCGGGATGGAGGAACAAGCGACGGTGATGCTGCTGCTGCTGCTGGCAAGAGAACCCAGCCGGGGCCCGATGATATCCACCAACACCAAAGAGAGGAAGTAGTTTCTCGTCCTCAGAGAAATGGCTGGAGAGCAACCTCCTCGTCCTCCTCCTCCTCCTCTAGTTGGGAGGAGATATGTCTCTTGTTCCGTCCCACTCGTACGGCGAAAGCCGTAAGCGCCGGAGCGTTGCCCTTTTCAAATGGACGCCTAGCCCGGCTCTTGGGAGATTTACATCTCTACAAGGCGAGAGAAAAACCTCCCACATCTTCCAAGCCTTGCGAAAAGCAACCAAAACCTGGGTGGGCGGACAAGAATGTTAGAAGGCCTCTTCCGGGAGACTTAAAGATTATCTCCCCAATCGCTTACAATTGCTAGCTAAGCCGCAAGTAGGGGAAGAACTCTACATCTACTTGGCGGCATTTGCTCCTCGAAAGCGGTCGGTCACGGTTCTTTTAAGAGAGACAATGGAGTTCCTTTCGCTAAAAGCCAAAGAGGAAATAGAAACAAATCCCAGGAAAAGGTCAAAGCCATCCCTTGATATGGGA